>JAOTRS010000002.1:19614667-19626011 GCA_028565755.1 Dinotopterus cunningtoni
ACACACACACACCCCAGAACACACACACACACACACACACACACACACCCCAGAACACACACACACACACACACACAAAATGAACATTCATTTCCATTTTTCAATTTCATTTCCACCCATTACAGTCATAGCTGGCAGTGGCTCAAGGTAGCACCGGAAGAGAGATGATAAAGATGAATGTCATTTGTACTGTTATTCAATTTTAATACCAGCTATGTTAGGGGAAAGAAGAATAGATTTAAATCAGCACAACAGGGTAGTCGGGGAAGCAAAAAAATAAAAAAACCTTTCTAATTATAATTATGACTGATCTAAGCCATGGCATATCATGCTGCATTGATTCTTAAGAACAGTGAAGGACAGTTATCGGGTTTCCATCTCATCACCCTGATCGAGCTTCCGTCTGGAGTGGACCGATTACCCAAAGGAATTTGGTAATCGAGGTTAGGTAATGACACACACACACACACACACACAGCTGAAAATTTTCTTTAATTAAGGAATCAGAAGAACAATAACAACAACAACTGAAAACAAACCAAAACAGGAGCTGCTGTAAATAGATCTGCTTTAGTGGACATGATCCTGTAATCATAGTCTGAGACTGTGTGCTAAGACACGTGTGAGTCAACAAGGCAAGTCGAGTAAATGTTTGCAAAACAAGATCATTTCACAGTAAATCGGAATTCAGCACGATTTTAATCAGTTATGACTCGATCGATCGCCTGCTGCATCGCGGCATCATTTATTTACAACATTTATATTTATTATTTATTCATTCATGTGGTTCAGGTACTGTAGGATTAAATTCTACAAGAATGTTGGTTTGATTTTTTTTTTAAGTGGTTCGTAGAGAATAAGTAACTGAGGACAAAGCAAAAAAGCAAATAGCCTCACATGAGGTTTTGAGTCCCTGATAAATATTCATGTTGGTTCCACTGCTTTTGTAGTGATGATTAATATTACGATTAACAGATTAACTTTTCAGGACGGATATCATCAGATGTATTCCTGGACGTTAATCTGATAAACCATTTATGTTTACAGTATATGCACAAACAGACAGGCATGAACGCTGCGCACGTGCACGCAGACCAGAAAGGCAACGAAAGCACAAATGATTGCAAAATAATTCTGTCTTATGCAAACATCGCCTACTTTCTACAATGATTTTTTATTTATTTTGAATTTTTCAGAATCCAGCACTGGCCACATCAAGTGCATCTGGCAGAGCTGACCGTCTCCGTCTCGAGGCCACAGATGCCTGGCAGATTACAGAGTGGCATAATGACAGCTGATATAGATTAGCATCTCAACTATCTCTTTGTATTTTATTTGCAGGTTTCCAAGGTAACCCAAGCCGACTGATGCCAAACAGCAGAGAGACAGAATGTGAACATTCCAGGAGAATATGAGACTCCAGGGAGAGTAAATGGATTCACGAAGCAACATTCTCACTGATTACACCAGGCACGTTTCAGGTACATTGGACACAAGTGGTTCACCTGCTGTACGTCAGCCGCCTGGTGCAGCACAAGCACCACAATCCTGCAGGGTACATCACCAGGAAGAGGTAAAAAAATACTTTTAAAAGTTCAAATATGTGATAATATAAAACAATATTAGAAACAAGATATTGGGCCGCATCACACCAAGCTATCGCTGATTATTTTACTGTAACACCACACCTCACTGTGTTTTATTCCTCTTGTTATGAGTATAAAAACAAGAGGTGCGGGACATTTAATTGCGTTGAATAACAGAACACATATAACTCATATAGAGTAAAAACTCCCTTTAATTCTCTATATAATCCCCTGATACACTAATGCACTAATGCACTTATCCCAGTGTTTCACTAGTGCTTGGACACCATCAAGGTAGAAAGTTCTCTCAGTACGCCGGAGTTGTGATCGGAAACGCCGGCCTCCCAGGAACCGGCCTCCAAGGGCCCAAACAGGTGGAAATGTCTTGGAGTGAGGTCAGGACTGTACGGGAGACGTGGCGATAACTCCCAGTCGAGTGCGAGTGCGAGTGGTGTTGCTGTTTTTTGTAAGTCGCTCTGGATAAGAGCGTCTGCCAAATGCCTAAATGTAAATGTAAATGTGTTGGTTCACACAAGTTATTCATAAATTGTCAAGAATCAGGCAAGATGTATGGCTTCTTCAAAACTTTTGCACCGTTCAGATGTTTTACTGCAGCTGAGAGTCTCATCACCGTACTGTACTTGAAGTCTTCTGTAAATGCCAATTTCATCACATGTCCTGATTTGACTTGAACGTCCTTTTTAATTCAGTTAAATTTTGTATGTTAACTGTTCAGTTCTTCATTTTCTTTTGGATTGAATAGGCACAGGAGGAGCTCAGTGGATAAAATGTTGTATTATTGCTCAGAAGGTCACTGGTTCAAACCCTTGAGACAGGCCCTTATCCCTCAGCTGCTCATACAGTATGTGTAGTGAGACAAATGTAAGCTGCTCTGGATCAGGGTGTTTGCTAAACAGTGTAAATGTAATTTACAATTATGTTTTCTTATGACATCCCGGCCAAAACCACTTGAACACACATACCATTGTAGTACTCCGCTCCGGACACATGCTCAAACTTACAAAGATAGGCAGGACTGTCCCTGAGAAGCATTATTATTATTATTATTATTATTATTATTATTATTATGCATTTATATTTACATCTAATGTTGTAGAACATCCACTAACAACGTACGTCCTATCACTCTTGTTATAATAACTAGAACTAGATATAAATTAAAAGTTGTTCCCTAAAAAGTCTGTTTCTTTCCATATAATAAAACACACACACACACACACACACACACACACACACACACACACACTCATCTTGACATGTTACTGAAAAACCACTGTCCTGAAAACCTACATTAAAAAACTTACATTGGATTGTTACAAAAAGCAAAAACAAACAAACAGAAAAAAAAACATATTATGTTATGATGAACAGCCATGGAATGTAAATCATGATTTTTATATGTATAAACTAACAAATAACTTAAATTGCTCAGCTTTAATTTGAAGGTACTTTAAAATAATTCATCCCAGGGTGTACATTTTGTAAAAAAAATAAAAAAAAAAAAAAAAGGAAAGAAAAAAAAAGTGATTCCATTATGAGTACACTTATAATTTCTTGAAATTGTGTCGTTTATTATTAGCATTGTGTAGAAGAAAACTCATACAGCCACCTTAACACAAACTCAGGACAAGGAACAACTGTGTGTCCAGTGAAAACCCCAAACCACCAGCTTAACAACAGAACTTGTTTGCTTGTTTGTTTGCCGATGCGGCCCGACACCGTGGCCTTTCTCCAGTGACTCGATGTTGTCATGGAAGTCGGAATCCAACATTGGGTCGCGGCCTAATTTGCCCACCGAATGGACGGGTTTCAGCCGACGTGAGCCATTCGAGTGCACTGTTTCCACTTTGACAGCATGTCAGTAAACAGCCGTGCTCTTTATTTACCTTCTCCGCTTAAAAAAATCACTGAAAGGAAATAGTGATCTAAACTAAAAAAGACACCAGTGGTGTTGTCTTTGCCGCTGTAATCGTAAGAACGTAACACGCTGGAACTGTGGTTTTTGTGAAAGTGTGAATGTTACAAAGGCCTGCGAGTTCCTGCTACAGTGGAAGGAAGTGCGTCACCGACACATAGCTGACTCGAGAAAAGAAAAAAAAATGAAACAAAAAAAAAGAAAGAAAAAAAAGACAGCGTGGTGGAACGGTGTGCGGTGGCTACTTCTACACAGCACAGGAGTGCGATGGAAGAACTGAACGAATGGAGGAGAAAAAGAAGAGAGGTGGGGGGACTACAAACCAGGGCAGAAACTTGTCAGCCCCACTATTTTAGTGACAAGGGTCTTCCCGTAATCTGGCACATTTGGTCAAGGGAACTATGACCCATCAGAGCGAGTCCTCATTCTGAGAGTGAAGCGGAGGAAAGAAACAGGGGCAACAACACACCTTCGTTCGCTGATTATTTCCTCCGTCGCTCCTATAAGTTGTTTTTCAGCAACGCAAAGGGGAAGTTTCTTTCCAGCTGTCGGCATCGATGTTCCAAAAAAGATTTATAAGAACTATGAACGGGATGGGGGGGTGGGGGGGCACTTTGTATTGCTAATGGATTTGTTCTGAGCACAATCGCGCCGCTGTTGTTTGCCTCTCTCTCTCTGATCTGATCTGATCTGATAAGGGTCCTGTAATGCCATCTGCATCCCGTCTTTCAGACCGCGTAGCACACAAAGAGCTGGAGTGCAAAGTTAAATAAATGGGAAGGTACAAAGTTCACTGCTGATGGAATTGAGGTCAATGTCTCATATTATTATTATTATTATTATTATTATTATCTGTCTTTCTTTGTTTTTTTTTTTTTAAAGAAATACGCAGATTAATACCTGAATACAGTGCCAGTGCCTAAAAGTATACAAATAAAATGTATATACAGGCTTTATACAAGACTGAACACTTTAAAGAGCTTAGATAGAACTGGAAAGAAAATGTCTGAAAAATTGAAATCCAGTTTTAAATTTGGTGTTTAACCAATCTGCATCGGTTTAAACGCGCTACGGATAAGATTATACATTTTAAATTATACAGTCACACAGTTACAGGTTACAGCATTAAAATAATAAAATGAATAGTAGTAGTAATAATAATAATAATAATAATAATAATAATAATAATAAAAAATATATCAGGACTTGAATCTCTAAAATACAGAGTTGATGTAAAATAGGCCAAAGGTGAAGCATCTGGGATTCTCATGGAGAAGTAAACACAACCACAATCGTCCATCATGCTCACATCCACGGAGCCGAGTGAAGATATGTGAAGGGTTGAGCTGAATGCAGAAAAAAGGAAAGAATAAAATGAAATATAAGAAGATTTTCTACTGAAATAGTGCAGAAGCTTTGGCTATAAATTGTCCTAAGGTTATCATAATCTGCCATAAGGTTAGTGTAGTTAGCTTAAACACTACAGAAATAGTTATAATACTGTATACGAGTCATTAAGACTATTTAAGCTCACTGTAGAATGACTATTTCTCATGTATTTGTCCGCTCTGAGTCGCGAATGTTTCCCCTTTGGCCTAATTAAATGCATACTGAGATTTTATTTCAGGGATTTATTATTTTATTTTAATCTGTCAACAATAATCAGCCATTTTAAAATACATTATTAAATAAAAAAAACTAAAGATTGGACAAAATATGCATTCTTTAAATACACGTACCAGGTATATCGTTTAATCTGATCTTTTTACTGCATTGTTTAATTCCCTAATCAGTACCAAAATGGTAAATATGCAAGTGCGCAAGCGAAAGTGTCTTATTTTGAACCTCTTACCCAGAAAACAGGAAGGGTGAAAAAAACAAACAGGAGGGCACTTGAGATCATTTCAGTACGGCACACTTTCCTGTTTCTACACGATGGAGCATATTGAGGTTAGTAATAAAGACACGCTGAGCACCAAAGCACAGCCTGCACTTCTCCATGTCCATTTCTTACGGCTGAATGGAGACTTAATGCACACGTGCGCACGTGAAAAATCTAATTAAAGGGATTTTAGTGACAAACAAAGAATGATCATCACCCGATTGGGCCTCTACTGCTCACTCCAAGTGGGTACGATAGTCACGACAAATAAGCCATAAGCAGAGCGCGATTCGTGCCCTGATCAGGTGTATGAACCAATCTAACAAGTAGACCTTTATAGTCTCTGTGAAAAATAATACTTTATTATCAGGAACGATTCTATTGAACCCTTTGTTTGGAAGCTAAGAACCGTTAATTATGCAAAAGGCCATGTCAAATCATTTTCATAATTACAAAGGCCGTTCAAGTCAAACCGGGACTTGTGATGACGATGATGTTTAGGCCATAAAAGGAGTTCCTGGGAGGCCGGCGTCTACCTTGACGGGATCTAAGCACTAGGGAAACACTGGGATAAGTGCATTAGTGTATCAGGGGATTATATAGAGAAATAAAGGGAGTTTGGTATGTAAACTTCCTTTATTTCTCTATATAATCCCCTGATACACTAATCCCTAGCAACGGGGTCGACCACACCTCCTCACTAAGATAAAGGTTACTCAGAGTTGCTCTAAGAAGTTTCCAAAATCACTTTTAGTCTAAGACTCCCAGCTAGGACTATTTAAGCTAAGATAGGAGCTCTTAGAGAGAATTCTAAGAAACTTTGTCAATACAGGCCCTGATCTTTTCAAGTTTCACTGAAACAAACAAACAAAAAATCCTAAATGGTTAGCAGTCCACCACTCAGGACTGAGTTACAGAACGAAAGGCCAATTTCATTCGAGCTAATTTGATCCACATTGCTTAGACATGCCTGCTGTTTCTGCACTTTGCAGTAGCGTCCTCTGTTGATCAGTACGGCTATAATAAATAGCTTAAATAGCTTGAAAGAGGAAGTAGCGTTAGAGTGCATCAAACCCTCAATCCTGAATTACTGTTCCATGAGTACTGTGCTCCTAGAAATGTGTCCAAAACATTTATGAAAAACAAGTGATGTCATGCATTGCTAGCACTTCATGAGTTGGCAGGGAAATGCCTGACGAGAGAAAAAAATAGTTTTTGTATCTTTAAGGATTTTTTTTATTATTATTAATAAATAATTGACTCTTAAAAAAAAAAAATCTCCTAGCTTTATTAAAAATCACGTTGACAGATGGCTTTAATGAGTCCCGAAAAACTCTTTTTTCATGTCTTAGTACTGAGAACAACAGTGTCTGTTCCAGGCATGTCCCTTGTGCACTGTAGAATCGAGCGCAAGAATAAAGCTCTTATAATATTTGGAACTAACACCATGAACATGGCACAGCGAGGTCTTCTGTAGCCTTTAATACATTTATTTCTTGAGGACGAGGATCTCATCTGTTGGTAAATGACAGTGTGATTCAGTCACTGTTTTTTTGCCCAGATTCAGTGTGAACATCAGGGGGTCAAAAGATTAAAAAAAAAAATCTATTTATGTCCTCTAATAGAAGATGAGCTCTGTTTATCCAGTGCAGGGTTTTGGTAGAACTGTAGTTTATTCTGCTATGGACAAGGTCTGTCTGTTTAATGCTTTAAATATTCTTATCTATAATTGGTAACGTCAACAATTAGTGTAAACAGGACTGTTATATTTCAAAGGTCACAAATCCCCAAAATAACATTTAAGCTGAAATACATCTCTGATCAGACTCTGGCCTGCTTGTTTTTCCTTTCCGTTTCACTTCTTTTCCAGGCATCCTATTTCAGTGTCTGTATCTTTAAATGAAATGCTCCCGAACACCCTTTGCAGAAGTGCATTTTTCTAGCCAATCAGAAAACAGGGACTAAATTTGGCTGGTCGCAAACGTCTCCTTGTTTACTGAGCCATAGAACCTCCTGGTATATGAGGTCACATTATAGGAGAAACCTAATTATCTGGCTAAAAAAAAATAAAACAGAAAAAGGACAAACATTGGGGACAAACGTTTTTCTTTGTACATGAACAGTGGAGACTCCTCTGAATGTCTCTAAATGACTAAAAAGTGGATTTTTCATAATAGGTTCCCTTAAATCTCACTCATACAATTATGAATTTTTTGTATGTGCCCATTAGCCATATTTTTCAACCACTTTGGTTGCTTCTGGCTTCTGAATGGTGCAACATCACAGTGCTCACCCCATGTATATAATCTCCCAAATGTGGCCATTAATGGCTGAAAGTCTGGAGGGACAAAATTAGCTCTGCTCTCAATGTGGGAGGGATGGCATTCTCTACTGCTCTGGCAATCACTGTGACACTAGTCACATAGCTAGTGATGGGTGTCTGCGAGCTTACTGTACTGTATGTTATGTGGAAGAGGGCAGATAGCACTTTTTTTGTTTTTACGGTAAAGTGTACAGTAGAGTACATTGCACTGTGAGGCATCATGAGCAGCAGTTGGATTCATGTATCTCCAAGCAAGTATGTGCTAGCTGCTCCCTGTCGTATGATAGAGGAGATTATGGGGGGTCTAATTAGGTTTCTCAGCCCCTAATAATAATGTAACATTTATAGCTCTTGCTATTAAAACTTTGCTATTAATAGTATTTATAATTGTATTATTAATATTATTTTAATTTTATTTTGATGAACACCAATATTAGTATTATGCAGGAACATGAGTTTCATGCCACATTTTTTATTTTAAAGAAAACATCAAATAGAGTATGGTGCCTGTAAAATGTTCAATCACACGATTCAATACCATACACCAGTTTTAATCCTGAGACTTGGGAAATGCTGAATTCTGTGCAACTCGATCTCAAACTGGTTTGCCAATAAAGAGTTGTTGATGTGTTCAGCTCATCTCTGCTGTCCATTTTAGACTTCTTAAGAAATACTTTTCCTCCAATATACCATTTATTTATTCATCTGAATGTAAAGACAGCAAGAAAATCTGAGAAAACGATTTCAATCAATTATTATTCATCCATAAAACTGTCACTTAGGCTGCGTCCACATTTGTAAGTCACATTGATTTCGATTCGGTTCGGAACTGTACATAAAATCATTAGCTAAACCTGTAACTGTTGGTCAGGTCTCTAAGTAGATTAAATGACAGAATGCTAAAAATGATGGTAGAAAATAGGACGTATTATTATTATTATTATTTTAATTATTATTATGATTATGATTATGATGATGATTATTATTGTCTTTAGGGGTGCTAAAACTAAATTCAGGTGCGAAAAGGGTCTAAAATCATCTATTGCTCTAGCCGGTGTGACTTTTTGTCCCATCACACACATACCTCTAGTCTCCAACCTCCTCCTACTCGTATCTGTTTTTGTCTCCATTAAAAACACAATCTGTTCATTCTGAATAATGGCTTCGAATTCGGTTACATGCCTACCACACAGACACGGGGAATAAAGATCTTACAGCAGTCACGGTGTGCCTCAGAGCTTAATTACAGGACTCATTAAGTTTTACTGATACTTCAATAAATGGTTGCGGGCTAAAATCTCATAATAAACCCAGGCTTGTAGTTTCTGCCTTCCCTGTGGATAAACTTGCTATTTTCGTTTCTTAGATTACATGAAGCATATCTGTTAGACATTAAAAAATTAATGGACAAATAGTTCCGCAGATCGGGAAGTGACTTCATAGGGTATATTATACTATTATATAACATACTAATGTACAAAAATGTCCACTCAAAGATTGAAATTGCATTTTCCAAAGACGTAAACATTTGGGAGACGGTAAACAGAAGCCCTGGACTCCCGATCCTGTGTGTGTGTGTGTGTGTGTGTGTGTGTGTCGCTGTCACTCTGAATGCGTCACTCTACCCGACAGGTCTATCAGTAAGACATGCCATCAGAAGCCGGCTCTGACCTTGATGGTTTCCCAGTATGCACTGCTTAATTTACTTTGACAGACGGTGACGCCGGCAGGCAGCCACAAGAACGTTCCCGTGTCTATACATGAGAAATGAAATCATATGGATGGAGGAGAGAGGAACGAATAAAAAAAAGGTGTTAAACATTCAAAGCATTTGGTGAGACGTACTGTACATGAGATCAGGATTCTGAAAGTTGGAAAGTTGGCAACAGACGAATTAATCATTAGCTTCCCAAATAATGATGAAGTGCCAATTCTGTAGAAATTAAAACAAAACAAACAAAAAAAACAAACCTTTACCGCAGGACTAAAGCACCTGAGGGCTATGCTCAACCAAAATCCATGACAGGTTTAAATCAAATGTTGATTACAGCCTACAGGAAGATGGGTGGGGAAAAAAATAATAAACATCAGCATTATCTGTCAAACCCTGACCAAAAAAAAAACCCAAACCAAACAAACTGTAGTAAAAATCCCCAAACTGAATGAGGGGGAGAAGTCAGGTTTGTTTTTGATCTGCATATCAGGGATTTCTCCTGCCGTTTGATGCACGAGTTCAAACAGTGGAAGTTAGAAACATTCAAGAGGAAAAAACCCTTTCACGTTAATTAGAAAAATATGCACGACATCCCCGTGTCATTAAACGCCAAAAAAAAAAAAACTCCACAGTATTAATTCTCTCATTTTCACAGCATCACGCAGGCCAATTTTTTTCTTCCCGACTCACAGATCAAACGAGTCGCATTAAAAAAAAAAGTCCACAAATACCCCTCCCTACCCCCCTCCCCACCTTTCCACACTTTCCCAAATTAGCTAAGCCTCTCAGCTCCATCATCCTAAACACGGTTCTCGTCTACGAGCCGAGTCTCGCCAAGTCTGATCCCCAACCCTCCGCTCGAGCACGCTGAAGAAGAAGAAGAAGAAAAAGTAGAAGAAGAAGAAAAAAAAAACTCAGAATTTACATGATGCCCAAATTAGTAGGACAGAAAAGTTTTGTGATTCAATTCAAACCCAGGAAACGTGTCTTCAGTAACTTTGGTCCTCATTCTGTACGACCAATAACTGAGGTTTTGTTAAAAAAAAAATGAAGAAAAGAAAGATGCCAGCTTGGGGAAGTCTGCAGGAGTGAACTAATGAAGCCGGCTGCTGTTCCTCCGACTCCGCCGCAGCCACGCTGACGTATCCAGGCCCGGGCCACGTTCCCTGTTTCGCTCCAGTTATCTCCTGTATGTAGAGCTGCCCTCCTTATTTAGCATCTTCTGGGACAAAAGCAGATTTAAGATGGCAGTAAATTTAAGGATTTCTAATCAGTTCCCTTTTCCTCCAACTCTACATCAAGACGGCATTTTTTTTCCCTTCCTTAAATAAGTTTGAAGTTGATGAATGCGGTGAAGCTCTCGGCGGGAGGCATAAAAAGTTTGTCACAGTTTTTTTTTTTTTTTTTTTGCTCTGCTCTGTTACGTTCCTCGCAGGCTGTTCGAGTTCATTTTTCATTTTTATTTATTTGAATCTCAGGAAAGCACGCTGTGCACAAGCCGTCGTTTAAAAACGATGACGAGGAGGGGAGCAGAGAAAATCCGGAATACGAGCCAGAATCGGGACGCGTTACAATGAGGATCGTCGTGAAATGTTGAAAAACATCCCAGTGTAATAGGTAGAGCTACAGGGATGAGTTCCAGATTGAGGAATGAAATGTAATCAGTGCGAGGCAATAAAATCTTTTTGTGTATTAAGTCTTTGACTGAAGTCAGAAGAGAAAGCAGCTTAAACGCAAATATCTAATTATCTAGATATCGTCTTATTATTCTCATTATTTTTTATCTTTTATGATACATCATATTACATTTGAGAAGATTGAAACGAATAAAGCGCTTTCCTTATTCACTCCTTAATTGCTTTCTGACTTAAAGAATAGTCAAAAATGAAAAAATCACTTCCCC
>JAOTRS010000002.1:19644845-19655672 GCA_028565755.1 Dinotopterus cunningtoni
TCAACTGTTCAAAGGAGATTAATGCATTTTTTGGACGCCTTCAGCATTCCTTTACAATGTAGAAAGAAATAAAAATCGGGAACGATCATGGAGTTAGAAAGTGACGCCAAACCTTTGAACGGTAGTGTGTATATATACAGTATAAGGTAAAACATATTAGTGGAACTTAGAAAGAACCAAATGTAGAATGAATCTACAGCCTGATTGTAACGCCAGGTTTCATGTAAAGTGTGGTTTGATTTGACTAATTAAAGAAGGAAAAAGAGAAGACATTTATTACCGATTAAAACACAGAAGGATTGTCTCTTCACTATTCACTCTGGTGTCTCATGCTATTTTTTTTCTTTTGGTAATACACATAAAACAGAGAGGGAGAATAAAAAAATATATATTTGACATTCAGAAAGAACAAATAAGGTAGGATTAAGATTTGCAAATGAAAATGCATCACCCTCCCACATACGAGGAACGAGCTCTTCACCTTTAAGTGTCGCTAATACCTTGGCGCAGCTTCGCGAGTGCTGTCATTAGGGCTTAGATCAAGAATGTGTTTCGCAGATAAAACAACCAGCCATCAGTGAAACAACCTAAAGCAGATGGAGAGCATTTACACACATGCAAATGTCACTTGTGTCTATCAGCCCTATAAAGTGCTTACTGCACAGACACGCTATTCATGAAATAAAAAACGGAAATGGGAAATTATCGGGAACGTCGCTCACTGCCTAACGTTATTCAAACTGTCAAAGTATAGGCTTCTGGCTTTCTGAATGCTTGTCTATCATAACTCCTTTGGCCTTCATAATCATGTCAGAAGGAGATGAATGGAAGAGATGAGAGAAGAGACTAAGCTGGACAAAGTGGGCTGGGGGGGGGGGGGGAGAGGGAGAGAACCGTAAGAACAAAGAACTGTGTAACACCGACAATAGAGCTCAGATCTCCATGGAGACGTGCTGCGATGCTTTAACTGATGTCTTGATGAGGACACGGGCCTGCTCGAATACATAACATCAGATCGACCAACATGGACGGGCGTGAGGAATGTCGGTGTTTTTAACGTGTTTATCGGTCGATTAAATACATTTTTAAACGCATTCACAACTGTGACATGACCAGGTGTCATAAAGAAGAGGATGGGTTTCGTTTAGAGTCTGGTTCCTCTGACAAATGCCTTTGAAGATCGAATGTAATACTTAACAGTACAATTGCTTTGATGTCCAGAAAAGATCTATCTATCTATCCATCTCCATTAATTTTTAAATAATCTCTTCTAATTTCTGTTGCATTAAAGATTCAAGAACTTTACGGTCATTGTGCAAGAACAACTAAACTGCAGCACCTCCAGCACTTATGGAGGAAGAACTAAATTTGTAGCGACACACTAAGGAAGGTGAAAGTTTTTCGCTTAAAGAGAATCGTTACCGGTGACGAGACACGGATTCATCACTACGAGCCTGAGAGTCAACGGCAGTCTGGAATGGAGACATCCTTTAAAAGTCGACCATCAGCTGGAAAATTCATCAAGACTTACAGTTTCCTGGAATTCTCAAGGGCCAGAAGTATTGGAACATTATCAGGAAAAACGTTCGACAATCGACAGTGCTCGTTACGTTACGTTGAGACGCTTATTGAAGAGCTGAAGACTAAACTCCGGATTAAAAAGTTAAAAGGTCGACCATCAGTTGAAAAATTCATCAACGCTTACAGTTTTCTGGGATTCTCAAGGGCCAGAAGTATTGGAACACCCACCATCAGGTGGTTTCTCCTCATGTCTGCACGCCGTTTACGAAGCAGGATCAGAGAGAGAGAGAGAGAGAGAGAGATCAAAGGAGAATCGCCAGACTGGTTTGAACTGACAGGAAGTCCAGAGTTACACTAATAATCACTCTTTACAACTGCGGTGAGCTGAAAAGCATCTCAAGAAGTACATGTCAAATCAGATCAAATAGGAATGTGAGGCTAGGATGGGCACAAAGTCTCCGAAAGTGTACAGTTAAACATCTGAAAATAATTTTTTCGCAAAACCAAATAGTGATTCTGTAAAAATAAAACACATATAACTGGATTAAACCAAGTTAATAAGGTTTTTATATTTAAATTAAGATTTTTATATTAAAAATAAGGCTTTTATATTTCTGGGAGAAATAAACCAAGTAAATGTTTTTGTGCAAACATAATTTTGATTACGTAAAAAAAAAAAAAAAAAAAAGTTCCCCCACGGGGATGGAGGCAGAAACGGTGCCCACACTGTTCCTTTATATAACAGAGCATGTCCGGGGCCGGACTCGGAAACAGGGTTGGAGCACGACACGACAGACATACACACCTGGCACGAGGTAAAGCAACAAAAAATGGAAAAAACAAAGGAAGGATAATGCTCTCAAAGTGAACAGCCTGTCTCTTGAATAAATACAAAGAGAGAAACAGACATCTGCAAATATCTTCGGCTCTTTATCGAGCCATAAGCGTGTGTAGGAGTCGGTCTCTCAATCTGTCAGCATCGCAGTTCGAAATGGAGAGATGTGGAGTCCACCATGAAACAGCGAGAGCCTCACTCTAATAATAACAGAGCCGAGTGTGTGGGCGCGCGGAACAGCGATCGCTGCGGCACTGCTGATGTTTGAAGTGTGAAAGGTTCGGCGGGTAAACGCGGATGTGCGCGGCTCGGGTTTGCGAGGCCTTTTGAGAGAGACGCCGAGAACGAGTTGGAAAGAGATACAGAGAGGCCGAGAGAGAGAAAGAGAGAGAGAGAGAGAAAGAGAGAGCGGGATTCCTCTGCGGTTTGTGTGTTCGCCTCACTTGAGGTGGCTGATGGAGACCTTTCTCTTGGCTTCTCTCTTTCAAGTCCCACTCACTCGCTTTGTCTTTTCTTTGTGCCTGATCCAGAGGGGTTGGCTGGCGCTCTGACTGCGGGCGATGTGTTCAGCATCAGCCTTTAGGGCAGCTCTGAGACGGAGCACCGAGTTCTTTAGATGTTCTGAGTTATTTTCTTTCTTTTTTTTTTTTAAGGCATAAACACAGGGACAGCTCGTCTTGGCTGGGGCTACACAAGCCGCTCGTCGACTGGGAATAAACCCGAGCGGTGCCAGGGGCGATCCTGCTCCTCTCCTCCCCACCTGCTTTTTACTGTTCAGGAGAGACATCCTGTGCACATGCAAAGCCAAAATCACAGCTACAGTACAGTACTACGGAAAACTCCAGAGATCAGCCGTGTGTGGAGAGAGAGGGTTAGATACCGAGATTATGTCACATGGGGTGGGGTGTGAATAAAAACGAGGTGTGACTCAGTTCTGTGTGATTCTAACCCGTGGACTTGGGCATATTATATACAGGGCCACATTTTACGTAAATTTATGTTTCGGCTGTGACACACTTAAAAAAAAAAAAAGGAATGCCTTTCAAGATCAAATGTGATACATTACAGTATGATTCCTTTGAAGTGCACAAAAGATTTATCTACTTATCCATCTCCTTTCATTTTTAAATAATCTCTTATTCTTATGTTACATTCGAGATTCAAGAACTTTACGGTCATTGTGCAAGAACAACTAAACTGCGGCACCTCCGGCACTTTGTGCTCAGTATGGAGAAAGTGCTTGGATATCCACGAACAAAAATCCGGAGCGATACTCTAATAAGGAAGGTGAAAGTTTTTCGCTTAAAGAGAATCGGTACCGGTGACGAGACACGGATTCATCACTACGAGCCTGAGAGTAAACGGCAGAGTCTGGAACGGAGACATCCTCGGAGAAAAAGTTCAAAAGTCGACCGCCAGCTGGAAAATTCATCGACGCTTACAGTTTTCTGGGATTCTCAAGGGCCAGAAGTATTGGAACACTATCAGGAAAAAAGGTATAACACTCAACAGTGCTCGTTACAGTAAGACGCTTATTGAAAAGCTGAAGACTGAACTTTGGATTAAACGCAGAGGACCGATATCTGAGGGCGTCGTGATCTCGTGTGTTGGACGATGCATGTCCGTTCGCACACCACTGTCCACTCTGAAGTGTTAAAGCGTCCTCCCTATAGTCCTGATCTCACTTCATCAAACTTTCACCTGTTTGATTCCCTAAAAGCAGAACTATGAGGATGAAGAGTCACTTCTGATGAAGAACTGAAGACAGCGGTGCATTCGTGGATCACAGCTCAGACTAAAACATTTTGCAACGTGGGGGTTCGAAGGCTTGATTAGAAATGGACAAAGTGAAAATTATGAAAAAGGTCATTAATATAAATATGCAGCCAGAGTGCAGATAAAGTTTAACTCACCCTTGTACATTTGACACATGCGGTCTAAACATCTAGACTCTACACACTCAGTACACAGACTTCAGCAGGTCAGACCCTTAACCCTGCGTGGATACAGACGTAACCCTGAACACAGCCCTATATTCATTCTCGCACAGTGTGTGTGTGTGTGTGTGTGTGTGCGCATAAAAAGCTGCGCGAGACGACGCGGAACACAATTGAATCGTCATTTTAAAACGGCCTTGTTCGGGATTGGGTTTGTCCTTATGCAGCCTTGTGCTTTTCACCCTTATTACGATCCCTCTCGCTCAGTCTGCGAAACGCAGTCGCCGACCCACACACTCGCGCGATCCAACGGAAACATCCACTCCTACCCATCCCTTCTCCCTCACTCAGCCGAGCCCAGGCCGTTAATGTACGAGCGAGTGCGAGGGCAAGAGCGCATTATTAAAAACTCCCACAATGCAGTCCGGCGAGGGGAGAAGAACCCGTGACGGATAGAAGCTGACATGGCCGGAGAGCCGGAGAGAGCCAGAGAGCGGAAAAGGACGGGCACGTCCTCTCGCTGGGCATGTTTGATTAGATCGAGGGTGGCTCCGAGAGACACAGAATAGGGAAAACGTAAAAAAAAAAAAAAAAAGGAAAAAATAAATCTTGTCTAGAGGCGGACATTAGCAGACCTTGCCTGAAGAGATCTGCCTGTTGTTAAGACGTGACACGGAAGACGGCGTACAGGGACGGCCAACGAGTCCGCAGATGTCGTGTTTTATACACGGTTTATTTGATTTCCCCCCGAACTCTTACATAAGGAGGACTTCATTTGAACGCATCGTGGTGCGTGTTGTCGTGTTTAAATCGGAAACACTGATGCCTAATAAGACGGGTGGCATCACCAGATGATGTTAGATCTTGGCTCAAAGAAGCCAGATGTGCACTTAAAAGGGTCACGGCTTTACATACTCATGACTGCGTGACTCTAATGATCACACACCAAACTAATTATTTCCCAAATAACCAACAAACCACTGAGGCTTAACAAATGGAAAAAATGCTCTCATAATCAGGCTTGATTCTACGGCACGGCCTCCCTCAAGTACACACACGTGCACGGGTGTACGAGAACATACAGTACGCACACACACCCACCCACACATACATGCATATACCCTCAACAACTTCCCGGTTTTTACCTTATTTTAGGGAAGTAAATAGCAGAAGAAGCTGTTCCTCTGTCCTTGGGTATTTGTAAATTCGACAGTTAGATAAGGAGTGTCATGGGCTGTGCCTTTTTGGGGAAACTCATCTTTCCATAAGGTCTATTGTATGAGTAGCCCTCAAGGAAAAACATCATCATGTCCCCAAATATACATTTAATCTTCTATGTGTGTGTGTGTGTGTGTGTGTGTGTGTAAATGAATTCAAAAGGAAAAACTGAGTTAGGGGAACTAATAAGGCGCGTGGCAGGAAAGAGACAGAGATGGTGGAACAAGAAAGTCATAAAATAAAGAAATTCTAATGCTAATGCTAATATATATACTGTGTATATATATATTAGCATTAGAATTTAAATTTTAAACATTTCAATTAAACCCTAAAATTGTTCTAACCAAAAAAAATAAAAAATACACAATCATTCAGATTTCCCTCTTACGAACTTGTTTGCTTTCCTTTCAACTAATTTGCATCTATTCCTATTTAAATAATAGTACACTATATTGCCAAAAGTATTCGCTCGCCTGCCTTACATGCATATGAACTTGAGTAACATCCAATTGTTAATCCATAGGGTTAAATATGATGTTGGCTCCGCCCCCCTTGCAGCTATCAACTCTTCTGTAAAGGCTTTCCACAAGGTTTGGGAGTGTGTTTTCGCTCATCCATGTCTTTATGGATCTCAGTCATGTTGGAACTGGTATGAGTTGGTCTCGGGCCCTCAGTTCCAGTGAAAGGAACTCTTAATGCTTCAGCATACCGAGACATTTTGGACAATATTAGTCCCCCAACTTTGTGGGAACAGTTTATGGACGGCCCCTTCCTGTTCCAACATGAGTGCGCACCAGTGCACAAATCAAGGTCATGGATGAGCGAGTTTGGTGTGGAAGAACTTGACCGGCCGGCACCTCAACCTGATAGAACACCTTCGGGATGAATTAGAGGCGGAGACTGCGAGCCACGCCTTCTCGTCCGACATCAGTGTCTGACCTCACAAATGCGCTTCTGGAAGAACGGTCGAAAAATTCCCATCAACACAAACACACTCGTGGAAAGTCTTCACAGGAGAGTTGAAGCTGTTATAGCTGCAAAGGGGGCGGGGTCAACATCGTATGTTGTTAACACCCTACAGATGTTACTCAAGTTCATATGCATGTGAAGGCAGGCGAGCAAATACTTTTGGCAATATAGTGTATATTCTGAAAAAAAAAAAAAGACTTAAAATGACTAACGATTCTAAGAAACATTTAAAATAAATCCTTGAAAAATCTCATTCTTTAGAAAGTATGTTGATCTCACCATATACACAGCATACACAAAACCTCATGTCGTTAAAGCACAGAAGTCACCATGTAGTGCATGTTAGTGGTGACTCTTTTGTTTTAGGCTGTGGGTTACTGAACGGAAGTTGGGGGGTTCGAGCCCCATCTGTTGAGCCCTAAAGCACGGCCCTTAACCTTGTGTATTCAAGGGGCGAGGATTGACACACCTGTGCTCTGACCGCAGCTTCCTGACTGGGATATGCTGGACTGAATCTTCATGTAGAGTTGTGAAGGGTGCCAATATATTTTTTTTGGGGGGGGTGGAGTCAACAGTAACTGAAAAGGTTCTACTGGTTTACTTACTGCTCTATGCTGGGAGATAAGAAGAGTTTGGGGAAGACCTGGGTGGCTTCTGCGTCCTCGAAGCTAACCGACAACAGAGCGACGTCTTCTCCCGGGTCCAGAGCTGTGTCCTGGAAAACATAAAGCAGAATACAAAAATGGATGAGGTGCAAATGAACTGTTACAAGAAAGAAAGAAAAAAAAAAAACAACGAGCAGTAATGTACCTCCGTCACTCCCTGTGCATGAACTTAAACTTCAGGCCTGGCCCACGTCTGCCTGTTTCTCTCTAATCTCTAATACAGGAGAGGATCGAATTCTCTTCTGCCGTTCCTTCTCAGTTCTCCTGGATCTCGCGGCCCTGCTGGACCGTCTGTCGGCGTGCGAGACCCTGAGCTCTAATCAAATGACTTTCACTCGGTTTGAACCTATCCATTTGGCGTAATTACTGCCTGCCGTGCGATACTCCGGGATGCGTGTGGTGCATCGGGGAAATGCTGCCAGATACAAGATGAGTGTTAACACGTAACCCAAAGAGTAACCTGGAAAGAAATCAAATCAGCCTTTAGATTTAATCAGAACTAGGGCATCTTTGCTGGAGATAATTTTGCATGACTTGAGCTGCGTTACGAATCCAGTAATTAATCTGAGTCACTCGCTCGGGAGCCTCGTCAAACCCTCTAGTTAACAAGACAACGTAGGATGATCTCCCCATCTTCTGGCTTTACTCTGACTTGCTCTTGCTAAACTTTAATACTATAATTGTAGTACTGCTGTACGTACAGTATATCTTCCTTTTTAAAAAAAAAAAAAAAAAAAAAAGCTAAACTCGCACCTATTAATTGTGAAACTACATTCACGTTTAGCCAACATCGAAAAACCTGCCAAAGGATTTCATGGCACGGAGATCTTATTACTGGAAGCTTTCTTTGATGGTTTTCTCGCTACACTCGCATGCCTTTGTAATATGCTGAAGGGACGGAAAGTGTACCGCGATTCTCTGTGAGGGAGGAAGTAAGATGAAACCGCACTACTTTCAAGGCAACCTAGAGACAAACATTGTGTGGCAGCAGAATTTACAAAGGATGTACCACGTCCAGATCTTTAGATATTTAATAGAAAAAAAAGAAACAGATGCTAGAGTGTAAAATCTAGACTGTGTACTATATTCTGAGTTATAAATCGAGCATTTTACTTGATCTCATGCAAAACAGGGCGAGTTCTGTAGTTGTGGATGTGACTCGGCCTGCTGGTGAACACAATTTAAACCTCAAAGTACGGACAAGTCTGCTTGAGGCTAAAAACTGTATCAGTAAATTAATTTGACTAACTTTAAAGGTTCAGCTAAAAAAACAAACAAACCTTTTAAATTTCCTCTTGCATTTTTGCATCCTGAAAACACAAGTAATGTTCAAGTCAAAGCGGGACTTTTGATTGTACAAAATAACAGAACAGTCCTGAGAGTAAAAACTCCCTTTATTTCTACACTAATGCACTTATCCCAGTGTTTCACTAGAGCTTGGACACCATCAAGGCAGAAAGTTTTCTCAGTACACTAGAGTCATGATTGGACTGTCTGTCTGACTCAAGTCTGAAACGCCGGCCTCCCAGGAACTCCTTTAATGTCCCAAACATGTGGAAATGTCTTGTAGTGAGGTCAGGACTGTACGGTGGATGTAACAATAACTCCCAGCCAGTTCCTGTAAAGTGCAAGCGGTGCAGCGGGCGGTATGAGTTCATTTCAATTCAATTAAATTTTATTTGTATTCCGCTTTTAACAATCGACATTGTCGCAAAGCAGCTTTACACAATCAAAAGTATGAAATGTGAGTTCATGCAGAAAGAGAATGTATATAGCATTTAATCAGGGTTATGGATGGATGGATGGATGGATGGATGGATGGATGGATACTTTATTGATCCTGGAGGAAATTCCAGATGTGGCATGAGACAGAAAAACTCTTATTAGAGAGTACAGGTTGTTTTTTTGTTTTTTTTTACAAACTCTGAAAGCATTACACTTTTACTGTGAAACAGACTTAAATAAAGACACAAAAAAGTGTAGATTAAAAATAGGTGGTAATGTAGAGCATAAACGATTTAGGATAAACCAGCGTTATGGATGCGACGTGTCTAAATCAGTTCTCTACTACCTGTATGAAGAAAACGCGCAAACACTGAATTTTAACCTTTGAAATAGTCATTTCAAGGTTGTTGAAATCAACAGTTACTGTTCCAGTTTTCATTTTTGTTTCTTTTCAACCATGAACGCTCAGCATTCAGACTTTACAAGTAAAAGTTTAATCAACATGAGCAACATGTCTTCAGGGCCCTTAACCCGGTCTGCTCCGAAATGCGAAGAAAATAATTTGACTTTGCAGTAAAATGTATATGTGACAAAGAAAGGCTTCATCTTAACTAACTATATATATATATATATGTAGTTTTCCAGTATTTGTAGAATGTCTGTACAGTTTGGTAAGAGCCCTACGAATTACAACCTTTTTACCCCCTTGGTATGGAATTGCCCCATAAAAAAATAAGGTATGTACACGAGTGATGATGAATTTGACCTGACACACTGAAGAACACACTGATGTAACACACCGTGTTGAATCATCCTGCGTGAGGATAAAAAATCTTCGAGTCTAGCAGTAAGTGTGTAAACGTGTGTAAAGGTAACGTGAATGAAATGTCAAGCACAAGCCTCACTGCACATATCTACTCCAACAGCAGGAGAGCGCGTGGAAAAGGAGCGTCCGCGGCCTGATGTGTCGCTTAATTAAATTAGTTCACTTCACTGCACCGGCGTGTTGTGTGTGTAGAGTAAAAGCTAGAATGCAGACAGAAACGTGGAAGATTTGAGGATTTCTATTTTCATTAAGGTTATTAAAAAGTTGTAAGTTAAGTTTAAAGTAAGAAATGAAGTGAATATCATATTTCCCAGGTGTTAAAAGGAAATCTGTCTCGATTGGCGAATCCTCTAAAAATAGCTGGCGGTGAGAAGCCTGGAACAAGAGCTGGACAGGAATTAGATTTCAAATAGCAGACTAATGATCGATCATGTTTCTGTTCATAGCAGTGAGTCAAATCTTTGCTGACGCTGTTGTACGAACGCCAACATCTTACAGCTGCACAACTATTTAGATGTCCACTTATATTCAGCAGAAAAAGTTTGTATCCTTATGAACGTTTTGCAAGTACGGGTCAGACAGGAAGGAAGCTAGCTTGAGACAGGAAATATTACTGAGAATCTTATTAGCTAATTATGTAATTAACTAAATTAAGTGTTCAAGATTCAACATAATTTTTTTTTTAATTGAAACGTCTTCCATCTTTGATTTTTGATATTACCCACAATGCCGTCTGGTTCGTCTCTGATAGTAGCACCAGGTGAGATTAGCTTTAGGCTTGTCGTTATATTTAGAGCTGATAATCGGTTTGGCTTCCGTTTGGTCAAACGTTCAGGAAAACATCACAGTCGTCGCTATTACATTTGTAAATCTCACAGCTCATAAACCAACTGAACAGAGTCCCTGATGTAACACCGGACCAGGGTGCAGGTTCGAAATCTGGAATTGCACAATTTCTGGACATTTTGGTGTTTTTAATGTGTTTCATGGTAGCGCATCCCTTAAAACATGAACCTAGGCGATGTAGGAGTTTCTGATCAAAAGGTCGGCGGTTCGAGACCCAGCAGGGTCCTTAACCCTGTCTGCTCCAGGGGCGAGGTATGCTGCGCTCTGACCCCAGCTTTCTAACTG
>JAOTRS010000002.1:19690512-19713012 GCA_028565755.1 Dinotopterus cunningtoni
TATATTTCCAAAAAAAAAAAAAAAAAAAAAAAAAACAACTCATAAATGAATAAATTCCTTTTGGAGATTTGCGATAAAGTTGCATTGAAAGGTTTTTTTAACGAATCTTAATCTATTTTAAAATCCTAATAAAAGTAATAATCTTAATAATAAAAAAAGTAATCTTAATATTTGTCATTACAATCCGTTCAGGTTCGTTAAGGTGACTAAGGAAATGAGGTCAACTTATGAAAATGTATTACTCATAACAATAACAAACTTCACTTTGAATATCATTTACAGAATAACCTTTACCAACCGGATTACTTTCCATTAAGCACAAACACACACACACACCCTGAGGGGTTTTATTCCTCTTATACAACAGTCAACTATTACCTTGTTTAATTTATTCAAGAACAACACATCATACTTATAACCACCTATAGTTTCATTTAAATATGTGGAACATCCATGACACAAGTAGGTTCCTGTTATTAATCATCACCCTTCAGTTTTTCCTGCTCTTTCTTGATGTTAATAATACAAAAATAAGTTTTGTATGCAGCTTTTTGTTTGTTAGTTGTTAGAAAAAAGGAAATTGTCTCTGTAGAAACGTTCCAATTAGGGAAAACTTTTACTATTGTGAAGCTCTGAGCCTGGACATTCTTTCTATTAAATGTTAAACATATATATTTTTTATTTAGTATTTTTTAGAAAATTACCATATCAGCAATTCTACAATATTTCATTATTAGTGGTTTAACTTCTATACAGTACAAGTCATTCTCAATGAGATGTTACTACGGCTGGTGATCAGGTTCGAGAGTTTAACATTGCCACGGTATGACGATGAACCTGCATACTTTTTTTCTCTTTTTTTTTAATAACTCAGACTTCATCATCCTTCTACGACATCTGATTCCTAACATGTAATTTTAGATGGATGGATGGATGGATGTGTGTGACATGGATGTTTGCTTACAAGCCTCCCGTCTATTAAGTCATGTCTCGGAACTACAGAACCAAGAGACACGCCGCTGTAACGGAGCCAGTCGAAAGCACTCGCACTCAACCTACTCTCCTGTAGACATTAGACCAGCCGCTGCTTATTTATTCTAATGACTTATTACAGACATAAAGATGCTGCCTCTACTCTCCGGGCTGTCTGGGTTTAGACACCAGCTTACTTTGGGTATTTCCCAGACAGAGCACTCTCAGCCTACAGGTGCTTACACTGGGAATACCAGGCAAACCACGTACACCATTTATAACCAGGGCTGCTGAGGAAATGAATGATGGTTAATCCTGCAGAACGGCTCTGAAAAGAAAAAAAAAAAAGAAAAAATCCAGACAGAGCCTCAGGGGAAGAATGCTGGGAAAATCCCACTGAGCTCATTTAATGGTAAAAAGTAATGCATGTAAATTTACTCATAGACACTCCAAACATGTCCAAGTGGTGCTCAGATATGTCTAATCACCACTCATAATGTATAATACGACTGTTATAGCGGGAGAACCAGGATACACACTCGTACTGGTAGTAAAAAAAACAAAACGATGCTTTTAATCTGTCTGCTGCAACATCACGAATTATAAGAATTAAGAATTCATCACATGGCTTTGTTGCTCTGAGAAACTTTCTAGAAGATCCTCTGTGGGTTTTCCTGGCAGCCCCCTGCCCCTCCCTCCAGCACCGGTCATCACGAAGCCCATGGGATGGATGGGCGGACAATGCCGAAGAACAAGCTCCTCTGGTCCTACATTGTCAGGCCAAGAGACTTATTAAAAAAAAAAAAAAAAAACAAACAAAAAAAAAAACAAGTGGCACACACTGCCCTGAAGTGCTTATCCCATTCCCGTACACTAATAAGAGACCCCACAGTGGGGACAGATGGGAAATCGTGAACACTAGGAGGGAAAAGAGGAGGGGGTGTCTAGGATGCCAAACACTACTGGCATAAGATTTGTAGAGGTGAGATAATATCCTTTCATTGTGAGCCTGAATGGGCCACGAACATTGTTTTGGCTTAGCATTTTTTTTTCCACACTATTATAAACAAGTACTTGAAATCGTGACAGTGTTACAAAGCTGAATTATTACTTTCACAACCTTCTTTGCGGTGTTCCTAGTATAAACTTTGGCACACAGTCATGAGAGACGGATCATCAATTTAAACCTTAACCCGAGAAAATCAAACTGTATTAGATATGCGTGGTGTCTAGACTACAAATCCAGTTTGCTAAAAAGCCGGGGGCAAGACGTGCGGCCAATGCTTTCATCTCTCCTCTCGTTTTTTTTTTTTTTTCTCTCATGGCTATAAAGTCACATATTCCACATAACCACGGCCTCAGCTAACTTCCCACAATGAGCTGCTCTTTGCTTAGTAGCTCGAAAAACCACCAATTAAAACCCCCGAATGGAGTTCTTGCACTGCAACATCACAGCGGTGTCGCTGCGTTACAGCCGTGGATAATTAAAGTAAAATGACTCATTGGAGAAAACGGGTGAGATGGAAGGCATTCCCTGTAGAGTTCGTTTAAAACAATGCTCCTTCTCGACAAATACATTCTCTCCTACTCTCTCTCTCTTTAAAAATAGAAGACAAAAGCAAAACTGTGACATAATTCTCCTGATGGAAATAAATTTTACTGAAACGTTTGTAAAATGAAATAACGCCCAGATGTTCGGCGCATCAGCGAACGACGTCACTGATTATTAATCCACGCCTGCGAATCAGCACTTATCGATGCACTTCCTGTGATAATTGTTCACTGTGCGATTCTATCGAAAAGTTACACCCACTCTTAATATTCACAAAGAGCAGGCTTTTACAATAGGGGCTAATACAATATAACCGCAGGTAGAAATAACTCTGCTTTAACCCTATATTAGCAAATAGCTTTCTAATAATAATGATAATAAAAAAATCTATTCAAAGTCTTCAGGCTAGTGTGAAAAATAATAATGAAGGATTAATTTATGTAAGTCTTCAGGCTAGTAATAGAAAGAATAATGAAGGAAGAAAAAAAAAACAATACGCATTTTGCTCAACATTCATACCGAACCAAAACTTGACTTTTTAATCTGCCAGCTTAATGATGAGTTTGTTTACAGACAAGTAGTTGGTAAGTGAATTCAATTCTCTATTGCAGTTTCGTTAAAAAGATACATTAGTTTAACAAGAACATCAAAAATGATTGTACACCATTTATCAACTTTACTTTTTGTAAAACATTAACTGTATTGAGTCTGAGAAACCATTACAAATGAACAGTTTCACAGCAAAATGAGATAAATGCCATTTTCAGTTATTCACTTATTTTGAGAAATTATTGTTCACAGAAACACATGGTTGCCTACTTAAAAAAAACCCCACACATTTTGTTGAAAATCATTATATATTCTTCTCTTAAAATTTTTCCATCACTAGTATTGGTTTCGCTGCATTTTATTTGGGATGCATGACACACTTCAATATTAACGAGAGAAAAAATGAGCAGAGAGATAACGCTACAACAGTTGGGAGACGCACGTCGCTTTGTGTACAAAAGAAATGCTATTACACGTGATATGAGCATGAAGCTGTCGCGGTCATCCTGTTCTCCAATCATGATTTCTGAACTCTGTCAGTAGGTTGAAGCACCTTATACTGCACGTCCCTGTACTGTGATGAAGTATTGTTGTCAAAAACAGAAGGCGAAACTGAAACTGGTAGGGCAAAAAATCTGATGATGATGATGATGATGATGATGAGCATGTTTCTTATGATCTTCAACAAAATTTGTAATTACAAAGATTTTCTGGGTAACAAAACCCGACACTTTATTTTTGTCTTCCAAGTTGCTGGCATTATGACTTACTACAAAAACCCAACCAACCACTATTTTATAATAAAACTCAACAAACACTGTTATTAATACCACCATAAATACTTGCATGACCACAAACACAATTGCAGGCGGATTTATCCATTGAGACAAAACTGTCAGAGGTGGAGTTATAGCGTTTTGCAAAAGAATTACAAAATTCACACTGATATAACCATAACACGTAAAATTTTTATGCTTTTTAACACCCTTATGACTCAAGTAAACAATGCATAAAATATTTTCTAACAGCTTGTAAAAAAAAAAAAAAAAAAAAAATAGTTTTTATCGGAACTGCCAAAATAGAGATCTCATTTTGCAGAAAAAATATTCAAATATGCTAAATTACATGAGCAAAATTTCAACACTAAAACGTGTCTTACATGATTCAGTACCTTCGAAACAGGAGGAGAAATCTGTACAAATACCAGCTAGTGTTTTTTAAATGTCCTTGTTATTGCAGAACACATACCATGGCAGCTGCAGGATTTCTCACTTTAACACTTTAAATATACACCGAGCATCAGTGAGAACGTGGATTTAATCTTTAACCATTTACATTTATTTATTTGGCAGATCATACATGCAAGACAGGAAAAAAAAAAAAAAAGTTTCTACTCAATGTCTAGACGGATAAAAAAGAAACAAAACAACAAACCAACACTTGGACATAAAGGGAAGCTCAGATTAGACTGACACAAACAAAGTCATGAGTTTTACTAGAAGATGATGCATTCTTGGATGATGAAGAGAGTTTACTCGTTATAATGTAATGCACTCCAGAGATGAAGCATAAAAGTTCAAACAATGGATTTATAAGCAGAGAGACACATGCTTCCCTTTCTATCCACTGCTTCCCTATCACTGAGCTGTGAACGAAACAAAGACGCCCTGTAAAGCTGCAGTGATGAGTTAACTCCTGCGGTCAGTGCGGAGCATTATGCATGAGAGCATGTGCTGAAAACTGAGGATGATATATATCGATGGAGACTTCTGGTTGACCACAGTACATGTGGTTAAGTACTGACAACATGCAACATTTCTTTTTTTTTTTTTTTTCATTTGAAAGACCCATCAAGAATAATGATGGTATTTTTGTGTTTTTCTTTTTGTTTTTTTTACTTGTGAGCTGCCGAACCCCTGGAAATAGAGTAAAGGCTCCTGGAAAGGGGAACAGAATAGCACTCACCCTAGTATGAGAGGATGACAATTGTGCATCTCGGTCATGATGGGAAAACCATCTGCGGTTGAGGGTCCGAGAGAGAAGCTGTGATCTCTGGATTGGAGGGATGTAATCTAATGTTCGTAAATCTGTGGTCGGTTCGTATCTGCGGAAATTCATAACTTGAATGTTCTGTGACTTTAGCTCGGTTTGGTCAGTGTTACCAAGTATGTCCATGTTCCTGATTCAGGAATGGTCTTTCTGCTGATGTGTGTAGTGCAGCAGGAGGTGGGATTTAAAAAGGGTGGTTGTGTTATAGCTACATCATTTAAATTTTAAACAAAGCTACATATCAAACGATGGCTTCTGTTTAGCTAAAGTAGAGAAAGAACAATTTTTTCTATGTTTTTAACGAGCTGTCTGGTTGTGTGTGTTTTTTTTTAGGACAAACCTTCCTATGGATCTTTTTTTATTATTTTATGACTTTATTATTGAGCAAAAACATTTTTCATTTTCAAACATCAGTATTCCACCATAAAATGGAATGTTTAACATATAAAATTTTAAAAGTAAAACATGTGGAGGTCAGAATAGACAGCAGCATGTTATACAAGAGAACACTTTTCAGAGACAATGAAATCTGTCGGATTTTGTACGCAAAAAAAAAAAGCATGTGAAACCATCAAAGTCCTTAGAAGAACTGTAGGTGGCTCTTCAGGATGCTGAGTAAAACTTAGTAGCTTGTATTTATCCGGAGCGACTTACGTTTTTATCCCATTATACATCTGAGCAGTTGAGGGTTTAAGGGCCCAACAGTGGTGGCGGGGTGTGAACCTGGGACCTTCCAATCAGTAACCCAACACCTTAACCACTGAGCTACCCCTACCCACATATAAAGCTACACAAACTACAAGGTCATGACCCCAAATACTGATTTCATTTCATTAATTACTGTTAAATTATCACTTAAACCGGGTTTTATCGTTTCCTTCCCTTTTTTTAAGACATCTTTACAGCATTTATTTGCAGGTGTCTAAGACTTAGCAGTACAGTAGCACACACACTCACACATACAATGTGTGTTTTGGCCTTTTATCCCCCCCAAACTTAAACTCCATTTTAGGTAACTGAAAACAGAACTTGCGTCGTATTTCCAGTCTTTGACATCAGAGTGTGACGTACTTGGCAGGAACTTGTTTCAGGCTTCTTATTGGCCAACACAGCTTTACTGTCAAGACCTGTTGGAATGCTATTCTTGGACAGCGTGTTTTTTAAGTTTTTTGGCGTTTTCATTGTGACAAAATACATTTTTTAGGAATGAATTATGAAAGAATTATTATTATTATTATTTTTTTTTATAAGGATGAAACCTTGTTTTTCAAAATACTCATGTACATGTGAAATAGGCCTTAATCACCACTGGGCCTTTCAAGCGAAAAAGGAAAAATAATAAGGATAAAAAAACTGAAATCAATAATAAAAAAATAATTCTCTACAATACAGATCCAAAAATGGCGGTGGGAAAATATTTTCATTCTGACACAATTACAGAATGATTTAAACATACAATTGACTCTGACTACAAAAATGCGAGCGAATAAAATAATTAAAATGTTCTTACTTAGATCGCTGGCCAAATTTAATAAGCTCCTATTGGAACATGTCTCTCAACAAATGGACAATTTGGAGACAACAGTCCTTATTAATCCCAGATGTTTTCACCCGTAAACATGAAAGTGTCAGCTCTGTTGTTCCCATTTTTTTATTTTTTTTATGTTCCAGATCTCGAGCCAAGAGAACAACATAGAGCTTAGCAGCTAATAATATCCAGGTCAGGCTGTAAGCAGGACAAACATTTCACCCAGACGTCAGGAATTTCACAACGGGCTCTGAAAAAGAGCCTGATGTTTACTGCCAGATGAAAAACAAGACTATAGGAGAGCCTGACACACTGAGGAAGATTCGGATCTGGATTTAAACGTGCTCGCTGGCGACCTGAATACGATCTTTAAAACAAAGGAAGCGCTGTTTCACGTCTGCGCGTCAGCTGAAGATAAACCTTATGATCACGGTGTCGCGCGGGTGAAATGCCTCAATAGGCGAAATCCAGCAGAAACATCTGGATATCTCAGTCGTGAGGGAGGAGAGGGACAGTGACATCATAAACATTTGATAGAGGATACTGAACATGATGATGAATATATAAAAAGATGATCGGAGTGAATGAGATTAAGGGAGGAAAAGGCTTTGAAAGTAGGTAGCATGTAAAAAAAAAAAAAAAGAGAGAGAACAGGTAAACAAACTTTTGGATGTACTTCCCCTTCTTTTTTCCAGCTGGAGTAAGGAGACGGTGAGCAACAGTCAGCGTTTCCAAATCTCTTACGCAAGCTAGGAATTTTTTTTTTCTGTTTGTTTTTTAATAATGAAAGGCAAAAATAATTCAGTAGGCATTAGTACTCACTTGGTGTCTAGGTCTAAAGGCTGAAAACCACAAATCAAAAATCATTTCTGATCAAAAGAGTTTCTATATTAAAAACAAACAAAAAAACACTCATTTGGCAGGTACAGAAATATCTCATGAGAGTTAATTGTTTGTCTCTGCACAATACCCAACATCTCAGGGAAAGAAAAAAAATTTGACTGCAGTCCAGATGTGCTAAATTTGGAGCGTGACACCCGTTACTTCCCATCAAAACTCTAAAAGTATCAACAGTGGAAAAGTTCTGTGTCTTTTTCCATTTTAAGAGCTCACCGAATGCCTGAATATCTTTTTTTGTTCCGTTTTTGGCTTTAAATTTAGGGCAAAAGGAAAAAAAAAAGCAGGCCCTGCGTCTCACTGGAAAGCTCCTGTGATGGTCTGCCTGTCTGTCTGTCTGTCTGCCTGTCTGTCTGTCAAAGGTCTGTCTGTCACAGTTTACCCGCAAATCTGTCTGCTGGCAAATCCCTGTTTATTACACACAACTGCTGAATGTGTCGTTTTTTTTACGGACAGCGAGAAAATACGGCAGCTTTGAGAGCGGGACGTCTAACCAGGATCAGTATGATGTGAAAGTATCATCTGGAGAAGATTGAGAAGACACAGCTTGCATCACAGCTAGAGAACTGCTCACTGCATTGATCTCTACGACGCTCAGAACCGAACGTGACACTTGACTCAGCTACACACACACACACACATATATCAGTACAGACCATCTCAATTAACAAGCCACTTAAAAGGAAGTCAAAAAAACTAGCTTTGCTGCTTCAAAGGCACTAAACTACACCGGCGCTACTGTTCAGTGACCTTAAATCTTGCGCTGCTTCTTTGCACGTTAAGCTTATCTCTAAAAAAGAAGGAAAAGTCTGCACACTAATGTATTTTTAAAACATTTTTTAAGGAACTGTGCTTGACCTGTTGATTCAGCCTCAGATGCTCCACCTGATATTTAATAGTGTGTGTGTGTGTGTGTGTGTGTGTGTGTGTGTGTGTGTGTGTGTGTACACTTTCCTGGCCAGAAGTTGCTGAATCTTGACGGTTGTAATCTCACTGGCTGTTTTCACTTCCACTAAATTCCCACAAACGTTTTAGCACTGTGACACAATGTGTTTTCTTGAGCAAGATCTATTCACTGTGTTAAAAAAAAAAATAATAAAATTATGCTAAATTGATTAAAGCTGGAATAAATAACAGTGGCTGGTTCTGGACCTTGTTTAGTAAAAGTTAGAAGCATAGTTTCAAAGATGGTCATTTTTTTATGCTTTAATTAAAGAAATCTGTAAGAGTCAGGTTTGAATTCAGATTGCGACATCACAACTTGGACTCTACGGCTGCTTGATTATAGCAAAGATTATAATCATGAGGTCACGATTATTTAATATGATTACTTTCTGATTGTAGAAGCATTATTGAACTTTTTAAATGCATTTTTTAACATTTTTCTTTTTTACCATAAATACACAATATTGTTTTGAAAAATTTTGAGCCACCCCTCATTTCTTCTTATTAAAATTACATTTAAGCAATGTGAACAAATGTTTTACTGTGACAGGCTGCAAAGTGCATAAAGATACAACTTAAAAACTGGTTGTTTATATAACAACCTCAGCAGCGACCTCATTTCCCCTCTCGTCCGTTCCAACCACTCAGCATTCAGCGTCAGCAGTTCATCTTCATCTTGTTTTGATAATCGTTGGAAACCAAAATTAGAAATGAAATTGAAATTGTTCTTCTGTTTACTGAATAAATCATGACTGAGAAATGCAGATTATTAAAGAAAGATCTGAACTCTTACAAGATCTTGCAAGCCAACCTAACCAGGTAGCCATATTATGCTATTTTATATGTTGTTATAGTATATTTTTAACACCTGGTTGGTGTATATTTTAAAAGTAATCAGTAAGAATTTGACACTAAAATACAGAAACTGCGATTAGACCCGTGTTTACCCACGACAAAGTTTCACTGGAGTTTAATGTCGCAACATACTGTAAGACCAAGCATTTGTATATTTATAGCTACAGATTAGTTTTAACAACAAAAGAATAAAGTGTAGAATAAAGATATAATGTTAAAATAAATATATTAAACTTTACATTCTACATAGAACAATTTTAATGGTTTGAACTGATATGTTTAAGGAACCTTAAACCCCAAACCCGAATTTCCTCATTTGAGCACACGAAATCTTCTTCCAACTACACTGTCTATATGATCCTTATATGAGGACTGTATGAGGTCTGATTCCTTTAGAAAACAGTGAGGAGAAAATGTCTTACTGTCAATCTACTGTAGACAACAGTAGAGTCTCAGGAGCTTAAAGACAAAACGGGTTCAATATGACTTTATTAGGGAGCTCGTGAGTGATGTTTAGATCATAAAATAAAACAAATCACACAATTTTGACGATTTTTTAATTTTGTAATATATATTCCAAGTGGGGAATTTCCTCGATTTCCTGTAATTTTCCAGGATTAACTTGCTCTAAACGCTATTTAATTTCACTATTTAAAAAGACATCATTCTGTGTCTTCAATCTGAACACTAAGCGGTGTGTATGAGACTGATTGCAATCGAGACGGACTTACCGGCAGCTCAGACGGCTCTGGCAAGAACTCGGCATCCTCTCCGAAAATAAAGTCAGGAGGCAGCTCGGGGTCTCTGGCATTAAAGATGATGTCCCCTGGAAAAACAACAGCATAAAAAAAATAAATAAATAAAATCACACTGACGTAAAATCATAAGGCCTTAGAACAAACACTGAGACACGATTTTGAAAAATATACAGAATAACAAAATATGTTTACAAAACAGAACAGCTGAATTCTCAATCCTGATTGGTCAGATGATAATATCCTATACAGCGCTGACAGAAGGTTTTCACACTGTTTCCACATTTCGTTCCACATTTCACACTCACCGCAAAACAGATTCAAATCATTTTTTCCCTTAAAATTGTATACGCAATACTCCACAAGGACAAAACAGTTATTTGGAGAGTTTCGTTCATTTATAAACAAATAAAGACTGAAATATCCCATCTACATACAGTCAGGTCTATAAATTTTGGAAAGATGATAATAAAAAATAAAAAAAATACATACTGAATATGAAATGAAACACTCAAGACTTTCGGCTTCAATTCAAGGCGTTTGACAAAAGTGTGGCAGTAACCATTTAGGAATTACAGAATTATAAAAATCTTGAGTGCTTCATTTCATGTGGTGGTATACAGGACGAATGCAAAAAAAAATAAAAAAGATCTCTGTTCCAAAATTTATGGACTTGCCTATAAGTATTCAGACGCTTTGTTATGACACTTGCAATTGATCTCTGCTGCACTACTCCTATTAGTGGACCTTGGGAGGGTGTGGGAGGGTAATTATAGACCACACAGGACACCTGAGTATAGGTGCGACCATGGATTCACACCTTCCTTCTCCACATCACATTTACAGTTTACAGTCACACCCAATTTAAAGAGCGCAAAGATTAAATATCTATAGATAGATAGATAGATAGATATTCTATCTATCTATCTATCTATCTATCTATCATTTCTTTTTTCCTGTCCCTCCTTTTCCTGTCTTTCAGTTCTTTCTTCCTTTTTTTCTATCCACCTACGAACTTGTCTGTCCTTTTAGCTTTGTTCTTACTTTCTTGATTGCTTTCAGTCTTTCTTTCAATTATTCAATTATTGTTTTCATTTCTTTCTTCCTTTCATCTCTCTTTCTGCCCGTTTTCTTTCTTTCTACCTATCTGTCTATCTTTTCTACCTTTATTCGTTTTGTTTATTTCTTGATTTTTTTTCTACCTTTGTTCTAACTTTCCTTTTGTACCTTTTTTTCTTGATTTATTTCTTTCTACCCACCCACCCACTCAACCCTCTCTTTATCTAAAAGTAACACACTGAAACACACCACTGCACTGCGCTCATGCTAATGATGACATTTGAATAAACTGTTCTTTTTTTTATTCATTTAATTATTTTCTGTAACTATTCAACAAGCACACATGGATAAGATGGTCACGTGTCCACAAACTTTTGTCCATACAGCGTATATTTCTGTGATAAGATTTCCCCAAAAAAACAACAACACTTTGCTATATTTGATTGTCTTTGTCCTTACTTTAATAACGATACCAACCCTATGAGGAAAGAACATAAGAACATCACCTTGAGCCCGAGTGAAAGCGCTCTTAAAAGCTGGTCAATAAGACTGAGGGTCTTACACCATGCTGAGCTTCTATTTTTCTACTTCTTCACGAATGTTGTGGCTTTTAATCTTTTTTTTTTAACTTCACACGCAGGTAGCTGTGTGCAATTTAAACACAAGGTAGTACTTTTCCATCCATGGCGTTGGGAAAAAAAAGTTTATCATAAATCAGCAACTTTGATTAGAGAAAATACCTGTAATCGAGTTTTCACAGATTTCTACAATGATTTTGGCTCATTATTAACCACTCAGGGTTGGACGACCATGTAACACCCCTGGAGTTAAAGCGTTTTGGGCGGAAAATCAAAGTAGGTGCTTGAGGGGCAGAACTAGGAACACTGTGTTACTTTCAGTGCCGTGCTTTTGCATGCAAACAGCAGGCTGCTCACTGCTAATGCCCAAACCCAGAGCAAAAACATATTTTCTTCTTAAGACCTCCAACATGAACAAATCATAACCTTCACTTCCACTATTACAGGTCACCTGAGGTCAACTTGATGTAATGTAATTATGAGCAATAAAATGGGTTTAATGATGATGCTTTTGGGGCACATTAAACGGAAAACCCACATTAACATTAACACATCAACACTGATTATCACTTATAGACCAGTAAACTGGTGACAGGAGGATCATGGGAACTCAAGCCTCTTTTATGCCTGTAGAGACCAAAAAGCCAGTCCGTCTGGTCCGAGTCCACGGAAAAGCCAATGTGGAACAACTCGGCGAAAAAAAGTCAGTGCTGATCATGAGCCACCAGAACACCCAGTGCACCGCAGCACCTCCCCAGATCCCAATCCAATCAAGCTCTCATGGAATAGAACAAGTCCGATCCTTAGAGGCCCCGCCCCCTGCAACGCACAGCACCCAAAGGATCTGCTGCCAACGTCCTGGTGCCAGACACCACAGCTCACTCCCAGGCGTCTTGTGGAGTCATGCCCCAAGGGGAACCTGCACAACATTGGGCTTAATGTTTTGTGTTGTAATGTTTTGACTGATCGGTGTATAATTAACATGAAGTCTCTTTTTTTCTTTTCTCCTTTTCTCCCATCAAGATTTTTTTTAATTACATTTAGTTACCCCTTAATCCTGTTCAACTACCTGCTGATAGTGAGAACCAGTGGGTCTTGCATTCCTTTCTTCACAAGAGTGACACAGTGACACTTAATTCTTTTATAAAGATCACTACGACAGATCACTTTTGGATATCAATCATATTTACACAAACTCTGTTACTGCATTCCACTGGCTCTGTACTAAAGTTGAATTGAATCAAATTAAATCTAATCTAATCTAATATAATAACCACTAATATGTAACAGGACGAACAAAGTCTAAAACTGTCTCTACACTCTAGAATCCTAGTTATTTTCGACGGAGAGAACTGTTTTCGAAGGGGTTTAGGTGGGTCTTACTTATTTTTGATTGAAAGATTTTTTCCATTTTTGACCCGTGTCTCGGTTTTCCCAATTGGACCAAAAATGTGCAAGCGGGAACAAAAGATTTAAGTTTCTTTGTAACTTGAAAATGGTGTATCTTGGTGGTGAAGTTCCACAGCTCACAGAAGACCTGAGCTGAACGGGTTTGGTACAGGTTTCGTAGGGGTGTGTGCAAAGCTGAGGAAGATATAGCTGCCAAGGCCTGAATTGGAAAAAAATGGAATTTTAGGAAAAATGTCAATCCAATTCCTTAGACAAGTAATAGCAAGCCATTCCCAGAGGGAGGAGGAGGCATAGCAACCCTATCAATTATCACAATTATAAATCAGTTACTCAAATGAACAGGTTTGACAGATGATAGATCTTGGGAAAGATTTAAGCCAACAACTGTAAAACATGTTTAAAGTACTGTAATGTCTTACACGGTATAAAATAGTGAAGATTTTTAAAACAAACAAAAACATCGTAAGAATTGAGGGTTGGAACGGAAATAAACATTTCCGTGTCCGTTTCAATTTCAATTCGATTTTATTACCTGTAAATTTTACTGCTTAAAGTTTCCTATATTTACTACGTTGTATAATTTTTATTATTATATTTTTATTTCATATTTTATATTACTTATTTGAACATTTTCTTTTTTTATTACTATATTTCTATTACTATATTTCATATTCTTTTTTTGAATACTCGCTTTTCTTTTGAATATTTAGGTTATGGGCGGTTGTAAAAACATTTCACTGTGTATGACTGTGTATGTAACAAATACAATTTGAATTGATTTTGAATTTGAATTGAACTGAGCCGATATGAATATGACGTAAGGATCCAACCGTGGCAGTTTGGAGTTGTTGGGATTTGAACCCACATTCCTCTCGAAGCTTTAACCACTGAGCCACCACAATTGAACAACTGAGACGCCTTGACTTTGATGCAATCTTTTACTGAGGGTTAATTCAGTGGTAGAAGTGGTTGAAGCGATGCCGGTTAGTTGAGTTAGTTGTGGTGACTCGGTGGTTAGGGCTTAGGGTTAGTGATCACAAGATCATGTTCGTGTTCCACCACTGGAAAACTATCACAGCTGGGTATCATGGTCCTTAAGCAAAACCCTTAACCTTTGGCCGAGTGGTATTATAAGTGTGTGTCTTTCAAAAAATACCAAATTTTAAATATTTGTAAGAGTGGATGATGTAATAGTCCATTATATACACAATATATTTCAGGATTTTAATTGAAAGATGTTTGTTATACATTTAAATGAAATTTTACCAGTAAATCACTAAAATGTTTACACTGTAAGTATACAATATTTGTAATTTCAATCCAGCATGTTGGACACCAATGTCCGGACAAGTCATGAACCCAAGAAAGGTTTTCGGAGTTATGAAACGCGCTTGAGTCATGTAGGAGTTGTTGACCGCGAGTTGTTGTGAAATGAAAAGCAGGAAACCGTTCCCAAACTGAATTTAGTTATTTACTGGCAACACGCAGATACTGTATACACAATTACTTAAAAATGCGACCAGTGTAATTACATAAACCAGAACATTCTAACAAATTACTAGTATAAGAAGATAATTGATACTTTTTTTCACTTTAAAGAATCTAAGCATCACTTTGTTGCTTTTTGTGTGTGCCGCTGATTGAAGCAGTGTTTAAGCTGCAGGTTATATGCATGGGCTACCGGTTTTAAGCACAGGTCCTAACACTAAGCCATATTTGCGGCGATATCCACTTCTATTGCTGAACAATGACTGATTTACACTTCAGAGCCACCTATGAGCATGGCGAATGAGAAAAAAAAAATGGCACATGCTTGCCAAAAGGACGGTGAGTTGAGTGCTTCATGACTCACACCTATTACCAGAAAGCTCAATTAAGATCACTGCTGTGTTATAATTAATATCAAACTCCGTCTGGGAACATTAAGCAGCTTCTTACTGAGCTGTGGTATTTGGAAGCGTCACACACAAGCTTTCTGGGACATATTTCCTTTTTTTTTTTTTTTTTAATTAAATAAGACATTGGTTAACAGCATGACAAAGGAAGTACAATAATATGTGCTGGAGTAGAAGTGAACCGTTACATGTGCATGCTTCACGGCTCTTTTTCCGTCCAGGCCTTTTTCTGGACGGCCTCAAACACATCGCAGCGAACACGGACAGCCCTAGAGCGGGGACGTGTTCGTTTAGAACTGACAAACAGGATATTAAAATTATAAAAATGTTGCAGTATAACAAGCCTCTAAGATGTCCATGATGAAAAGAAAAAAGGGTCTTTAAATAAATGAACTACAGCATGTTTAAACTTGAGACCGTGGCCTAATCAGTTTCAGGAGGGAGAAATTGTGACTGTGGTTTGTTTATCCATTTCCATGCTTTTGATTAGCTGTAAAGAGAGTTGTAACTCAGAGTTACATTGTAAAGGTTTGAAAGCTTCTTTATAAATAAGGGTTTTTAATATTATTAATTAAAAAAATATTCCAGGCAACAATACTGTAAGTAACAAATACAGTTGCAAGCAACGATGAGTGGGCCCAAGCACTTGTGCCATTGCATGCATTTAAAGGGGACATATACAGTAGTACCAGTACCATTATGACATGATTTTAGAATTTTATGTCAAGACCTTAAAAAAAAGAAAAGGATGCCAGGAAAAAGCATCACACCATGATGTCATTCAATGTGATGTCACTTAATTTGTTATTACCCAGTTTTCGGCATAAGTTTAAGGCATTGTCACAGCTGACCTGTTTAAGACATCGAAAATCCCTCCGCAATTTTGCATCCTCGATGTCTTGAGATCACATAGGCCTGGTTTAGTGGTGATCGTATAAATCCCCTAGGAGCAGTATATCAAAAACCTTTGGGTGCATTTTAGAAACGACCCAAAATAACCAACTTCCTAGTGAGGAGTGGTCATGACATGCTATCGAAAGTTGTTAGCTTGATGGTATTCTCAAGACCATTGGGGATAAGGCTAGGTTTTCCATGGAAACTGAAACTAATTCTGAACGAGCAAAGGAAATTTTGCATTTAATTTTTTCCCCTCTGATTCTTTTCTAATTCTTTTTTCCCCCATGTTTCCTCCATGCATTAGCAGTAGTTCACACTGCGAATTCCCCAGACTGCTTCAAAAGATACTGTATTTTCTCATGTCTTTTCGTTAAGATGCGTCATTATTAGCGACCACATCAAGGTCAGATCTGATAGTACTCACAGGACTGCTTCTCTCTCATCTCTCCTTGTTCTCGTCATTTCTACTCATTACATAAGCTGGCCTGTCAATCATCAGAGTGAGATGGTTAAAACATTTCTGGTGTTCTATTGATAAGAGACTGAAGATCTGGAGATTCTACAAGCATGCGGTTAAACACTCCTCATTATGGCCCAATTTCTACCAACTTGGTGTCGTGACCCGGGTTGTTCATGAACATGTCTTGTTTATGGACAGAGAGGGGAATAAAAACAAAGGAGAAAAAGACATCTGTTAAATGCTGCATCAATATAAATGACAAGCCATGATCGAATCTTAACTGTGTTTTTTTATTATTATTATTATTATTGTTTTGTTACATCACAGACCATTCGTAATTCGCTCTTGCCATAAACAAATCTGATGTTTGATAGCATCCCAGAACACTTTCCTCTACAGTCTGGCAGTATACCCTTGTAGAGTGCTTGTTTTATATATCCATTAGTGAATAAAATTATCTAAACCAATTCTAGATATATTTCATTTCAAATTAAAAAAAGCTTTATTTGTAAAAGAAAGAAATATTTGATATGATAAACATCACTATGTAAACGCCTAAAAACACTTTAATTAATTCTTCTTTAACAGCAGGCTTGCTTTCACAGCATCTACTGTTGCTCTAATATGTTTGCTATTCATGCACGATCCATAATGCATCGCAAAGTATTTGTCAGTGTTTGACGTTCTGATGAAGGAGACTTTAAACAGCCTGTGACGTGTAAACAAAAGCCATGAACTAGAGTGCTGGGCTTTCTTTCTGTCTTTCTTTCTTTATTTATTTGTATATTTGTCACACTTTGAGATCATCATTTGAGACTAAGATCATCAAACAAATTTTAATATTACAGAACAATAACCAGAGCAAACACAACACGCATTTTTCAACTCATTTCAATTTCATTTACCTGCCCTACCTGGCCCTATGTAAAAAGGTAATTGCTCCCACTTGCTAAATCATAAATGAACTGTGTTTTTTTTTTTTTAAGTTAAATTTTACTTGCCGCACACAGGCCTGATTACTGCTAGACCTGTTGGATCAAGAAATCGCTTAAATAGAACTCAAAGACCTTCTTGCCACACTCGCCTTAGTTAAGGTCAGTGTTCATGATTCAACAATAAGAAAGGGACATGTTATTAGATTTATGGAGCAATTCCTTTTTTTTTTGTTGCTATAAATACGCCCACCCTCGCATGTGTTCTCTTGTCTAACCATTTACTGATGAGAGCAGCGCTCCATATAAGATCCTGAATCTTTAATGACTTTGTGCTTTAGTAGACAGTCTACTCACATTTGAGAGTCTCTCCAGCGTATGGGATGTGCAGTTTAAATCTGTCACAGCAGGGCCCTGGAGTCAGAGACGTACAGCTGAATAGGAAGAGACAAAAGCATGAGAGACAGGATTCGTCAAAGGTTTGACACTTTCCATGCAGGCCATCATTACTCAGATTTCCACTCGATAAATGGATTCTTATACCAAGCCTTCACATCGTTCAACACAAACCAGTCAAAGCCTCGTATTAAGATCTCACACACAGATCAGCCATGACGATAAAAGCACCTGCCTAATCCTGTGTAGAGGTCCCTCATGTGTCACCAAATCTGCTCTGAACCTTAAAGACACGATTCTACTAGACCTCTGAAGGAGTGCAGTGGTATCTGGTGTATCTAAGTGTTAGCAGCAGATCCTGTAAGTGCTGTAAGATGCAAGGTGGGACCTCCACGGATCAGAATTGTTAGCCCGGCACATCCCACAGACGCCAATCGGCTTGTGATCTGGGGAATTTAAAGGGCCAGGTCTAGGCCTCCTAGAACCAGGTCAGCGAAAAAAAAAATACATCGATTCAGTTATGAATTGTGATTCGTTTGTGTGCCGATTCATTCATCGCCAACATCAATTACCAAGTTACGTGTGTTAAAAACCTGCCTTTTTCTCTCTGTGCGCGAATCAGCCTCAAACCCACTCATTAGACAGAAATAACTTTTTCAGCAAATAGTGCTACGGTTGCTCTTCTGTATGATGGGCTCAAACAGAGACGTATTGGATGGCCATGACCCGTACTATCCCTAGCTCATCGGTCGTCCTTTCTCTGACAACTTTCGGTAGGTCTAACCACTGCACACCAGCAACACCCTCTAACCCAGTTTTTTATCCATCACAACGTGGCCCTCTGTTACCATCTTTCCCATACTTGCTCATTTTTCCCTCTTCAATCACATTATCAACTTAATTTATCAACTGACTGTTCACCCCTGGACAGGTGTTAACATTGGGACATAATTATTGTTATTGGGAGATAAATGTTATCCACGTCACCTCTCAGTGGTTTTAATGTTATGGCTGATTAGTGTATATCAACTGAATATCAACTGATATTCAACACTTACCCAGATTTAAGGTCAGTGATGCGCAGGCAGTTAGTGGAATCTAAACCGACACGGCCGTTGCGTACAACAGTGCAAAGTAAAGGCCTCAGCTCTGGAGACATCCGGCTCAGGGCCAGCTCTGGAGAAAGGCTGTTCATCTTTCACTGAAGGCTTTCTTTACTGCAGGGCAAAAAAACAAAACAATAGAGGCTTTAGGCTTGATTCAGATTCAGAAGACAACTCATGGGGACCAAAGGTTCCACGAAATGATTTAAACCCTGTGATTCAGCAAAACAGAAGATAAGGTCAGAGCATGTTGAAATTGTTTTTGGTATTTGGTCCGTCCACAGGTGATGGATACTCCCCATATATCTGTTGTTTCTGTGGCAGTTACTAAAGAGGTTGTGCAGACTTACACAAGACTATGTTCTCAACAGGATTTCTGAACATTGCCTTTACTATTGACTTTAACTAGGACAATATCATTCTAATTCGACACGTTTTTAGATTCATGTTAAAGCCATTAGTCTTGCATCTAGGCTTGTGGAACAGGTTCATACCAAAATCATTTTCAATCGTCTATTACATAGTGACAAGCTTGTATAAATTCCATTATTTCTTTAAAATAAAAAATAAGTAAATCGACTCTGCCGAAAAACCAGGTTTACTTTTAACAAGCTGTTATTGTAGATAAAGAGGGTTGAATTGTCAGTTTGCTGTAATTAGATGAACATGAGACATGAGTGATATATCATGAGTCGTAAAATGTTCTGAAAGATGAGACCTCCGAAATATATATTTGCATAGACAGATAATTTTTATCATAGGATCTGAAGCACTATGAGCATTTTTAAAAGAGTTACTAATGAAATATCAGGGTAAATATGAGGTATTGTGCACATGCTTGCAAAAAATACTACTACTACCACCACCACCACCAACAACCAACAACCAACAACAATAATAATAATAATAATAATAATAAAATGAATAATAATAATAATAATAATAATAATAAATTGTCAACGCATTACATGTCAGCCAGTACAAGCAAAACCCCCTAGCTTATAGCCTGATTCATAAAATAAACAACTGCACTGTTTATTTAATACTTGTTAGCTTAACATAATAAACAAATGATATATTTACAGACACACCCAGTGAGATGTAACATTCAGTCCTCTGCTCAGTGATAGACTAGCATGCTAACAAGCCAACAGAGCCTTAATACAACCTCTATTCTATATTTCATTCATTTGTTTTGACAATATAAAAAAAAAATCACCCATAATATTACCCGATATGTGTTTCTAATTCAGTACCTTAACAATGAATAAACGCCAATACTTTATTTACGGATGTAGCTAGCCGCTTAGCTGAAAACATTCACCACTTCCGGGTTGTTGTTTTGGGGTCCTTGGGAAAGCTGTCCGCGCTGATGCCTGTGCTGCGCGTGCTGAGGTTTCGTTATTACCCAGGAAGTTACGAGCGGAGTCATGAGGGAAATACCACACACACGGTGAGGTTTCAGGATTTAAAGGTTAACAATTCTGTATTTTTGTAAGTTGACAAGAGATTGATTTTGTTTTAATCAGGAAACGCTAAGGGCTTCCCCAGAGCGCGCGCTTGGTACACATCAAGCTCATACTCACATACACATGCTCTAGCTGTTACTATGGTAATACATATGAGCTGAACTTTGGTCTGTTACCTGGTTGGGTAAAGGTTCATAGTTCTGTTCTGACAACACGTAGGTAAAGTTAACATTTTTTGTCATTATAAGCAGTGATTTCAGTTTATTTCTACTTCATTGCATTGCATTATGTGTAGAACTATTAGAATTCAGTTGCATGGTTGCTATAGCAACACTTATATGAACTAATGAGTTACTTGTAGGCAAACACAGCATATTTGTAATCTATTAAAACTATAAGCATGCAATTTTTTTAAAATAATGATTTTGCACTGTATGAGTATCCCACAATAAAGATCAAACCTACATGTTAGACGTCACACTGGGTTTCCTTGTGCCATATTTAGAGCAGAGTACATGCACAATACAACACTGACATCAATACAACACTGTCACTAGACCTCATTTTAAACCTGCTACATATTAGGGATAAGAATCTCACCTCCCGATGAGATCTTATCACGTTACCTCGGTAAAATACATTAAAATCGCGATTCTACTGTATAAATATCACGATTTTAGAAATTATACCAATTCAGCTTTACACTTTACATTTTAAACCTTCACAAAAAAACCAAGCACAACATTTAAACGATGCAAATTCACTTTAATTACAAGAGTTTAACATTTAACTTCTAATTTAACTAAACACAAACCTATCACCTGTAGGAATATAAACACCAGCGACCAACTGATATGTATTATCACGATACCTACTGTAGGTGCGATTCGATTTGTATTGCGATTTTATAAATATCTGTATATACAGTATATATAAGTTAAGTTAAGCCTTTATTTGTCACATATACATTACAGCACAGTGAAATTCCTTCTTTGCATATCCCACCGTAACTGGGGTCAGAGCGCAGGGTCAGCCATGATACAGCGCCCCTGGAGCAGATCGGGTTAAGGGCCTCGCTCAAGGGCCCAACAGTGGCAACCTGGTGGAGCTGGTGATCGAACCGCCGATCTTCTGATCAGTAGCTCAGTGCCGTAGCCCTCTGAGCCACCACTGCCCTTTATATAAAAGAGAGATAGATAGATAGATTGATTGATTTTGATATAATTCTGAAAAAGCTTATCAAATAATTTGCTCCTACCACGCAAGATGCTCTGCTGCATGCCCGTATGTGAATCGTTTAGAGTGTACCACCTGTAGGATTATAAAATAACTGCAACATTTTACCATGTCAAATGCAAACATAAAAAATAAATAAAAAATAATCGTGTCAGTTTGGCAATACATGAATTGCCAAACCAAAAAAATTGCAATACGTCACTAAGTCGATTTTTTTAAACATCTCTACTGATTACTGTTAACTAATTACTAATTACTAACGTACTGCAGGTCGCACAGCAATAAGAAATGAATTCCTTACAGGGTGTTTGAAAAGTCAGGAACATGTGAGAAAGTTCTATCTCTACCTTCTCATGTAACATTAAATCAGTTTTTCACGTTCAAGTAAAAATAAGTCTAAATAAATAATAAATATAAAATGGCATGTATGTAGTTTAACTCTCATTGGTTTCTGATTTTTTTAAGACATGCTGTAATTAATTAGTAAAGCGCACGATTTGATATAATATTTTTGAGTTTGTAATTTACATGATTGCGATCTACCGTGTTATAAGTACGAGCCCTTTTTAATTTAAAGTTTTGCTTAATTTGGCATATTTTCCTCCCCAGTTATTAGGGAAAAATAATTGTAAAAAAACAACTCGCCTATAAAGATGTACAGTTATGTTATATTTAACACTGGGTTTCTTTGGGAAATGCTCCAAGACTCGTAACAGTACGCTATCGAGCGTGCTCAGTGCCATTTTATAGCTACAGAATGTCAGCTTTATTAGCTCTACTACCTAATTTCTTGCTAATGTCTTGCAGATTGCACAGAAACTAGTTAATGAGCGAATCTAGGCTGTCCCATAACCAGGAGCCGAGCTTTCTGCTCACTGCCTGAGGACTGCTGCAGAGATTTGAGCAGATTAGCGCACTGTTATTCACATGCGTAGCCCACATGCAGGGGACTGAATTAATGAA
>JAOTRS010000002.1:19752863-19762941 GCA_028565755.1 Dinotopterus cunningtoni
TTAAAAGTACTGTTAATAAATGACTTAAAAAATGTTATTTTATTTGAAACAGATCTAAATCTATCGAAATAAAGTTTAAAATCTAGATACAATAATTAGTCCCTAGATATACCACACATATATTAGTGATATTTGAGCATATTTTAGCAGCTTTACAAGTTGCACTGCCTTTTGAGTGGCACTAGGATCAGAAAGTTAATAAATTCTACAAAGATTTACATGATTCTTACTTCATCTCTAATCTGTATCACTTTGTTTGGTCTGTGAAAAAGCTTTACAACTTTAATAAATTAACTCAGAACGTCTATAAAGTGTTCAGAAACTTTTGATTGTTTACACTGCCAATGAGCTTCTACATCAAGTCCAATTAAATATGCTAAGACTTTTAAATCTGGTTCCTTAAGTAATGCTCACGTGCTTCCTAATTTAGCAATAAGTAATCTGGTGTTAGCAAATTGGTTCATCAATATTTAAGATTTATTATACTATAGTATACTTTAATTAGTATTTCTTTTTATTTTACTACATTTATGGAGAATTTATATGCTAAAACCTGACTTTTTACTAAGTTATGATATAATTGTAAATAATAAATAAATAATAAAGAATGTTTGTAGATATTTGCAAGTTGAAAGATAATTTTTTTCCTATAACATTTTTTTTGTTTGAAAATAATCTCTGGAAATCTAAAATATATTTAGTGCCGCATATATGATGATTATTATTATTATTATTATTATATGCTGTTGTAGTTATTTATCAATTAATTATAATTTTTATAGTAAGAAGAATTAAAATAATAAAAGTTAACCAAGAAACATATGTAAAATTAATTGAAGTATTATTTAGTAAAAACATTTTGGTTTCTGCTTTCTCACACAGATGCGTCATGATAAAGTCTTTGATAGTTTCTCTACACTTTTCTGTCCACAAGCTTCAGAATGTTGAAGGCCACAATCTGAGCTTATTTATCTCCATTTTCTCACAATAATTTATTAAACAAATTAAAATTTGATCAATATCATGTCACAGTAAGCAAATACTGTCATTTATAATGTTGGTCAAAAAGTCATTTACTGTGAGGTGGGTTCTTAGCCATGTTTCATGACAAAAGGGTACCAAACTGTTAACTAAAAGCTACCATTAGACTAAATTTGCGTTATATAACATAATGCATAATACAATGCATTTTTTTTTTGTTTTAGTTAAAACATTTTTCATCAACAAAGGAACCAAACCCGACCTTTATCCTTTAGGAGTAAATTTGCTGACATGTTCTATCCCATTAAACACGATATTAACTTCTCACAAAACAACAGAAATACCACAAACACACCGACCCCTGAATCACTAAATACATCACAAGCACTGCGAAATATACTTAATGAACATGTTTTAGGTCCAGATATATTTTTTATGCAAAAAATACCTATTCTTTATATTATATCTCTTGCAAAAGTACCTATAGGGTCGTGTTTGCGCAACACTAGTTTTTCTCGTAGTCTTCCTCTCTTGGTGTTGAAGCAGTACCCTGTCCCTGCAGCACTCATCATCTGCACCAACACTGTCCTGAACAACAAAAACAGTACATAACATTTAGATTTTAACTGTTTTCAATGTTTTAACTGTACATAACAACAATTGTGCATAATGCGGAACTGTAAATGAACAGAATAACAGGAGAGACTTTATCAGCTTTACTAAACACAACAGATTCACAAAATAAAGAAATGTGCAATATAACTTACTTAGATTTGGCCTTGGCGACTAAAATTTTCAGGGAACAGAAAAAAAAGCATGTGTTATTATAATGAACATCACAATACATCACGTGTATAGAACATGATTACACTTTACACATTTACTGAATGTGGATCAGAACAGATACAAACATTAAACTGGAATTAATAGTTATTTTTAGCTGGAAATAAGTGCTTTTCAATATTAAGTCTCAGTATGAATTTTAAGTTAGAATGCTGGAAAGGATTATTTATTATATTAATAGTTTGGTTTGTTTTTAATGCAGCAGCATCTGCTTATCTAATGCTAACTCTCTCTTAATAGCCACCTTACACATCGCATCGCTAGATTTATATTTATTTCCTTTTGTAAAAAAAAAAAAAAAAAATTTAAGAAATACTTCAATTGCAGCTAATTTTCTTTTTACTCACGGTTAACTGCGGTGAGAAACATTTTAACGCAATGTTTGTATGTTGTTTTTTTGTGTAAAATTGCTACGATAAAGTCACATTGAGCTAAAGCAGAACAACTTCCGCAATAATTTTAACTTCCGGGTTACACAGCGCACTCGTATCGAGACGCCTTTAAACGACTAAATACAGCTATGTGATTTCTTTTCTTACTACCCGTATTCTGAAAACACTTCCTCTTGCGTTAAGCCGGGCTAAAGCGTGCACACCGATTGGACCGTTGAAGAGTCTGTCAGAGTTGTGTTGACCAATCGCAGGCCAGGAGGTGGGATTTAAATGATTGATGCAGAGTAATATTGCAGCACTTCTTGGGAAATATAAAAAATAAACACAGTAAATGCTATTTTGGGTTAAACACATTATTTCAAAAATTATTATTGTCAATTACTCGGTAAATATTTTTTTCTCAACATGAAATTTCCCTAAAGGATTTTTAAAAATTATTATTATTGGCACCCCTACACTAATAATTGTTTTTATTCTCCATAAACTGGGGCAGTGATGGCTCAGGCGGCTAAGGCTCTAAGTTGTAGATTTCTGATTTCTGATGCTGCTGCTGGGACCATGGGGAAGACTCTTAACCCTACACTCACCCCATACTACCCAGCCCCTGGATGCGGTGCCGGTCTCAAATCCAGTTAGAACAATAGAAGGGCACCCGGCATAAAACTCATGCCAAGTTGTGTGCGGACCAGTCACCATGGCGACCCATTGACAGGAGCAGACAAAAGACAAAATTTTTTTTTTCTTTTATCTCCATAAAGACAATTACATGTGTTTATGTAATTCATCAGTACCCATTAAAAGCTCCCACAACCCTCCATCAAATACTGGGTTTGGGATTGTTCCTTGAAAGTAGCTCAATTTTTTTTCACTCGGGTTATTATTGTGAAGTCTGTATCAAGTAATTGATTATGAAACACAAGATTAAATTAAATTACGCAGTTTGGAAACAGTGATGGAGACAAATCATACCCCCAAATCACAATCTTCCCCACTGTCCAGGGAAGCCCGTCTGGTGACAATCTGATTCCTGGCACATTTTTTAATTGTTAAATGATGCCAAAAACATATCATTGTGTCCCCGAATATGCTTCCTAGGATTTTTAGCTGCTTATATACAGTATTTTATTTATTGTTTTTTTTTTTTCATTTATTGTCCAATTTGTGCAGACTAACTGCCATCTGTCACTGTCATGTTGGAAACATTTTGCTTTTCTGCTTGATGACAGATATTAGGATTTCACATTAAGAGGGATTTTATCTACAATTAAAATTTGTGGCTGAATTTTTTAATTGTTTGAGTGGAAAAAAATCTAATGATTGTACAATAATTTTGTCAAGTCACTTAATGTTGAAGTGTTTCCACTTCCTATAACTGTCTAAACATTTTTTGTTAAACCTAATGTTTTCTTTTTTACCCTAAAATGTAATAATACTAATATTAATACTACTACTACTACTACTAATAATAATAATAAATGTTATTTATAATGTACTTTATATTTAAAGCAAATCTCAAAGTGCTATAAATTATTTCAACCCAAAATCTCAGATTAAAAAGATAAGTTTTAAGACCAGATGTAAAAGCATCAACAGTTTGTGGTATCCTCAGATACTCTGGGAAGCTTGGTCTTAAGAGGTTTCAAAAGATGTATTAACACAGAGCGGAGAGTGTGTGTAGATGTGAGGTAATAAATTCTTTGAGTTAGTGAGGGGCGTCCCCATAAATGCACTGGTGGGTAAGAAGGGCAATCTTGCTTGCAATTCTGAATGAAACAGGGAGTTAATTAGACTTTATTCAATCTAAATATAAATATGTTTCTGGAATAAATACCTCACAGGAATTTTATGTTTGCTTCCTTATAGAATTTTGTAAACCATCCAAGCAAGCATACAGTACCTTAAGCAGTATGACACACACATGTATCACCACCATCATCATCATCATCATCATCATCATCATCATCAGAATCAGAATCAAATTCAGTTTTTTATTTGTCACATACACAACCATAGACATTATGATATGCAGTATAACGCTTATACGACTGTCCGTGATCTAAAATAGGTAGAGCAGAATAGAAAGATAGAAAGATTTCACTACAATAAAAGGAAATAAATGAAAATTGCACAAAAAGAATGCAATTAAACTAAAGATCAAATTTTCAGTTTAAAGAAATCTAATAAAAATGAAAACAAGAATGCAAAATTTAATAATTTGGGATGGAATGTAGAAATCTACAAATTTACAGATCCACAAAAGTTACAATAAAACATAAATATATAAAATACATAAATTACACAGAATGTGCAAAGTGTAATTGTATACTGAGAAGTATATAAAATATATAAAACTATAAAAGGGTAAAGATATGGTGTGTGTGTGTGTGTGTATGACAACAGCAGAGTTTAAGATTAGAACATGAACAATAACACTGCTGCTGTCATACATCATTTCATTCCATACTTAAAGTGCAAGTTATGTGCCACATATGAGCCGTGTGCAAATGAGTGGCGAGTAACGTGCTCCATCAACCAGGTGTGAAAGAAACAAAAGTAAGTCTGATCAGTTTATCATCATCATCATCATCATAATCATCATCATCATCATCATCATCATAATCATCATCATCATCATCATCATCATAATCATCACCATCATCATCATCATCAGGCTTTAGGGTCAAGGTGGATCCTTGAAACTCCTTGTAACATAAAAAAAATACACCCTGGATGGAACTCTAGTCTATTGCATATTGGTGTCATGAGCAAGTGCGTTCACACCGAGTTGAAGTCACTATTCAACTTATTGAATTGCATGTTATTGGGAAGAAACTGGAGAACCTGAAGGAATCCCATGTTGGACAAGAGAAAAAACTCTACATAGATTGTGGAGATGTGAAACAGTGATGCTCCCTGCTGTGCAACTGCATCATCAATATGCATAACAGAAGAAGAAGAAATAAAAGTTTGCTAAATGTCACCACTGTTGTATTCTACAGGTTACATGATATTCTGAAAAATGTAGAACTGCCATAGACCCCGACTAAATAAATAAAAAACATTTTTGCTAAATTAATATTGGACAAAGAAGGAGGTAAGGGAAGAGAAAGGGGAACTGATACTGCAAAAACATGCACAGCGTGCTCAGGAAATGAATTTGTTGGACGGTGCACATGGTGCCACCAGCTGGCAGGAAGTGTGTGAAATAGCCTGCGTCACTGAGGCCGAGACACAACACCCACGGCCTGCACTCTCCCATTCACGCTGCTAAATTAGGCCATGTTCTCCCTGCCTCTTTCTCTCTGCCACTGACATCAGCAGCACGTCATCAGGACTTGGTGTGATGGAAACCAAAGTGCTGAAAAGGTCCAAGTATCTGCGAGCAGAATCATTTGTGCAATATCAAATATTCCCTCAGTCTAGCTTAAAAATAGAAAATGAAAAAGAAGAAATGGAAAATCTCATTAATGTGCATGATGGGTTTGACATATCACATGTAATTAGTAATAATAAAAAACAAAGGGAAAAAAAAAACTTCAGCAACTTCCTATTTGTCTTATTTGTCTTAATTACATACAGGTTATACAATATATTAAAATGATTGAATAATGAAAAAATATGTATGTGTTTTGTTTGTGTGTTGCTTTCATAAATGGACCCCTGATGTCTCTTCTTGATATTAGCTGAATGGAAATGTGTATGAGGAGGCAGGCATCTCTGCTCTGAAATCCCACTCAGCCTGTTTGTGTGCTCGAGCGGGCAGTGATGTCATGTGGAAGTGCATCATGTTGCCATGGAGACGGTAATTCAGAGGGCCAGATGATGATGCTGTCGCAGCCCCACATGCAACAGGCTTTAAATTAGACCTTCTGCCATGATTAATTGCTTGATTAAGCCACATTTCAGGTATACTTGACTCATGACTGCAGTGGCTCGGGCTATTTTTACAGAAGTGCAAGCTCGTCATATATATATATTTATATAAAACGCTACATCATGAACCTGTTCTGTTGGTTTCCAGAATCCACACAAATCAGCCTTCTCCATCATTTCTGAAAAACAGCGGACCTCCTGCTGCGCTCGACTCTTAGGTTAACATTCATCGGTGTGTTTTTACACGGAAGCGCCTGAATTACAGCCTGTGCCGATCTGTGTTTGTCAGTGGCAAATAAAGGAGTGACGGTGGCTCTTGCCCATCTGGCCTCCACTTTGGGAAGCCTTTCTGTTCCGTGACGCAGGGAGTGGGAGTGGATTGCCTTATGCTCCAACAGAGAGGTGATGACAGAAAAATGAGAGAGAGAGAGAGAGAGAGAGAGAGAGAGAGAATATATATGTGTGAGGCACTGATCTCTGACATCCACCATGTAGAGGAGGAAGGGAAGGAGTCATGTCGCAAAAGAGGAGTAAAAGAAGAAGAAGAAGAGGAGGAGGAGGAGGAGGAGGAGGAATGGTCAATAGACCATAAAATGTAGGAGTTTAGTATAAACAAAGCAAGAAAGGAAGGCAAAAGCAAGGTTAGCATTGCTGGGTCTAGGCGTAGCAAACTAAGGATTAAAAAGGATCTTTGTGGGTTCTTTGAATAGTTGAGAGTTCTAAGCTTCCTCATAGTGTTCTGTTGAGTTCTCTATAAGACTTTATTGCCTAAAGTATTAAGGGTGTTAGCTTGAAGAGAATAAGTTTGGATTTGGATTGCTCCAACACGGCACACAGTGTGAATATACCCTACCTGCTATAATACTACTAGTAGCACTAACACCAATACAACTACTATAAATACTCTCACTTTGACGATACAGAATGCTAACACTACCACTACCATCAGTCCTGTGTCATACCAACAGTAAAGCATCCTGAGACCATCATGCGTGTGGTTTCTCACTCACAATTTTGTCTAAGAACACGGCCATGAATAAAGAACAGTACAATAACATCCACCGAGAGCGACACCTCCCAACCATCCAAGAACAGTGTGGTGAGGAACAATGCCTTTTCCAGCATGATGGAGCTCCTCACCATAAGGTAAAAAGTAATAACTAAGTGTCTTGGGGGACAAAACATTGAAATTTTTGGTCCATGGCCAGGAAACTCCCCCTTAATCCCATTGAGAACTCGTGGTCAGGCGAGTGGACAAATTCACAAAAACCCACTAATTTTGACAAACTCCATGCAGTGATTATGCAAGAATGGGCCGTGTCATCAGTCAGGATGTGCAAGTAATTGGCTCCAGGGTGTACCCCGCCTTGTCCCCTAGGACAGGCTCTAGGTCTCCCATGACCCTGAACAGGATAAGCGCTATAGAGAACAAGTGACAATGAGAGAGAATTTCTGGAACTGGTAATCAGTTTCTGTTTACTACCTGTCTGCTAACATAATAACTGTTTATAGAGTCAATATATGCTTAAACCCAATAAATGCTTAGTCCAAAATGTCGTAATGTTTTACTTTGACTTGGAAACATTAGACGTTCGCCGTTGATGTATTTGCATCACCTTATAGTCCTTAATACTCACTCACTCACTCATCATCAGGGCACTGTGACAGGGTACACCCTGGACAGGGTGCCAATCCATCGCAGGGCACACACATATACACAAAAACTCACACCCTCATTCACACACATAACCTGCATGTCTTTGGACTGTGGGAGGAAACCAGAGTACTTGGAGGAAACCCACCAAGCATGGGGAGAACATGTAAACTCCATGCACACAGACCCCAAGGTGGGAATTGAACTCGGACCCAGCCTGCGGTTAAGTTCTTTATATTTCATTATAGTTCATATATTGTAATATCAGCTATTATTTCCAATTTGTTGAAATATAGCTCATAATGAAAAGGAAATTCGCTATATGAACAGCTGGAACTAGTGTGCCTAGTGTGTAGTGTGTGCTGAGCAATTAGCCTGAGCCTTGATATAAGAAAAAAAGGATGCTCTATAGTATTCTGTTTTTACAGAACATGACTAATTTGGGCTATTTGTTTACACCCCCTCAGCCCTCCACCCCCCCATCTCTCTCTGCTTGACACCTTGTGCTATCTTTAGAAAGCCCACTCAAAGTAAATCTGGTGGTCAGGTCACTACTATTTGCATCATATTGTTGGTCACCTAGCAGCCAATGGTGGTGCTTTGCAGCAAATTGCACCCCTGTGCACAACTGTGCTCCATTAGAGCAAATATACACAGGAGCGAAAGCGGCTCCGTTTCATTGTTCTGACATGAAAGAGCTCACAGTAGCATCGGAACCATTTGTAGAAACGAAGCCGAGATGTTATTATATCCCCTAAACTGCAGCTATATACTGTACTGTATCCCTGCTTCAGACACTGATCTGTGATGGCGATGTGCTACAACACGTCACTGAGAGACGGCCATGTCGGAGCAGTCACGTACAGTACATTCCAAATCAGTTTAATTTACAGGATGATACACTTATGTAATTTGATTGATTTTGATCAATTATAATTAACTCAAGCTCAAGTTCGATCCTGAGCTCAGGTCTGTCTGTATTGAGATTCTCATCGTCTTTTACTACGATCACCAATGGCCTTCACAGTCCCTAGTTGGACTACAGAACTTCACAGAGGAATGGATGAATAGAGGTGTACTGCCTGGCCAAAAAAAAAAAAAGTCTCTGTTTCAAAAGGGTCAAAGGATGCCTTCATTAAACCAAGAAAACATTAAAATTACAGGAATTAGGTTAAGCACTGTCCAACACATTGTTAAAACCTGAAAGGATAATTCTGAACCATTAACTTTTAAGTAGAAATCACTATCAAAGCATGAGTTTGCTATAATGTTTCACTAAAACCAACATATTATTGCTCCCGAACTACATATACAGTAAATAACCACAACCTCAACTGCAGGCTGATTAATCGACTGTGACAAAACTGTAGGAGGTGGATTTATAGCGTTTTGCAAAATCACAATAACGTAACCCGAACAATTTTAACATAGAATTACATAATAATATTGTGTGCTTTAGCATATTTGTGACTTAAATATATCACCAGGAAAATATACTCTATTAGTTTGCTATACCTCTTGCTTTTGTTTGTAAACAAACAATTCTTGTGTATTTGTAAATGATTCTCTCATATTTGTAAAAAAAAATTCTTGTATATGTTAACAAAGTATTCATTCATATTTAAAAAAAAACTAATCTTTTGTTGATAAATTTTGTGTGTGTGTGTGTGTGTGTGTGTGTGTGCTCTGGGTTAGGGTTAGGGTTACTCACGTTAACCCTTGGTTTACCAAGTGAACGTTACTCGCCTAACGTTCTCTTGGTAAAGGGAATTATGGGATTGTTTTAGGGCTGAAACGATTCTTCGAGTAACTCGAGTAATTCGATTACAAAAAATTATTGAGGCAAAATCTTCTGCCGCGAAGCTTCTTTTAATTAATTTTAAAAGCTTGTGTTATGTTTTTGCTCAGTTCACGCCTATTTGTTTGGCGTGACACAGCACGCTTCCGGAGGCAAGCCGCCAGTAAACAGCGTTTACATCACCCACAAAGCAGAAGGAGATGCAAACAGTTAGCTGTGTATTGATTTGAGGGAGCGTTCTGTTGCGGGCTGTAAAATGAAAGAGAGAGATAAAAATATATTAAAATTAAAAGTATCAAAAAACTAAAGTGCCTTAGTTTTTTTGATACTTAAAGTCATTTTAAATACCTTTTTTTTGTTTTTGCATCTAAAAAAAGGCTTTAAAATAAGAATGTATGGGACTGTAATGCACTTAATTCATCTCAGTCAACTTTAAGCTGCTCCTTGTATCATAAATAACGACAATGTTTATTTTTGATAAAATGCTGTATGCATTTAAAAAATAAAAGTAGATTTTTCTAAAAAGAAAACCAATTA
>JAOTRS010000002.1:19777480-19797782 GCA_028565755.1 Dinotopterus cunningtoni
CCTTAATCCTCCTGGGCCTGGAATTCACCAGAGCTGCACATGTTGTTGCTGGGATCCTCTACCACTCCTCCATAATGGCGCTTCGCCACCTTCCGCTTGAGGACGCCCCACAGGTGCTCAGTAGGGTTCAGGTCTGGAGACGTATTCAGTCACTGACGAACACATGGACATGATGAATAGGTCATGTGACTTTGCACGGTTAAAGATGTACAGCTATTATCACTTATTAGGGTGTGCTCACTTTTGTTGTCGGCTATTGTGACAATAATGGAGTTATTTTCAGAGGACAGTAAAATCTGTACTGTTATACAGGCTGCACATTGACGACTCTAATATATATCCAAGTTTCATTTCTATAGTATCGTCACTTTTGAGAAGATATACTAAAATGCATGCTGAAATTAGAGGGGTGTACTTACTTTTGTATGCAGCCTGTTAAGTTTAAAATTTAAAGTTACAATAAGATGTGGTTCCATGAGAACAAGTTTTTGGCATTTGGACTGTTACAGTACAGTACGTTCAGATTCCTGGTACCAAAGAAATCCATTAAAACGAATAGAATGCCAGCTTTGGTTTGGATGTGTTGTAGATTCATGTCCATCATTCTCATGTGTCCTCTAAATTATAAACCATTCCACTATTCAAACCACAGTTATATAACGACCGCAGTTGATTAGATAAATCATATGGATTAAGATGCATAATTGAAAACAAGTGAAATCAAAGTAAGCCATGAATGACATCATAAGGATCATCTTGGATATGTATTGTGGAACCAATAATCAAAGCTTGTTTTGTCCTCCAGAGCGCCGCAGGAACTGTGTTCTAACCCCTCTGGCTACAAGTCAACAGCCTAACCAGGGTCTGCTTTCGCCGGGGCGTGTCCGTCGTGTCCGGTTGCTACTCGAGCCTGCCATGGAGCGGCACAGCTCCGAAGAGGAGCTCGAGCGTATCGCGGGCATAGCGAGTACCGCTGGCGCCGAGGGCGGGTGCAGGTGGCACCGACACGCCGACCTCAGCAGCACCTCCAGCGACGAGGAGGTGAAGGACCTGTGCGATCCGGGTGCTTCCCCCAGCCCTGTGCTGTTCAGCTCATCTCCACCTCGTGGCCTCAAACCTACACACACCTCCACGCGACTACACACCAGACCCATAATCCTCAGCCACTTCGAACAGCCCGCCGTGCCGTACTGGAGACACCGGAGAGAGCCCGGGCGGCCGAGTTTGGACCTGGAGAAGATGCAGCAGGTTTGGAAATTCTTCTTATTTAAAGATTGACTTGTTAGAATAAAAAAATTAATTGTTCCTAGGATTCTGTGAGGGATGTTTAATAGTAAACACCTTTCACATTTATTAGTAAATAAAGAGTTTGTAGAAGTAGTTAAAAGGTTAAACCTAAAAATAAGCTGATCAGCATCATAACTTCCCAAGTACTGCAAAGGATTCATGAAATTCCGTCCAGACAGTTTTGCGTGATGCTGCGACAAAATCCGGCTGGACAGACATACAGACATACAGACAGAAACTTTTCTGAGACTGGTTTCTGCTCCTCCGATGTATGAAACGTAACGATATCCCTGAAAGAGCGAGTTGTGACCCAATGTACAGACAAAACCTTTCATTTATTTATCATCGATTAAAATCTGCATGATAGATATTAAAGCGCTTCTTGTTCTTGTACTGTATGTATGCGCACATCACAGCTTCCTATAAAGTCTGTTACACTTAAACAAAAAAACACTTGTGATGTTGTAGAATACAGCTCTTTGTTGCCTGGATTTGAAAAGACTGACACACACACACACACACACACACACATGAACACATCAACATTCTCACACGAGGCCCTTGTGCCAGCCACCTCCAGAGAGACGAACGGATGACAGATGTCACTTCACCCCTCCCTGTTCTGTTTCAGTCCCCATGAAGCCAAGCTCGTGTGTGTGTGTGCATGTGTGTGTTCATTTGGAGGAGGAAAGAAGCAGCAGACATGTTTAATATTACAGTATTTGGACAGACTGTCAGAGTTTTCCCCAGATAAAGAGCAGACTGTATGGAGAGGACAGTCGAGGGTTTTGAAGAAGGGAGGAACACTGAGCGGTGTCGTACTGAGGGCCTCCATATGTCCCTAGGTTTCTGTGGCAAGGGCAGATTATAAGAGACAGCAGGGGCTGTGTGTGAGTGTGAGTGTGTGAGTGTGTGTGAGTTCATGAAGTTGGATAGCTGCTGCTGAAGTGACTGCCAAAAACTTCTCATTTTAAACCCTTAAAATAAAAAAAAGTAAAAACACACACATATATTTGACTGTTGGGAATCTCGATCCTAAGCCCTGAGTCCCGACTTAAGTGCTGCGTTTAAATTGATATCAGTGCCGAGCTTTGTGTTTCACTGCGCAAACAGCTGTTGTGTATTAGGATCGTATTCCACTTTTGGTCATTCCAATTTCTCTACATTACAATAATCCATACAGGCCTTAGTTCTGAGTCGCGGGCAGCTGCTCATGCCGAGCACACATGGGTGAGGTGTGTGTTTGGGCTTCATGAATGGTTTAGATGACAGATGATGAAACCAGATTGGATGCTTGGCTGAGCCTTTCGTAATGATTACTGTGGAAGGCTAATGTTTTATCCAGAGTGACTTAACATTTGAGGCAGGAGAAAGCCGAGCGGTTGGCGCTAAGTTTTGGGCCCCGCACATGGAACGCGCATCGGTTTCCCGTCTTGTATCTGGGATTTATTTACCTAGCGCGGACTCGGATTTCCATGCAATTACTGTTAAAAGCTGTAAAGAGATATCACGGTACCTAGTGTGACGTTTTACGATCAGAAACACAAACACGTTTTTAGCGATTTATTTTTTTATTACTTAAATTGCTCAGGTGTAAACCGTATTTTTGCACAGCCTCAGCAAGATCGGTTTACACCGCAGCATTAGTCAAGCTTCAGCCAAATATTTTCCCCATCCTGCTCATTTCCCTTTAAGATACTATTTCATGCGTTAGTTAAAGAACCAATGAAGTTTTACATTTTCTTTTGAAATTTCTCCGGGCATCGTGTATTGTGTTTATTAGCTTTAACACTGCAGTGCTCAGAGCTCACGCGTGCTAAATGTTTATTTATTAAGCCAGAGCAACGTCACGGGCCATGAATGCTATAGTGAAGGAGAATGATGTCATCTTATCAGTGTCAATATTTTTGTCTTGGTTTTGTGTTACAGAAAATGCTCCTGAAAAAGAACTGTGGAGGAAAAACGAGGACAATCAAGATCCGGGTAAGTGTGTGAGTTGAATCATGAAAAAAAAAAAAATTGCTTTGAAAGTATTTGCCCCCCGCCCTTTTTTTTGCATATTTGTCACACTTACGTCGAACAGATTTAAATATTAGACAAAGATAACCCGAGTAAATACAAAATGCAGTTTTTAAATGATGATTTCATTTATTAAAATGTTGTCCAAACCTGCTTGGCCCTATGTGAAAAAGTAATTGCCCCCATGGTAAATCATGAATGTGATTTTTTTTTTTTTTTTTTTTTTTTGGAAAGCTGAGTTAAATTTCACTTGTCACACCCAGGCCTGATTACTACCAGACGTGTTGAAGCAAGAAATCACTTGACTAGAACCTGTCTGACAAAGTGAAGCATGCTAAAAGATCTAAGACAGCAACACAATCTAAAGATATTGAAGAATAGATGACAAATAGAGTAATCGACATGTCTCGGTCTGGAAAAAGTTACAACGATATTTCTTACAACGGTGAGAGCCGTTATCCAAAATGGAGAAAACCTGAAACAGTGGTGAACGGCCACAAACAGTGGTGGAGCTGCCGGCCGACCAAAATTACTCAATGACGACTCGTCCAGGAGCTCATAAAAGAACCCAGGACATCATATAAAAGAACTGCAGGTGTCACTCGTCTCAGTTATGGTCAGTGTTCATGATTCAACAATAAGAAAGATACTGGGGGGCAAAAATGGCATCCAAGGGAGAGTTCTATGGTGAGTTCTATGGTCCCATGGGAGAGTTCTAAGGTGAAAGTCACTGCTGACCAAAAAGAACACAAAGGCTCGTCTCACATCTTGATTATCTCTAAAATTTTGGGGCAAATATTCTGTGGACTGATGAGACTAAAGTTTTTGAAGGTGTGTGTCTTGTTACATCTGGCGTGAAACTAACACAGGGTTTCATAAGAAGAACATCATACCTACGGTCATGAAACATGGTGATGGTAGTGTGATGGTCTGAGGCTGATGTGAAGCTTCAGGATCTGGACGACTTGTCATAATTGATGGAAGCATGAATTCTGCGCTCTACCAGAAAATCCCGAAGGAGAATGTCCGACCATCAGTTTGTGACCTCGAGCTCAAGCGCACTTGGGTTATGCAGCAGGACAATGATCAGAAACACACCAGTAAGTCCAGCTCTGTATGGCTCAAATAAGAGAAAAAAAAAAAACTAAATCAAAGTCTGGGTTTAAATCTAGGTGATATCCTTAAACAGGCCGTTCATGCTTGAAAACCCTCAAGTGTGGCTGAATTAAATCAATTCTGCGGAGAAGAGCGGGCCAAAATTCCTCCGCAGCGATGTGAAAGACTCAGTGCCAGTTATCGCAAACGCTTGATTGCAGTCGTTATTGCCAAGGGTGGCACAACCAGTTATTAGGTTTAGGGGGCAATTACTTTTTCACATACGTGAAAGAGAGACAAGTAAAGGAAAGAAGAGTGGCTGAAACCGGAGCAGATAAACACCGTGTGCTGAGGATTGATACTCGGCTTGGGCAGATGTCAAGGGTAGTTGGTGGGGTTAGCAAGTTCCCGCTGGTCTGGACAGCATTTCCCCCCCCCCCCAATAAACTTTAAATAAATAAATCATTTAAAAACTGCATTTTGTATTTACTTAGGTTATCTTTGCCTGATCACAATTATTTAAGTGACAGATATACGAAAAAAAAAAAGAATTAGAAAGGGGGAAAATACTTTTTCACAGCACTTTAGGTTTGAGGGTGTTTATAATGCTAAGATCAGGAAAAGGTTTAGTCGTGTAATAACATACTGTAATAGACTTGTGCAGACTTGTAAAATAGTTTGTGTAATATTCTGGTTTAGTTTCCTTATCTAGCTAGCTTTAGAAATGAAGCATAGGGTTGATTTCCCGCCTACAGACAATTAAAACAACTTTCACCTACTTTCGCTACTATTCCGTTCTCAGAAGGACATAAAGTCGACATGGCCGTACACACAGTGTGTCGACTTCAGATCTGATCACATGCTTGAATCTATAACACTCTTTATACTTACTGCTGTAAAAATTTGGCTAACGTTAGCCAGCTAGCTTGTTGCTAATGCTGCTCACTATTTTGCACTGGCTAGCCTGATGCTAAGCTATCAGTCCATTTTGTGTGCTCCTCCTTTTTTTTTTTTTTTTTTTAATTATCATTGACCTATACTGTGTTGCCGGGATGTATCTGTGCCGCTCGGGTTTTTACACCATGGCAGAGCTGGAGGGGTGCTGGACGCCCCCTTCCCATCAGCCCCTGTACGCCACGTTCCCATGATCACTTTCACACTTTCTTTAAGTTCCAGATTTTTCCGTTAAACGATTGTCTTCTTGTTTGTCGTCTGTTATAGTTAACTTTTGTGTTTTCAACTGTTAACCCTCATCACAGGGGTTTTAAACCTTATCCAGTGTGTGTGTGTGTGTGTGTGTGTGTGTGTGTGCAGGATTTCATTCCAACCACTCACGAAGCCACACCTGATTCCACCTGTTTAATTAGTTGATCTTGGCTTTCAGTAGACTATCAGGTGTGGCATCTGCTTAGTTGGAATAAAAAACTGCACCCACACACACACACACCCACCCATACACTCATACAAACACACACACACCCACACAGGCCTTTTCTGGCTTAGTTCAAGTCCTCGTCTGTGCTTCGAGCTTTTGTTCCCGTCACTGTTTATTTAGTTTCCCCCAACACGATGTTTATTAAAGACGTTTATCCCGTGCGCCTCTTTAATCTTGATAAGGACTTAATAAAATCCCCAGGAAGCCTATCAGGATCTCTTACGTTAGCTAGCTGGAGAAGTGTTAGAAATAAAGATTAGTAACATTTCTAATCCCCTTAGAACCTTTCTCCTGGAGACCTTAATCCTGGAGTCTTCTGTTTTAAAAAAAAATATATTGTTATGATTAATGTAATATATATCCAGACCCTGTTTTTTATTTCATCTGTATTTCAGAACCGTCATGTTTCTGCTAATCGGTTTAAATCCTAATTATTGCGTAATAGCTTTTCTCCTCTGTGCATTCAAGAACCTCCAATCTGTCTACACGGGATTGAATGTCCCTTGTATTGGATTAAGGTAAAGCAGAGAAAAGGAGTGAGGCATGGGCGAGAGCCCTGGTTGTGTGTGTGTGAGTGTGTGTGTGGATGAAGTCATTTTCCGTTTATAGAGCACCTTCTGTCGCAGGATCTCCACGATCTGGAGAGAATCATAGCGAAGGCGATAGATGTGTTGTTGCTGTTTTTGTTTTTTTTCCCCTTCATCTTACTTCCTCGCCTTCTTGTTTTCAGCCTGTACTCTTTATAGATCTTCTCCTTTACTCGTCTCTGCAGTGTGGATCACATTAGTGTCTGTATCTGTCTCTTCCCTCCTGCTTTGCTCTCTATTGATTTCACGTCTTTCTTCCTCTTCACACACTCTGGCTTCTTCTGTCTTACTTCAGATTCCATACTTTCTTTCTTTCTTCTTTTTAAAATTTTTTCCAGGCTGAGTTCCAGGTGAAAGTTGATAGACGGGGGTGGAGTGGGGGTGGGTGGGGGTGTAGTGGTTACCAAGGGGCCCTTTGTGGAGCAATTGTCATTATCATGGGGGCCGAGTGTTCACCTCTGGAGTTGTAAGATGGAGGTTGGTGGTGGGGGGAACGCGAAAGAGAGACCAGGAAAGGAAAGAAGAGTCATCTGTGGCTGAAACCGGAGCAGATAAACACTCTGCATGCTGAGGACTGATACTCGGGCTTGGGCAGATGTGAAGGGTAGTGGGGGGGTTGGCATGTTCCCGTAGACTGGTGTTCTTGCTATGGAGTAGGATGTTTGCTGTGAAAGTAAGAAAGCATAATGTCGAAGGCTAAATCTGGCACTATTTTACCGTACATGCTGTGTATCTACAGCTGCGCACAATCAGCGCAATCAGGTCCAGCAGTATAAGCAAACACAGATTCAATGCATTCTGCTGTAATGTACATTTGCGGAAAGGGGTTTGACTGTGTGCTGTGCTGTGCCGTGCTCACATCGTTACTCATATGCAAAACACGTTAACTTTTACTTTCATTCCTCTCCTTCTGGAACCCGATCCTCACACACCTCCTCTCTTAAGCTCTGTAATGTTTCAGCAAGACCCATGAGGGCTGTTTCAGGGAAGACATAATGATTTGACCTTGCATAGACATGTATATGTAATGTAATGTAATGTAATGTAATGTGTGCTAGTCTGCTGTGGTTTAAGATACAAAACAAAAAGGTTTTGAGAATCAGGACTGGGTTTCCAGCTTTTTTAGAAAATACATGGCACCTCAACTCTAAGTAAGCATACGGATATTTGTGGGTTTTTTCTTTTACATTATATAGCTGAAAGAGTTTTTTTTTTTTAAAACCCTGCCGTTCCAGATTTCATTCCTTTTGCTGTATAATCATGAAAACAGTAACCTTCACTCTTCTGCAAAGGCTTTTCACTAAATCTGAGGAAGTAGGTGTGGGGATTTTCCCATTCAGCTGCGAGTGCGTTAGTGAGGATGGATGTTGTACGAGGAAGCCCGGTATGCACTCAACATTCCAGTTCATCTCAATAAGGTGTAAAGTCGCTTTTCACTGAGGGCTCTGAAATAGTTCTTACATGCCAAACCTTTGTCTTACATGACAAAAGTGTCTTCATGCACAGTAATCCTACAGCGTACAAAGTCATTTGATTGTTTTCACTTTGTTACAGTACACCTTCACTAGTGAGAGAATTTCACCAGTGGGCTGCCCCTCGCATACCAATAGATCACGCATGACTGATAAGAAGGTGAAAAAAAAGAGGAAATGGATCTAGTCCTTATACTGGAGATCATTAATCTGAATTTTAATCTGAACTTTACCCCTTTTCCACCAAGGTGGTTCTGAAGCTTGTTTCAATTTCAAACTAGTTCTTTGTTTTCAGACAGCCAACGCACCGGCCCTTTAGACAGAAACCCCAGTTCCATGTCGGCACAAACACTTTGCTGGGCCAGAACAAAGAACCGCTTACGCCAGAGTCTGGTGGGCGGGATTATTACCAAAAATTAAAAGTTTGTGACCGGCATTTTTTAAAAAATTGGCTTATTATGCAATGGGCAGCTCAAATGCTTTCTAGTACAATTCCTAATTCTAGTTCATTCCATACAAACGTAAATAATTCTTTTGATTGTGTAAAGCTGCTTTGCGACAATGACAATTGTTAAAAGCGCTATACAAATAAAATTGAATTGAATTGAATAGTAATGATAAAGCCTGGGGAAGTGCTCGCAAAAGCCATGTTGAAGTTCAACACTGTTGTTGTTGCTGCTAGTGTTTTTTTTGCCGCTGGCTCAAGGCGGAAGGCCCGGGTCCGATTCCCAGCCAGTGCCCAAACCCCAGCCGCTGGATCCAGTGCTGGTCCCAAGCCTGGGTAAAGTCCAGTCCAGTAGGCTTCTATTGTCATTTCAACCATATATTGTTCAGTACACGACATTCCTCCTGGACCAAGGTGCTACATACATACAACATAAATTAACAAAACTAACTACCTAGCTAAGACACGTTATTAGCTGACTAGCTAAGACAAAACAAGTTAACTAGCACCTGGTTCACGTTGCTGGAAAAGGGGCTTCTGAGTACCATAATGACTTGGACTTTGGTTCCGAATTAAGCTGTTATATAGTTTAGACTAGTTGTGCCTGCAACTTTGTACACGTGGAATTTAACTGAACACTCATAAGCGCGCATTTAAAAAATGTACAGCGCCATCTGTTGAATTTTTAGATTTTTTTCAAGGTAGATTTTTAAAAATGATATATAATAAGGGCGCTTCTGTTTAAGTTTTAAAGTTAGCATGTTCTTTTTTCCTGTGGGCCAATTGTGATGAAACAAAGCCTATATGTTACATGAAGCTCGACCAAATACACATGTGAAAGCCTCATTAGAATTCCTTCAATTTTTAGGTGATGCGTGCACAAACAAACAGACAAATACAAAAATTTCTTAATGTGTTCCATTCCTCATCTTGCGTCCCCCCGAATTATTTTTTCGCAACTATCCTCAATGTACAGACACGCCCACTTTACAGTTTTATTATATGTACAGATAATTCACTTTAGCTGCGGTTTTGCTTTAGGTACGTTTCAGTCCCTGGTGCAAATTTTCCTGCTTTGTGGTCAGAGACTAGAGACCTATTTATCCATAGGGGATCATCGTTCCTGATTACACAGAAGAAGCAAAGCGTAATCTCCCACACTATAAATGGCTGGAGAAAGTGTTGTATCAGTGCCAAGTCACACAAACCCGTTTCCTCTAAGAGAGGGAAGTAGTTCAGAATAGTCCAGACTCTCGGTCATGGAAAGAAGAAGTAGGGGTTTTGTAATTGACTGCCACGCTCAGATAAAAATGTTTAATTTAGATTGAATGTATTTTTACAAATAACATTTAAATAACTTTTTTTTATATCACAGGGGAGCTTTAATTTGACCTTATCAACTTTGGCTTAGCGATGACAATCTCAAAGTGTTTCAGCATAAAATCATACATTATTCATAATTCATTCATTATTATTATTATTATTATTATTATTATTATCCAATCTTAACTCTACTACGGTTCTTAAATTAGTAGAAAATAGAGGTTTAGAGAGTATAAAAGTAATAATCATTGTCCATAAATGCGTCCTGAACAACTTTCAATACCATTCTGTCCTAACACACTTGATTCACAGGTTGATAGGTGATGCTGGAAAATGAGATTTATGAGCTCTACCTCTATGTTCTACGTGTTAATAATCTCAATGACATGGGGACGTGTACCTGTATGTGGGTTTCCTTTAGTCTGCTGCAGTTAGACATGTTTATGCAGGTGGTGTGGGACAAAAAATAAAGGAACTGGAGGGAGACTGTGGCGTGTAAATCAGGCACTGAGCTGGTTAAACTCAGACTATGATTTAACTTGTTGATAAATAAACCCATCGAGTGTAAAAGAACCAAACTCGTACTTAAATACTTTAGCATACAGTATTCCACATGCTAATTCAGCTACCAAGATGTTCGTAATGTCTGTATATTGGCTACAGCTACAGTAAATTAGATTTTTTTTACCGCTCATGTAGTTTAGCTAGTTGACTCGTGTTAGCAATGTTTATTAATTAGTATGGATATGACTTCACAGTTATTAGCGCATCTTAAAGGAGAAGATAATGAACTTTCATAAATGAGATTTAACAGAATTCCTATCTGGTTAGCATACGTTTGCTAGCTAGCTATAATAATGAAGATAATGAAAGCTCAGTGAAAATGCGACGTGATATTACATATAATTATGCATTTTTAAATAATAATGTATAAACATGAATAAATTCTAATTCAAATTTACAGTCAAACACAGTCATACACAGTACGATATGCAGTGAAATGCTTAAACGACCGCCAGTGACCTTAAAATGTAAAAACAATTAACAAGAAATAAATATTGGAATAAAATAAGAATAAGTTTAGCTATAGAAGCTGTAGAAAATAGAACAAAATATTTAAAAAAAAAACTTATCTATACGATGTAGAAAAAATATAAAGATGAATTTGAATGGAAATAAGTGGAAATGTCCAGGAAGTGTGCAAATGTGCATGTGTGTGTAGATGTCCATGGTCCATAAATGTCCATAATCTGCAATGTGCAAAAGTGGGATGGAAAATCATATTATAATACAGTAATAAAGTTGGCAAAAAAACTATCGGAAATCTTGTCAGGTTAGTTTATGTTAGCTAGTAGGGCTGCAGCTTATGACTATTTTAATAAGGCGGCGCAATCGCGTAGCGGTTAGCATTGTCACCTTGCACCTCCAGGGTCCGGGTTTGATTCCCGCCTCTTGGTGTGTTCCCCCCTGTGCTTGGTGGGTTTCCTCCAGGTACTCTGGTTTCCTCCCACAGTCAAAAGACATGCAGATTAGGCTGATTGCCGTTCCCAAATTGCGCGTAGTGTATAAATGAGTAAATGAGTGTGTGTATATGTGTGTATGCCCTGTGATGAATTGGCACCCCCGTCCAGGGTGGACTCTGGCCCCTACACAGGGTGTAGACTCCAGCCCCCCCCCGCCCCCCACTGACCCTGTATACAGGATAAAGCGGTATAGACGATGAGTGAGTGAGAATTAATCTATTGATTATTGAAATGATTAATCAATTAATAGGATTACATATGGGACATCTCCTAAAAAGCTCTTATTTTGACTGTTAAATTTATCTCGAGGTTGTTTTGTGCAAGTGGGAACTAACAATCAAGATAATTGAATTAAACAGGATGAGTACTTTATTTAACGATTTGTCTTTTAATAAACTGTCCTGATGAAACAAACTCTAAATTCAAACAAATGCAAAGTCAATAGCATCAATAAAATATAACTATAAATTACAGCTTTAAGTTAGATTAACGTCGATTGTTTGTTGCACTTCTATTAGCTAGCAGTTAATACAATGTGCATTTATAAATAGGAAATAATTATTTGTATAATATAATATGAAAGCGAATGCATCAGTCACTGAATCAGTCTGTTTTTCTCTGCTCCTTGTTGTTACAAGTTTACATTTCAATTTTTTTCCCCCCTTTACAGAACCTGACGGGCGGGCGTCATCCTCCCCGATACTCTTACGATCCCTCCATCTTTGCCTTCCGCTCTCTGAGCACCGCGCCCCCGTGCAGTCCCCTGCTCTCCAGCGAGGAGCCTCCTTGTGCTTGAGGGGAAGACACTGGACTTTTGAGATGAAACAGCACAGCTCGTTGGATCAACCTATTTCTTATATTAAGACAGGGACGTTTTTATTATCCTGTCATTTCGCAGGGTTTTAGCCCAAAGTGCCCGAGTTGACAAAACAGCAAGTCCCAGGAGGTAGCGGAGCATCAGGGAATTGGGTAATGATGTTTTTATGTTGTTTTACCCTTTCTGACCATATCTCAGGAAAAATCATCTAACACTTTCCACAAAGACAAGGCTATGGCTGCTGTTTTATGAGAGGTGCAAAAAAAAAAAAAAAAAACCCGCACATATGGCCATTTCCTGATGTTCAGGTATAGCTATTCGATTGCCACTGTACTGTCCCGTGTGCATCTTCGCTATTTGTAGATCGATAAGAATGTCTACACCAAGAGCTTTGGGCTGAGAAGGAAACGTAATGTGACATCATTTGTAATGTGAGGATGAAAGAGTGGATTTTTTTTTTTTTTGGCGCTTAAATGGTATTACTTAAAACTGTTACCACCACTTCCTTGCAAAATGAATAAAAATCATGCTTGTAAGCTTGACCATCAATCGAAATGATGTAAACTCAATATTAGAATTGGTTACTATGTGTAATCTGAAGGTTATCCATGTCTGCCATAGTGCTTGGCTAATGTGTGTACTGTTCTTTGACAACAATAAGTTAATAAAAAAGAAATAAAAAAGGAACACCGGTACTAGTCCGGGATTAGACTTAAGCCGGTTTTACTCTGCGTGATTAAAGGTGCCTTTTTTAATACTTCTCACACTGTATGAGATGATCCCAATAAAGTCATTCAGACTGTGTGATAATGTGTGTTCTCCATGTCAGATTATATGATTATATAAGAACTATAGACTTCCAAAATATATTTATACTTCATGAGAATACTTTTATTCAGCTATATAACATTAACACCACCAGTTGAATTAAATAACACCATTAAACTGGGGACAGGATCACAAGCACCATAGGCTCATCCAGTCCGATCCCACAGAAAAGCTAATGTAATACAAATTCCAGAAAAGTTAATGCTGACTAAGATAGAAAGGCATCAGAACACCCAATGCTGTGTACGAGGCTTAGCAGGCCTAAAGGTCAAGGTTGTTGATCTGGCATCCAAATTCCCCAGATCTCAATCTGCCCGAGGATCCATCACATGTGCTGGACAATCCAGGTCTGATCCATGGAGGCCACACCTTGCATCTTACAGCACTTAAAGGATCTGCTGCTAACGTCCTAGTTCCAGATACACTACAGTATATGGACCAAACCTGCTATGACATTGTATCCAAACACACACACTTCAATACGGAGTCGGTCCCCCTTCCCTTTTGCAGCTATAACAGCTTCCACTCTTCTTGGAAGGCCGTCCACAAGATGTTGGAGTGTTTCTGTGTGATTTCGTGCCCACTCATTCTGTAGAGTGTTCATGAGGTCAGGCACTGATGTTGGACGAGAAGGTCTGGCTCGCAATCTCCATCGTTCCAGTTCATCCCAAAGGTGCTCGATGAGGTTGAGGTCTCAGGGCTCTGTGTTTGGGCCGGTCGGGTTCTTCACACCAAACTCATTAAACCGTGTCTTTATAGTCCTTGCTTTGTGCACTGGGGCGGAGTCACATTGGAATAGAAAAGGCCTTCGACAATCTCTTGGTATTAAGATTGTACTTCACTGGGGATGAGGGGCCTCACTGATTGAATCACCTGAATACAATAATTAACAAGTTTGGACAAATACTTTTGTCCACATAGTGTGCCTTCAGAGGTCTAGTGGAGTCATGCCTCGAGGGTCAGAGCTATTTTGGGGGCACAAGGGAAACCTGAATCCTAGGTGGTTTTAACGGTAACAGGTTTGCCTGATATCTAGTCTGTATATCAAGTTATTCAAACTTTTCTATTCATGTTTCCTTTATGTTTCATGACTGCCAACAATCACATCACATTATTTCATACATCCGTTGGTTGCGTTTAAATGAGCGCCATAACAGCGGCCACTGCAGGATTTTAATGCAAATATCTGACTTTTCCTCACTCGTCATTCACGACATCCCTAATTTTGCTACTGGTGAGCATGTCACATTACGCATGCAAAGACCGTCCAACATAACTGATGACCAAAGAATGAATTTAGTGTGTGATTTTAATTTTTTGCAACAGGCCCGAAATCGTACAGAGTAAAGCCGGCTTAAGCATGTAACTCTGTCCGACTTGTCCAGAGAGCGTACTCTGTGTTATGTGCCTAATACACTGGAGCTGCAGTATAGAAGCTCCTTCGCCATGTTTGAATGTTTTTGGACCAAGTATCAAAGTCAATAATGCATACTCATCATATTTCATTACAGCCCCATTTCTGGGTTAAATCTCAGTTCAGTTAAGCTCGTTCAGTCTTGAATTGCTTTGGTAAAGAACAAACACAATGTTGAATATAAAACATGAGAAAAAATGTTTTATTTCAAGTATTTTGCATATGTAATTATGTAGGTTTTTAACTATGTTAACTATGTACTGTATTGATTTGTACCTAGCTTTTCAGTGAATGTAGCCTACTCTAGTGGGGGTCAATATTATTTTATTTTTTATTTTTTTTGCAAAGTTGTAGGAGATCTACAAGGAACTTTTTGTTACAGGTTCCACAAATTTATTCTAGTTACCTATTCAGATATATCCATGCAGAATAAATACTATATGCACCTGCCGGTCGGATAGGACCTACATGTTTGTAACATGTAAGAAGCCTTTAGTCTTTTTTTTGTTGTTTTTTATTTTGCCATGTTTCCAGTAAGATTAATAAATGTCTCTTGGCTCTATTGAGGTGGATTGTGTCATACTTCATTTGTTCATCAAGATCGCATTTTTTGCCTCTAGCACAGTTGCTCCAATGTTTTTTCCCCAACACATTCCCCCTTCTCCATATCTGATCTGTACTCTTTACACTTATTTTGTAACATGAGTGCTATCTTTCCACAAGTGGAGTATGGAGGAGTTCACGCACCATTTAAGTTGAGCTGAATCAGAGGTCTCTGTGTCCTTCAGTGCTTGAGAGCTGGTACCAAAGAGAACCCAGGAGTCGGTACTACCAGATGCTTCCTCATTAGTCTTGTATTCAAGTATACAAGTAGTTTATGTACCAGATTGTAGCTGTAAGCATATTTCAGTTTCCGTTCTGTGCCTTTATCACTAGTTCAGTAGTTTTAAAGTTTACAATGTCATCATCATGTGTATAGTTTTGTTTTTTTTATTACTCAGAGTCCAAAAGTCTGAAGCCAATGCCAGGAACCAATTTTTTAAATATAGTTATGCGAAACCAATGCAATTGGGTTCAATTATTTCTTTAACAAAATCACTCCTCATTTCTTCAAGGTGTGTTGGGACTTTTGATCGTACAGAATAACAGAACGCAGTTCTGAGAGTAAAAACTTCCCTTTATTTCTCTATATAATCCCCTGATACACTAATGCACTCATCCCAGTGTTCCACTAGAGCTTGGACTCCATCAAGGTAGAAACTTCTCTCAGTACGCCAGAGCCGTGATTGGAAACACCAGCCTCCCAGGAACTCCATTAATGTTCCAAACATGTGGAAATGTCTTGTAATGTGCGAGTGGTGTTGGTGACAACTTATCCATAGAATTTCAAGAATCATGAGTTCCACTCACTGGATGGTCACGGGAACGACTGCAGTGAGCTCTAAACCACCCCGTCTCAGGATCGTCATTCACAGACGTACGGCCTCCTTCAAAACGTTTGCACTGTTCAAATGTTTGTGCGCGATTCTAATCAGCGTACTGTGCTTCTGTAAATGTTAATCACTGGCTTTAATGTCATCATTCACCAGAAATTTCATCACCAGTCCTGGTCTTATAGGTTTTTAATATTTTCTCGTAATTACTTCAACGTTTTGAGTAAAATGGAGTACGTAAGTGAATTCATATTTTTGGAACCTTGTCCGTGTGGTGTAATGTGCATAAGCCTGGCAGCAATATAAAGTCCAAACCCACCCTCAAACTGCACGCTCCAGTGTGGGCTGCTTCCACCGGCCTGCTCTTGCCAGAACCCAAGCAGTGCGATAAGCTGTGTGTTTGTGTATGCGAGCATGGAGGCTGACGTCAATACACAGCAGTATTGCTAAGCGAGAGGAAACCAGTCGGGTTATAGAAGTTATAGAAGATGTCAGATGCGTGATCGAAAGATACACGTAAAGAAAGTGGCACGATGAGGCATCTTTCTCTGTTACAAGTGGGACATGTTCAAAATCAGTGGACTATTTTAGCGATGGGCTCCTGACGCTCATCCACTCCAAGCATGTCCTTCATGTATCATTACAGCTCCAATTACTGTAATTATAGATCACTCAAATCACTAAGAGACATTTCCATTATGTGTGAGCAGAAGAGGGATGCTCTGAAAAAGCAGATATTGATGTGTTTTACACATTATTACATGTTTCACTTTTTAGAACTGCAGTTGTTAGTGATAACAGTGATTATTACAGAACATATATGAGCTATAACCATATAAACCATAAAATATTAGGTTTGTCAGTATAGTTATAAGCAGCCAGGCCTCGAAGTATGAAATTTCCTTTTTTTGTTGTTAGAATCAAATCCTATAAGTTGTTTTCTATGTGGTTTACATATCTATTCCTCTTTTTATAAGGATTTTCCCCCCACTCACTGGATAATCATTTCCTCTGAATCTAGTGGTATTGTAAGAATGGCTACAAAACCATGCCAGATCATCATCACAGTCATTTTCAAGATGCCATAGTAAAGTGAGCTGATGAAACAGGTTGAAGCAATTTGACACGATGGTATTTTAAGTCACTTGCTAAACAGTTGGCCGCCCCTCACGGAAGTTTAAAGAGGAATTTTCCTCTCACGATTATATTATTACCAATTTCCCAGGCTATAATCTTACTGTGCTGGGTAGAGATGTGGACAGCCAATCAGATTTCAACTTTCGAAATCCTGAGGCTTTTGTGCTCAAAAGTCTACAAAAGTTATCACATGCTCGGTGGCCAGTGGGATTGACATATGTGGATCTCTCCTTGGAGCGAGGTCAGGACTGTACGGGGGACGCGGCAATAACTCCTAGCTGAGTTCCTGTAATGTGCAAGTGGTGTTGGTAAATGAGTGTGTCCCCACTTCGGGCCAGGGTCGTCATTCATGGACGTACAACCTTCTTTAAAAAGTTTGCACCGTTCAAACACTTGCACTTGAAGTTTGTGATGTCAATCATTTTACGGCTTCATTCACAAGACATTTCAACACAAAAAACAGTCCTGTTTTGCAGTTGAGAAAAAGGGTGGGAATTGTGCAATATTGATTCACAAGCCAGACCTTATATGTAGCCTTGAAGGACATGACATAAAAGTATGATGAAAAGAATTTTTTATTATTATTATTAGTTGGCTTAGAGGAAACTGAGTAATGAGTCTTTGGATTATGCCCTGTTCAGGAAAGAAAAATTATTAAATAAAGCCAGTATTTGAAATGAGAATGAGTTCTATTCAAGCTATTGCAAGGTTCACAGCCATCACGGGTCTAAAATAAAAGAAAAATATTTAATTTTATATAAGGAAAAATATCTACGGACCATTTTGCCAACAATAAATAGTAATTATAATAATTGAAAAAAAAAAAAAAACTCTCTCACATGATACATTGAACCATTTATTTTTTTTACAAAAAGAAGAGTAATAGAAAAATACACTTTTCTTTTACACCTTGTCCAGGACCAGACAACAAATTAAATAACTGGCTAAAAAAAAAAAAAAAAAAAAAAAAAGAGAGTTGTGGGGTCTGTGGGAGAGCCTTGGACAAAACAACACACGTTCGTGCCAACGCGCCTCCTTAACACTGAGTCACTCCTCATTAATATCAAATAGAGGGAACACATACAAATACGTCAAAATTACACACACATTTGTGTCACTTAATTCATGGACAGCTTGCTCTCAATCCCAGGATACAGAGCGAGCCTCCAGATGGCTGCTGAATACACTCGTCTCTCTTGGCTACGGTAACACATGCTGAACTCAGATCCAGCCTGAACATTGCTGTTTCTGGCTGAACGGCTTAATGACCTCACCCAGGAGTTAATAATAACTCGTCCAGGATGGCTGGTGTTACATAGAGTGACCGGGATGGTGGGTTGAGTCAGTACTGGACCTCTGAACTATATTTGACTGAGTGAAAAGTGGATGTTATGAGTAGGGTATACAGATATACACCGTTAATGGAAGCTTCACCCTGAACAACATTAAATATATTTGTGATGGGTTAAGTGATTCATGCATGGATGAGGATTAAGACCACCATTAAAAAAATATTTGAGTTCTGACTTTTAAAGTGATTTTTTGATATTTGATAAAAAAAAAAAAAAAAGGTCAGAACCGAGGAGAAAAGTCAGAATTTAAAAATTTTGAACTGAACCCTAGGAGGGGGAAAAAAGTCAGAACTCTGAGGGGGGGAAAAGGTCGAAATCCTTTGAACTCAAATATTTAATATTAGCTTTAATAATCTTCCATATTGTGGTTGCTATTTTGTTGGTAGCTGCTGTAAAAACAGTTGTAACAGCAGTTGTAAGCCATGCGAACACCACAAGTGCATTTATAATGAGGTTTAATGTCGAACAGCACTGGAACCACCAGTGGCATTGTGGATAATATAGGAAGACAGTAACCAAGGAAAAGTGTGGATGAATACGTCAACTTAAAAAAAGTTTAAACATAAGTCAACTCACAAAAGTATGTCATGGATGCTGATGAAGATCACGTGTTAATTATAAATATTAATATGCAAGCTAGTGGGATAACTTATCAGGATTGAAAATGCAGACGATCCAAGTGCTTGACTTGACCAAAGTCAATGAGTGCTCCATTAAATCTAGGATTTAATATCTGACAAAAAAAAAAAAAAAAAGAAAGAAAAAAAAAACCCAAAACCCTGCAGTGTTTCCATCCTTTCCCCAGCCCCATTGTGCACCAATAACACACAATGTAAGTGTGAACACAGATGGCAAGCCAAAGAATGTATGAAAGTTTCCTGCCTGCAATCCATTCGCCAAGTGCTCAAGTCTCTGTAAAGCAGCCGGACTTTTAAGGGAATTGTGTATTTTGTGTTTTGTGTCAGCTGGAGCTGCCTTACACTCTTCACAACGACACCAATTAAAACTTCTGTTGTGAACTCAGTAGCCATATTTGTCGTTAAGATGAGTCCGTCCATCACCCGTCTGACCTGTTTGAACAAACCAGAGGAATGCAGTTCACTGACATGTGTCTCACATTACTGCCTTAATTGGAAGCTTATCAAAAGTGTTAAAAAAAAATAAAAAATTCATTCTCAAAACATAACAGCAATCAATGGACCTCATTCATCAATCTTTCAGTAAAGTTATGTTTTATTCTCCAAAATCAATCACAATTTCCTGGCAGAAAACTTCATACTGATGTAAGGATGTTTGTAAATGTTTGTAAAAAAGGAGATTGCTGAAACTACTAGCATTGGGTTAAGAACGCATTAATAAAATCTAGAGAGATAATAGTGAAACGAAGAGCATTTCCACATGCACAGTACAAAGAGACCATAGTACAAATTAAACAGCTGTGTAGCCTTACAAATAAACACAACACTTATTCCAGAGGCCAGTTGGAAAAAGGCTTAAATTTGCTAAGAAGCATAAAGAATGGACTGTGGAGCGATGGAAAAGGCTCATGTGGTCACTGTGTTCAGGGTAAGAAGGGAAGGACATGAAGCGATGCTCCCATCATGCATAGTGTCCACTGTACAAGCCTCTGGAGACAGTGTTATGATCTGGGGTTGCTTCAGTCGCCCAGGTCTAGACTTAGCAACGTTATGTGGCAATAAAATGAAGTCAGCTGACCACCTGAAAGTACTGAATCACCAGGTTATCACATCTATGGAGGTTTTTTTTTCCTCCCTGATGGCATGATCACACTCCAAAATTAAGATGCCAAGTGTCATCGGTCTCAAATTGTGGAACAGTGGTTTACGGAGCATGAGATCATCATTTTCACACATGGATCGGCCACCACAGTATCCGGACCTTAACCCCATTGAGAATCTCTGGGATCTGCTGAAGGCTTTATGTGATGGTCCGACTCACCCATCATCAATACGAGATCTTGGAGATCTTGAAATGAATGCGACTCTGGATGGAAATAAAGGTGGCATCGTGTAAGCTTATCGAAAAATTCCACCACAAATACAGTCGTGGCCAAAAGTTTTGAGAATTACATAAATATTGGAAATTGGAAAAGTTGCTGCTTAAGTTTTTATAAT
>JAOTRS010000002.1:19805505-19817411 GCA_028565755.1 Dinotopterus cunningtoni
TGACATATAGTTTCTTTTTAGCCTGAATTAGATTTAATTACATCAGACGAATATCTATTACCTGTTTATTTTAGTATAATCATTACATATAGAAATGATTTAAAAAAATAGCCAATAATAATAATAAAAAAAGCATTTCTCTAGGAAAATGTTATATCACAAGAAATATCGTTATCGCAATATTCAACAACAATATTGCATATTGCATATTTTCCTAATATCGTGCAGCCCTAGCGTGCAGCGATTCATATTCAAACTCACGGAAGAGCGTAAACAGGAGCATTTGGATATCTGATATCAAAAACTGGAGCGATACTTTAAACAAGGTGAAAGTGTCTTAAAAAGAATCATTACTGGTGACGAGACACGGATTCATCACTATGAGCCTGAGAGTAAACGGCAGAGTCTGGAACGGAGACATCCTCAATCACCGACCGAGAAAAAGTTCAAAAGTCGACCATCAGCTGAAAAATTCATCAACGCTTACAGTTTTCTGGGATTCTCAAGGGCCAGAAGTATTGGAACATTATCAGGAAAAAGGTTTGACAATCGACAGATCGTTACAGTGAGACGCTTATTGAAGAGCTGAAGACTAAACTCCCTATAGTGCTCACTATAGTCCTGATCTCACTCCATCAGACTGTCTCCTGTTTGGTCCCATAAAAGCAGAACTACGTGGATGAAGATTCACTTCTGATGAAGAACTGAAGACAGCGGTGCATTCGTGGATCACAGACATTTATTAGACGGACAAAGTGTATCGAAAAGCATTACGAGAGATTATGTCGAAAAAATTGTTTGTTTGTCTTTTCTAAAAATTAATTAAAATAAATTACACAGCCAGCAGAGTGCGGATCATTTTTCACTCATATTTACTAAAACACAGCGAGAGATTTCAGATTCCAAGTCTACCTTCTCGATCATAGAACCCTTGCAGAGCTTTTTTAGGATCTTTCAGGTAGGCTGCTTCCTGGTCCTCTTGAAACTCTGTGGCAAACGGATTCTCCTCATTCTCATCCTCCTCTGGAGCTGCATCGTCTCCTGTTCATTCAACAAGGCAAATAAAACAAACAAAACAAAAAACACATTATGTAAAAACAAACTTGTAATAAATGTAATTTCAAGGCTGTTTTTGCTTTAAGACGGGAAATGTTCACTTCATGCCTAAAATCCTACATGCCTTCTTTCCTACGGACAAACCTTTAAAAAAAATAAAAATCACAAACCATCATGACCTGACAATGGGTCCAAATTAAATCTCCCACAATCCCCCTGTTGATCGTGAACCATTGTTCTAGATAATTCCAAGCCCTACATCACTGTATCCCGGCTGACTCTGCGTTCTGACACCAGCTTCCTAACTGGGACGTGCGAACCAATCATGTCACTGTGCTGTAAATAACTGAACTGAATGGTAATGATTAGACAGGAGGGTTACCCATTCCCCACGAGCAGCCACTGTCTTCTGCACTTTTTTTATGAGCAGCCTTCTCTCCGTTCTTCTCCTCCTTGTCTTTATCATCACCATCGTCATCATCGTCGTCGTCTGAACCACCTCCCATCATCCTCTTCTCTAGCTCTTCTCGCTGCTTTCTCGCCCGCTCTCTCAGCTCTGTAACCGTAAACTCTGACTCGGCCTCTTCATCCGATTCAGGACCCTGCGTAGGGCGTTAACAGCAGGCGAGAGAAACAACAATTATATACCATTTAAATGCTGCTAATACATATAACTAGAATACACCGATCAAATGCAAATTGCTCCGCTAGCTCAGTTTTACCTACAATCTGCATGTTTACACAAATTTCATCCGCTGTTGTGTTGTGTAGAATGTTTACATTTTGCAAGCATTTATAAATATTTATTCACTATTTATGGTGTAATATTATTGGCTGAGCTTTTATTATTATTAGTACTATTATATACATGTTACATGTATATAAGAAAATATCGATTACATAATTTGTTTTCATTATCCTGCACTAAAAATTGTAATTTTAGCTATAATTTAAGTTGCACTGCACAGATTGCTTAAATTTCACTACACTTGTATATACGCAGTGACAAGAAGTAATCTTGAATCTATAGATTATTACATTAATCACAGGATCAGAATGTTGTCACTTTTTGTCTGCACATTTGCACGTGCACTTTGTTGTCTTTGTCTTTTTCTGTATAGAACTTTAGATAGGATAGTTTCTGTTAATTTATAATGTTAATCTTGTTTGTCTCTTCTTAGTTAGTTAGCTAGTCAGTTTTGTTAATTTATGTTGTAACTTTATGTTGTATGTAGCACCTTGGTCCTGGAGGAACATTGTCTCGTTTCATCGTGTACTAAACTGTATATGGTTAAAATGACAATAAAAGCCTACTTGACTTGACTTGAGAATCAACTCTAGTCATTTATATTACGAGATTTTGTTTAAAGTTTAGAAATGCTTATTTGGACATGGACGAGCTCGTCTCGCACACTTAGACAGCTTATCAGTGTCAAGATAGAACATCTGCGGCATCCAGATGTTTGATACATTTTGTAAATTCCCAGCTGACTATATACCAATCTTTTAGGTATTTTTAATCATATTGGGCTGATAAATAAACATGGACAAACATTTCCTCTAATCTGATCATTTGCTGTGTTAACCTAGATAAATATGTTTTGTAAATCGCAGTGTCATTATTCCGATCGAATAGTTTGCGACACTCCTAACCTGAAGGATAAAGAGTCTCGTGCTTCCTCCGAACTTCACCACATGGCCGACGTGCAGCCTCAGGTACGTTTTAGGAGGGATCTTGTTCTTGTTCACAAAGGTGCCGTGAGTACTGCCCAGGTCGTACACGTAGAACCCGAGCTCCTCTCCTACGGCCCCGGTGTCCCCTGGTTCTCCACGATACTGCACCACGGCATGGTACCGCGATATGGAGGGATGCTCCAGAGAGATGTCGCACACAGGCAGGCGTCCCACCACGAAGTAACTCTGCTGACTGAGGGCCACGGTGTCCAGGATGGAACCGTTTTTGAGCAGCTCGAAGGTGTAAGGGACATCTGGAACCCCAGCCCAGGGAGGCTCAGAGTATGGAAGAGGAGGGAATTTACCACTAGGGGGCGCTTTGGCTGGTTTCTGGGACCTGATGTCGGGTTTAGCTGCTGTTGCATGGAGGATCTGTTTCTCTTTTGGCTCAGGAGACTGATGCAGACTTTCAGCATCGTGTTTAAGAGACTGGTCGCGGTTTAATGCGGGTTCCTTAGAAGGTTCTCGAACATCTGATGACTCAGGTGCGAATTTCTGCACACTTTTGCTCTTCTTTAACGCTAAAATGTCCGGCTTCTTAAAAGGGTCCTCGCTGGTGTTTGTGTTCTCCTCTTTAGTCTCACAGTTTTCACCCACCGACGATGTTTCTGTCTCCATTTCTGATTTATTTTCTGTGTTGAAACAGGTCTCCGGTTCCGACACTCCGTCCGCGGTGTCCGCCATTTTTGTTTGGTGTGTCGATGTAAATCTTCCGTGTTTGTTCCGGAGGAAATATATCGCCGTGAAATAAATACTATCAGCTTTTTTCCCCCTGTATATGGTTATTTAAAACGCGGAAAACAAAATATTAATTACTAAACATTTAACTAACATTAAAACCCATATATCCATCATATTTTTCAAGTATTAAATGATTGTTCAAGATTAGCGGAACCAATTCCATAGCTTTATGTAGCAACACGGAAGCATTTACATGCGTACACATACAGTGAACAGTCAACCGAGTCTGTTTTTTTTGCTCAGTTATTAGACATCAAACAAATATATTTATTTTTATGTAAATTGTAAAAATTTGCCGTTACTTTTAACAAAATACTTATCTCGAGGAGTTGAGCTAGTTATAGTAAACACATTCAAACCGCGAACATCTCTATCATACATGGTGACGTAAGTATGAATGATTAAATAATCACAATATTAATTGTATGAATTACATTAATTACAGAATCAACTTTAGTCATTTATACTAGGAGACCCTTTTTTACACTTTGAAGATGTTCATGCTCAAGCTCACCTCAAACCCCTACACAGCAAATCATCAGTGTCAGAGCAGCACATCTGTGGAGTCCAGATGTTTATTTGAGATGGTATCGAAATGTTTCGAGACTAGTTTTGTAACACGCCAGCAGATGGCAGCACAAGGCTGCACGCACAGGGAGCACCAACCCTTATAAGTCAGTGTGCTAAAAGACATCGTCCTGAGTACGTCAGGAGCCGTCAGACTGGTGCTCATCTGACCGTGTCTTACCCCGTCTGCCATTTCATCAAAGTCAGGACAAAGAGAAAACATGAAATTCTGCGTGAGACTGGGCAAATCTGCCACAGAAACGTTTGACATGATTCGACAAGTTTACGGCGATGTTGCGACGAGTCGTTCAAATACAAATTCAAATTTTATTTGTCACATACAGTCATACACAGTACGATATGCAGTGAAATGATTAGACGACCGCCCGTGACCTTAAAAATAAAAGACTACTAATAGGAAATAAATATGAAAAAGAAAATAGAAGTTACATTTAACTAAGATGAATAAAATAACTGTACAGTACAAAATATACAATATAAGAAAAATCTATGAAAAATATAGAAAAATGAGAAAAACAGTTGTACAATATAGAAAATATAGAATTTGTGGATTTTTTTGTGTAGGAATGAAGTTGAATAAAAATAGAAATGTCCAGGGGGTGTGCAAATGTGCCTGAAAGTGTCATGATTCCCATATTTAAAGTGACTATGTGCATCAGGGAAACAGAATGTCCAGGGAGTGTGCAAATATGCATGAAAGAGACTTATTTAAAGTGACTTATGTTAGAGTAAGTAACTAATGTCCACAAATGTGCAGGTGTGCAGTGGCCACTAGTGTCAGTGAATGTTCGGATTGTCCAGAGTGAGTGAAAAAGCATATATGTGGATGTGCACAATGGATCAGTACTGTGTGGTGTACTGATTAAGAGACCATATCACCTGCGGGAAGAAGCTCCTCCTCAGTCTCCCCGTGTTGGTCTTCATGAAGCGGAATCGCTTTCCTGACCTCAACAGAGAGAGCAGTCCATTGCTGGGGTGGCTGAGTTCCTTCACCATCTTCCTGGCCTTGGTCCAAATCAAATTAAAGTTTTATTTGTCACATACACAGTCATACACAGTACGATATGCAGTGAAATGCTTGTACGACCGCCAGTGACCTTAAAAAGAAAATAAAAACTATATATAAGGAATAAATATTAATAAAAAGAAATACGAAAGAAAATTTAACTAGTAAAATAAACTGTACAAGTAAGGGCATACCACCAGGGCAAGGTCCAGCACCACTTGCTGTTCGAGGTGTTTTGAGTGAAACACGCACCTCGAGAGCAGATTAACTGGAAGACGACGAGAGATCAGGAAGACCTTCTATAAGCTCCGGAAATGTCGAAACCATTCGGCAACTTGTGTGTGATGATTGTCAGAGAACAATCCACAACATTGCTGTCGCTGTGTCATACGGAATAGTCCAGGCGATCCTCATGTGTGATTTGAACATGCTGCCGAGTTCGTCCCCAGGCTGCTGACCCAGGAGCAGAAGGAACGTCGCATTAAAGTCAGCCGAGAACTCCGTCAGCGTGCTGCCCGCTGACTCTTCCTTCATGTTGAGGATCATTACCGGTGGATGTAGAAAAACGAACCTGGGATGAAGCAACAGTCTTAACAGTTGAAGAGCTCGTCATCTCCATGAGCGAAAAAGGCGAGGCAGGTCCGCAGCGCGACCGAGTTCATGCTCATCGTCGTTTTCGACTGCATTGAGAATTCGTCCCCAGGGGCCAGATCATCAATAGCGAATTTTACTTCCAAGTTACTGCCAAGTCATCTGAGGGAGGATGCTTGGTGAAAGCGACCTGATCTGTGCCGCGTTGAAACTTTTTGATTCCCCCTCGTAGTGTATACATAAATAGTAAAGATCAATTAGTTAGGCTGCACATGTTTGATTTGTTTCTGTCAAGTCTATCTGTCATTAAACCCTGAATTAAACGCACTTCTTATTGCTCTTAGGTCATTTCCATTGACTCAGGAAGTATTGGCACCAGGTCAATATTGAAGATGATACGCTACTGGGGTGAGCTCCCCGTGGCCTCCGCCCCACCAGGCCGCAGCTCCTTCGATCTCCTGCAGCGAGAATTCCGTCAGGTCGAGATGCAAGACCCTCCTCTGCACCAGCCGTCAGCGCGGCGTCCCCGGCCCACGACCATGCTGGACGTTCCTTCCGAGCCCTGCAGCCTGACGATCCACACCGTGCAGTTGTGCCAGCATGCCCGCCGACTCCGCGGCCTCATCACGTCAGCGCAGCCGGGCCAGCACCCCGCGGGCACTGGGTCCGAGACTCAGGGTCTTCTCAAAGCGGAAGAAACGGACTCATTACCGCCGCGTCCCGTCACACCGGCAGCACCGGACGATCTCCTGCCTCTGGACAGCAAAACTCCTCATGAGCTGTTCCAGCTGCGGCACAGCGACCCCGAGAGTGACTTCTACAAGTAAATACGTTTTATTGTGTCTACTATACAGTGCTGTAAAAAAGTAGTTTGCCCCACCCTTTTTTTTCTTTCCATATTTGTCACATTTATACACACACACACACACACACACAACGTGTTACACAAAGATAACCTGGGTAAATATGAAATGCAGTTTTTAAATAATGATTTCATTTATTAAGCGTTCTTTGGAAAGCTGAGTTAAATTTCACTTGCCACACGCAGGCCTGACGTGTTGAATCAAGAAATCACTTAAATAGAGCCTGACTGACAAAGTAAAGCACGGTAAAAAGATCTAAGACAGCAACACGATCTAAAAAAAAATTCAACAACAGATGAGAATCAAAGTAATTGACGTGTATCAGTCTGGAAAGAGTTACAAAGTCATTTCTAAGGCTTTGAACCACAGTGAGAGCCATCATCCTCAAATAGAGAAAACTTGGAACAGTGAGGACCCTCCCCAGGAGCGGCCGGCTGACCAAAATTACTCCAAGAGCACGACGACGACTTGTCCAGGAGCTCATAAAAGAACCCAGAACATCTAAAGAACTGCAGGTCTCACTTGCCTCAGTTAAGGTCAGTGTTCATGGTTTAAACAATAAGAAAGAGACTGGGGGGCAAAAATGGCAACCATGGGAGAGTTCCAAGGCGAAAGCCACTGCTGACCAAAAAGAACACAAAGCCTCGTCTGACATTTGACAAAAAATATCTTAATTATCCCCAAGACTTCTGGGTAAATATTCTGTGGACTGATGAGACAAAAGTTGAACTTGAAGGTGTGCATCCTGTTACATCTGGCGTAAAACTAACACAGCAATTCATAAAAAGAACATCATACCAACAGTCACACATGGTGGTGGTAGCGTGATGATCTGGGGCTTTGCAGCTTCAGGATCTAGATGACTTGCCATATTTGATGGAACCATGAATTCCTGAAGAATAACGTCCGGTCATCAGTTTGTGACCTTAAGCTGAAGCACACTTGTGTTATGAAGCAGGACAAGTCCATCTCTGAATGGCTAAAAAAAATCCAAAATTAAGGTTTCGGAGTGGTCTCGTCAAAGCCCGAGGTTAAATACTGTATGATTGAGATCCTAAAACAGGACCTTCATACTCGGAAACTCTTCAGTGTGGGTGAATTAAAACAATTCTTCAAAGTAGAGTGGGTCAAAATTCCTCAACAGAGATGTGAAAGACTCACTGCCAGTATTCACTGATTGCACAAGCGGTTATTAGGTTTAGGGGGCAATTACTTTTTCACATAGGGCCAGATACTGACAGCTTTTTTCTATTAATAAATTAATTTTGTTACTGAAATCATCATTTGAAAACTGCATTTTGTATTTACTTGGGTTATCTTTGTGTAATATTGAAATTTGGTTGATGTGAATCATCTGCTAAAAAAAGTAAAAAAAAAAACAGGAAAAGGGCAAATACTTTTTCACAGCACTGTAAGTATTGTGTGTCATGGTTTAGCATAAGAATGTATAAGATACAATAAAAAAGGAGCGAGCATAAATGTTTTTTATACTTTTCATCTCATTCATTCATGCTTTGATTTGATGTCATGTGACTCATTTTAAGAGCTTGTGTTCAAGAAACAATCAAGCAGAACTAACTACATTATGATTTCTCTTTGCTTTCTTCTATCTTCTTTTTTTTTTCCTTTCCCCCGTGCAGGGGTGAAGGCGAGCCGGTGACAGAGTTGAGTTGGCCCTCATGCCGCCAGCTCCTGTACCAGTCGGTTGCCACGGTGCTGGCGCATGCAGGTTTCGAGTCGGCGATGGAGAGCGTGTTGGAGACCCTGACCGACCTGGTGCACGAGCATTACCTGCGTCTGACCCGGTTACTGCGCGTGGCCGTGGACCGCGAGGCCCGTCTGGGCTCCACCCCTTTTCCCGACGTGGTGGAGCAGGTCTTCCATGAGGTCGGCGTCGGCAGTGTGCTGGCTCTGCAGCGCTTCTGGCAGGTCCGCATTAAAGACTACCACAGCTACATGCTTCAGGTAAGACTCGCACTCGCCTGACTTACAGCGACACCGTCACGAACAGCAGTAAATTCATTACAGTTCAGTGATTCCTTCTTGTGCGAATGCAATACATGCACATTATAATAAATTAATGTAAAGATGACACTTGATGCTCAGTTTATAAAGAAAGCTCAACATAGAAGCAGACAGATGGAGTATCACAGTTATAAAATCCTTAATTTAGATTCCTAGAGTTAAAATACACTCTTAATTTTTATGACTTCAAAGGTTAAATTGAAGATCGACACAGACCATACATGGGTCTCAAATTTTATACTACATATTTAATCAAATAAAAATAAAATAAAGTCACTATAGCAAAAACAATGTGTATACACATTGAAATAATTGATAACCGACAAGGCTGATCCTGTGTACACGCCCATCTTTGGCAGACACTGATGAATATTAATGAGCGTGCAAATGAAATGGTCACGTGACAAGGCGTCAGATTTTTCGTGAAGATTCCGCAAAAAACTTTTGTGAGTTGGCTCTGCGTTCGCCATAATGGTTGTTTTGAAGAAAATTATAATAAGATCTCCGGTCATGTGATCTCGGTGCCTATTTAGCATACTAAAAGTACAGGCTGCATAAAAAATTAATTTGTAATACATAAGGCAATAATGGTATTACTCGTCATTTTTTTTATGAATATTCTACTTATTTATCGTTTACTTGTACAGTCTGAATCGATCATTAAATTATTTCAGTAATGCTTTCATTAAATAAAAAGGGGCGTTCAAGTCAAACCAGGACTTTTGATTGTGCATAACTACAGAAGTTTTATCACATTGCCTGCTTCATGTTTGAAACGCCGGCCTCCCAGGAACTTTTTTAACGTTTGCCCAAACATGTGGAAATGGCTTGGAGCGAGGTCAGGACTGTACGGGGGGGACATGGTGATAAACTCCCAGCCGAGTTCCTGTAACGTGTTACAGATTGTTACACCTTCATTCCCTGGACATTTCATCACAAATCCCGGTTTGTTCTTGAACGGTGCTCATACTTTGAAATTTGAAATGGGCCTGTTGGTGTTTTAAGTACGACAATATTAAATACAGTGGCAAGAAAAACTATGCGAACCTTTTGAAATTTCATGGTTTCATGTAAAGGTCAGAATTTTTTGTTATTATTATTTTAGGCACATTATTCAGTATTTATCAATACCCTTAACTTAGATGAAGATCAGATCACATTTTATAACAAATGAATGTAGAAAATCATGAAATTCCAAAAAGTTCACATACTTTTTCTTTGCCACTGTATAATCTGACCTATTATATATATAAGCTGTACTTATTATTAACGTTTTGTACGTGATGAGTTTAACGAATTGCTATAATGTTTGGTGCGTAGGTCAGCAAGGAGCTCTCAGATGAGTACGAGAGGTTGGTCAACCCCGAGAAAGCTCTGGAGGATTCCAAGCCACTTAAAGTCAAAGAGGAACCTGTGAGTGATCTTGGCTTTGCTCTGAATGAGGACGGTGAGGGGGAGTTGACTTCAGCAGAGCAAGCAATGTCCACTGGAATGCTGGGAATCTCCAGTGACAGACTGGCTGCAGGATTGGAGGACGGACACTCGCCTCACACCTCAGGTACTAGATAAGGGTTTCACTTATTTATATATGATCCAAGTCTTACCTTTTGATCTTTATCATAATTTTTTAATATCGGAATTTCCTTAGGATTAATAAAATATCTATATATCTATTTTCATATAAATCCTTGTGCTTGTGAGTTTAAAATTTATATTAAAAAATTTGTAATTTTTTTTTGGCCTGATGGTGCTTTTCCTGTTCATCATGGTCTGTGATTTTTGTTCTGATATTTCTTCCTATATATTCAGGTGCAGCAGGAAATGGCTCCCCCTTGTGGCAGCTGCAGCAGGTAAAAATGGAGCCACAGGACGGTGAAGAGGGTCAGGTTTCAGGCCACGGCGTTCTCACGAGTGACGTCTTCGAGGAGGGTCCCATGTCCACCATGAGCGACGCCGGGACAGCCCCGTCTCCCGGCGGCTCGGACGCCAGCTACGGCTCTCCCTCTCCGGACTCGCAGATCGGCACCTCGCCTTTCAACCAGCGGCCGAAGAAACGGATGCGCAAAGTGTAACTGTGTACTCAAAGACTTAGTTGCATGAGTGTGATGTGAGATATATAGGGTGTGTGTGTGTGTTTGTGATATTGTTGCATTAGGGCCAATAAAAAAAAATTCATCAAAGCTGTGTTAAGATGACTTTAATGTGTTTATGTGACTGAAAGAGAAGGCAATTCCATAACAAATAGCTCTGGGTCAGTGTAGAATCTGTTTACTGCGTCATGTGGTTCACGTCGTTCGGTGTATGAAAAAAAACAAGCACCTGTTTATTGTAATGGAGCAACATGGGAATCACCTCTTGGGTATTAATTATAGGCAGTGTTTGCTTCGGAATGTACAGGTACATCAATCAAGGGATAATGGCAAATTAATTACAGCACACATAAATCTGCATATTAAACAGACAGGCTATTACAGTTCGTGTTCCAGCATCGAACATTTCCAGTCGTCGCCGTGGAAGCGGCGTATTGTGAGCGAGCCACCTGCACTAGGAATACCACCGAGGCTAAGCATCCACCCGCATCCCGTCAATGACCAATTAGCACAGGAAATTACTGGTGCATTAAAAAAAACAAACATTTGTTTTTTATTTTGACTCAACATCATCAGTCTGTTCCAAGCTGCGGATAAATATGTAGACATATGTTTTTTACCTATAATATCAGTCCACATGAGCTGTACTGGACTGATCTGATTAGCGTTTTCCTGTGACAAGTCCCCATCCACAGGGACGCCTATGGGAGATGTTGGAGCGAAGTTTTAAGTTTTAGACAGGGCTCTTCGCTACCATCATCCGAACAACTTTCTTCCCAACAGCTTTGATACAACAGTCTCACAAACAGCATTTATTATGAAGAGATTATGAGCGGCACGGTGGTGTAGTGGTTAGCACTGTCCTCTTGCACCTCCAGGGTCCAGGTTTGATTCCTGGCCAGGTTCGATTGCCGTCTCTGTGTGCATGGAGTTCGCATGTTCTCCCTGCGCTTGGTGGGTTTCCTCCCAAAGACCTGCAGATTAGGCTAATTGGTGTTCCCAAATTGCCTGTAGTGTGTGAGTGTGTGTATGTGTACAGTTGTGTTCAAAATAATAGTAGTGTGTTGAAAAAAGTGAGTAAAGCTGCATATCCATATAATAACTTGTCATTTAAATCACACAAATGCATTGGACTCCCTGCACGTTCTCTTCTGAATCACAACATGAAGAAAAATGTGCTAAATGTATTATTAGTTTACAGAAAGTGAAGAA
>JAOTRS010000002.1:19891748-19902793 GCA_028565755.1 Dinotopterus cunningtoni
AATATTAGTTAAATAAAATGTAAACAAATACAACAAAATTATTTAACTAAGCTTAACACATACTATTTCATTAACAGTTTAGCAAACATGTAATACACATTACATTCTTTATGAATACATGGAAACACTTCAATAACTATCATAACATAACATAAGTTACTCTTTCTCTCTTGTATTGAGCACAATAGAAATTAAATTAAATATCAAGTAACTCAGATTCAAGTGATCAGTCCTTCGTATAAGTAAAGGGCGGTATTATCATACCATCAGTGTCCCTGAGATGACCAGAAGTCGATGCGCATCCCTGTCTTACAGGTTACTGACTGCAGTCTCTTACACGCAGGTTTTTATACACAGACCCAATACTGTTACATCATAGTTACAACATAGTAGAGACTGTGAGGTCGCCGGTGGCGATTCTCTGCAGATGGTGCTTGTACAGTATGTTAAGTCTGTACCTTTGCTCCATTAGTGACTGTGAGTTGATGCATACTGTGATGTCATACTCTGATCATGTCACAGTTGTTCCTTATCGAATGACTTCAGCTCCATCATTTCACTTATTTTGGCTTTACAGTCACTGTAGTGCCCTTTTTTCTCTACTTGGTGATAATGGCCTTCATGGTGTTTCATTGTATAAACCATCTATATTGATATATCCATCTATATTTGGATTTGGACCACCTTGTTTATTATTGTGCATAAGTTTGAATGTGATTGGTTAATTCGGAACACTGTCACATGGCCAATTACTGACCACACGGTGTGAACCCGGGTTATTGTGCGCTCTTTCTTTTATTTTCTATTTATTTAAGTGTTTTCAATTTCTTTTTTTTTTTTTTACTTACATTTTGTTAGCTACTAAATCACATTAAGTGGGGAAAAAGATGTAACATAACTTTTTATATCCACTCCAGATAGCAAAAGACCCCAATCTGGATGGGAAATGTAGTATTGAGATTGGCGGCAAAAAAAGAAAAAGAATTCTCTATTGGTTCACATTGTCTACACCATTTACACTCATGCCTGTGTTTTTGTCATTTGTGCTCTAAATACCTTCATTTTTGTCACCTAGTGCCACCGTATCAACATTTGTATGTGCAAATCAACACTAATTATACAAATGTGAGGAATATGTGATTTGCTATTTGTGAATGAGTAATTGCATATTTTCAGGTGATTCCCCAAGGATGCCTTCCAGAGTTTGTGATAGACATAAGCCGGAGCTTGGCAAAGATAAGACTTTGTACAAATGAACCACCTGGTTTTCCTCTGAGAAGTAACCGAGATCAGCCTCCATAATGATAAATTAAATATCTTTACTCGTTCCTTTTGATTATGTTTGCCCGAAGAGATGCACTTTGTTCTTTTACTTCTTTAATCCGTCCCTTTTACTGTAAATATAAGAAGCACAGCCTGTTTTATTGGCATCATGTGGTGAGGCCTACACTCATTGAAGTGTGTGTGTGGAGTGACATTTTTAAATGCTACCCTTTGGTGCACAGCAGATTTGATTTGTAATGCTGACTGTCATCTGCACCAGAAAACATGCAACTTAACAAAGAATGTTAATACATAATATTAACATAATTGTATACTTAAATAATTTAAAATGCTATTTCTTTAATAATTAATTGTCCTTCCACTCATCTATTGAGATTGTGTACTTCTCAGCCATCTCTGATCACTGTAGTTAGTCAAGAGGGAGTTAGTAGGTATACAAGTCCATTTGTCCTAGAGAAATAATACAACAGGTATTCATTTAGAGGTGACTGCAAAGATGGAGTACATGTGGGTGATGTCTGACCAATTGTGCTGGCCCACCTGAGTCTGTGAATATGTCTGGGTTTTGCAGATATCCATAAATAGTGATTTCTTTTTTAAAGTGTCACTTTAATAATGGAATTGTGGGTGAATTTCCGGAGAAAAAAGTTTCAATGTAATTATCAATCTTTTATCGCAGTATGTACAGAACAATGTTGTGGGATAAAGCTTTTCTTGGGGAATGGAGAGAAAAATGAAGGAAAAAGAAAAATGACGTTGAATGAAGTTCCATCATCTACTGTACTTGCTGAATATGTGCTCTCAATAAAGTTTCGTCATTAAAACATCACTAATCTGAGTACACTCTTAGCCTCAGTGTGAAGTTGAACCTTTTTCGAAATAAAGATTACAGTACTGTCTTGATTCCCCCTCGTTTTTTCATGTTTTGTTTCCGTAGAGGAAGACTTTCTTGTACTTTTTAATGTAGTCTTGAGTAATAGTTCTCCAGGCTTTCTGAAGGGTTTTGTGCCTTCTATTTTTCAGTCCGGTCCCTGTACCTGAGCAGTCTCAGAGGAATGATATGAATACGAATCATTTAAGCATAAAAACACATCTAACTTAAGGCATGAACCAGTGAAAAATAGGTGCGGATAATCATGCTGGTGATTAGTATACCGCTGATGCTTAATGCCGAGTGGTCGGAACAGACGAGAGGGGAAATGAGGTCGCTGCTGAGGTTGTGACATGCACAACCAAATTTTTAAATTGAATCATTGGGCACCTTGCACGCTGTTGCAGTCAAACACTTGCTCCCATACCTTTTATTTATTATACGTAATTTAATTTAAGCTATCTATCATTCTTTTAAATTAAATTAAATTAAGACTTTTGCACAGTACTACAGTATAGTTTATTTGTTCATGGAAAATTTTGCTAAAATCAAAAATATATAAGTGAAACTATGCGTGCACATCATACTGGTGGTAAGAATAAGAAAATGCTTTAAATGCTTTTACTAAAATGTAAAAAAAAATGTTTCTGGCTTTTGTACTTTGTGGTACGGTGCATCAGAATCATGCATCAGGTATACATGTTGATCATTTCTCTGACTTTGTTACAGGTCTTTTTTTGGCCATGAGTATGATCCAAGGAAGATTCCATCCACTGTTGCTGAGCCACTGTGCCAGGATCCAGCATGATGAGCTCTGAAATTTTGAGAACTTGACCTGCCTTGAATGGACTGTGAACCCTATTGATTCTGCATGAGGTGTTTTGAAACTTGCACTCACCTGCTCTCCTCCCCAATCCGCCAGGAGACTTAAAAACTCATACTCAGCACTTTATCCAGGATCACACTAAACCCCATAGCTTAAATTTCATAATTTGAACAAGGTGTGACACTTGACTTACATGTGTCAGAGAAAGCAAGTGATGGCCTTCGCCCTCTCTGGTTGGTAGCTGTCATGAGCTGGGAAGAACTAGCTGCTGGGTGAAAAAACTGGACACAAGCAACAATGGGAGATAAAAATACTTCAGACACAAATGTGCATTATAAACTGAATAGAACACAATTGAATAAACACTGTTTTCAGACTTTTACTCATGTTGAGTAAGGCACACATGGTTATCTCTTACAAAATATTTTTTGTTGTTGTTGGAAACTGTAATATACAGTATTTATCTTTTAGAAGCTTTGAACTGTTACTAGCTCTGGTTGCGCTGAATTTGGAAGCCATGATGCATTTCAGTATTTACAAAAAGAACATTAAGCAGAGAGAGAAAGGCCACAACAGTCAAGACACACATACACGCTTTCAAACACAAAAACACAGTATATGCAGTTGATCAGGTTTCTGCCTTGCAAAAGTAGTGCTTGGGCCCTTGCTTACAGTGCCTTGCAAAAGTATTCATACCCCTTGCATTTTTTCACATTACAACCACAAACGTAAATGTATTTTATTGGGATTTTATGTGACAGACCAACACAAAGTGGCACATAATTGTGAAGTGGAAGAAAAATAATAAATGGTTGAGATCTAAAAAGTGTGCCGTGCATTTGTCTTCAGACCCCTTTTCTCTGAGACCCCCTTCTTAAAATCCCGTGGAACCCAATTTAAATTAGTAAATAGACTCCACCTGTGGGTAATTCAATCTCAGTATAAATTCAGCTTTCTGTGAAGCCCTCAGAAGTTTGTTAGAGAACAAACAGCATCATGAAGCTCAAGGAACACACCAGACAGGTCAGGGATAAAGTAGTGGAGAAGTTTAAAGCAGGGTTAGGTAATAAAAAAAATGCCTGAGCTTTGAACATCCCACAGAGCAATGGGGGAACAAAAGGGGAAGCTGGTTTAAGTTGATGGGGAGATGGATGGAGCCAAATACAGGCCAAGAAAACCTGTTAGAGTCTGCAAAAGACTTGAGACTGGGGCAGAGGTTCACCTTTCAGCAGGATAACAACCCTAAACATAAAGTCAGAGCTACAATGGAGTGTTTTAGACCTAAGCATATTCATGTGTTATAATGGCCCACTCAAAGTCCAGACCTTAATCCAATTGAAAACCTGTAGCAAGACTTGAACGTTGCTATTTAGTCACTCTCCATCCAATCTGACTGAGCTATTTTTCAGATACGAAAGGGTAAACATTTCATACATAAGCATTTTCCCTTTATTTCATAAATGTGCTGCTTTGTGTTGGTCTGTTACATAAAATCCCAATAAAATACATTTGCATTTATGGTTGTAACATGTCAAAATGTGAAAAAGCTTAAGGGGTATGTATACTTTTGCAAAGCACTGTATACAGCAAATTCCCTGTATGATGATACTGTGCTCTTCCTAAAACTTAAAGTGAAACTAAAACTGGTAGGGGAATGGGGCTGATAATGGACAATACTGTGGCAGGTGAAATTAAAGCATTTTTTAAAACCATCCAAAATTTACAAAATAAATTTATGTAAAATTGTTGCACATGTTAAACTGTTCATTAAGAAATAAAAGTATAAAATAAACATCTTACAGCATAAGTGAAATATATGTTTATTAAATCCTTATGGAATGTACAAAGTAATTGAATTAGCAATTTAAGGATAAATGGGGCTAAGTGTAATAATTTCACAACATAAGCATCCTCTATTATTGTGCCAGTGTACACCTGTACCACCTGTACCAGTCTTCTGCTCAAAATTAGCAGCAAAATGCAATATATTGTGAGCTTTTAGCAAATTATTATATTTAACCAGAGTACGGACCCCATCTACAGTAATATGTATGAATAAACAATGACTAATGTTTGGGTGTATGCCAATACTTTCAAGATAATTGTGACCCTCATGAAAATTCTTTGGGGGTATTTTGGGGTAGAATTGCAATTGTCATTGTAATATGCTTCAAATCAAAGAAAATAAAACACTCAGAAATATACAAGTCTGATCAGGCCTATAGTAAAAATGTTTTGTGATCAGCACTTTCATGTCACCTGGTCTTTATAAAATGTTTAGCTGTCCAGTTTTGGCGAGGCTGTTCTGAATTTGATTGTTTAAGGTACTGCATTTTTTCTTATAGCTTAAACACGTCAGGATATTTCCTTCTGACCTCTATTATCAATAAGGTTTCTAGAAATACCTAAACAGCTCTGTATAAACTCTAGAGACAGTCGTATGAAAATTCAAGGAAACTGGAAATTTCTAAAATATTGATCACCTATTCCATCTATGACCAATATCACTCAAAGAAATCAAGACCTCAACTTTTAGACATCAGCCTTATTCTAAATGCCTCTTACAATGCAAAGTGTTAATGCCTTCTAGACCCCACTGCCCAAACACAGTATCCTCCTTAAATATAAACACACTCCTCCAACACATGATGGCGTAATCCATAAACTTTACAGTGTGTAAAGGATGAAATATTATGATCCCCCTAATTAGGATTCATGAAGTCCTTTCACAAGACCTGGACCCCCATCCTAGAAATTATTAATGGCCTCATTTTCTCGCTTTAATGGGACAACAATGCTTATTAATGAAATGCTTTTAGAGAGTGTATTTATTTATTATTCAAGTGCAAGATATGCACAAGGACACTATGGTGAGGTGGGACTGCACCAGGGATCGACTCTTGGCCCCTTTCTGTTTGCAGGGGTGTTGGACAGGTTGATGGATGAGGATAGACAAGAGTCCCTATGGACTATGATGTTTGCAGGTGATATTGTGATGAGCAGTGAGAATAGGAAGCAGTTTGAGATTAGTCTGGAGAGGTGGAGGGAGGCACTGGAGAGAAGAAACATATAGGTCAGTAGGGGCAAGACGAAGTACATGTGTGTAAATATGAAAAAAGGTGGGGAAAATGTTGTGCGGTTTGGAGACGTTACCACTGACAAAAAGACAGGAATCGGAGATGAAGGTGGCAGAGCTGAAATTGCTGCGATTTGCTTTAGGAGGGACAAGAGTAAACAGAATTAGGAATGAGTAAATTTGAGGGACAGTGCAGGTAGAACGTTTTGGAGACAAAGTCAGAAAGGGCAGATTAAGATGGTTTGGACATGTGCTGAGGAGGGATGAGGGGTATATCAGGAGGAGAATGTTAGAGATGGAGCTGCTAGGCAGGAGGAGACGAGGAAGGCCTAAGAGGAGGTTTACTTATGGATGTGATGAGGGAGGACATGCAGGAGTTTGGAGTGACAAGGGAAGATGTGGAGGACAGAGTTAGATGGAGACGAATGGTCCGCTGTGGTGACAGCTAACGGGAGCAGCTGAAAGATGATGATTTAGTTATTATTTGTTAGTTTTTGTTTGTTTATTTGTTTGTTCATTCATTTCGTATTTAGTTATCAGCAAAACAAAGGAGAACTAGATTGGTTATATGGGCACATATGCATATTTTCATTTAATTTCATTATTGATCTTAATCTGCCTTTTTGTCTGGCTTGATACCCATTTAACAAAATAAAGATATTTACTTTAAATAATCATGCTACAACTGAATGCCACTCTACCCTGACATATAATCCAGTCAGCTGTAGATTACCATGCACATTTGATTATGTACCATGACCTTAATAGCTTACATATTCAATTGTATCAAATGCATTCTTGACAGGAACTTTAACAGAAAGTGCTTGGTTAGTTTTACAACCAATGACCAGAAAAAAATATGAACCATAAAAATCCTGGAGAAAAAAAATAAAATAAAATGCATGTTAGATATTATGGACCGGTGCAAGGATGCTCATGAATGTGGTCCGTCATTGGGCAATCATTTGCATGAAAAAGAAAATGCTTTTAATGCAAATGTGAAATTGTAATAACAAAAACCTGCCATTTCAAGCGTTTCTTTCTTCAGAGGCAAATCAGAATAACATTTTGCTCCATTTGCTGCGTACTGATTGCAGATTTAAATGGTATGCTAAGAGGATGTGCATTCCTGGTGTTGTTAAAATCTTATTTTCTGGGCTGTCGCTTGCTTTGTTTGTTTGTTTGTTTTTCTCTCTGCTGTGCATTAATACAAGAAGTCAGATTGTTCTTTTAAGAGCAGTTACGTGTCACATTGGATTCAGCTTTTTTCGGTGTAGTTCCCGCAATTCAACAAAGGCATATTTCACCCTAGTTCTCCATGAGCTTTTAAACCATTCGTTGTATCTAATTGAGTGAGAAAAGTATTTAAATAATGAACTGTGATTGACCCATGGAAAATTTGTAATAGTCATCCACATAGTGTTACTGTTAGCCGTTATTATATAAGTCAGTAACACAGTAATACTGTTTACATCAGTATGTGTTGTGCTAAAGATGTGTAAATAAAATGAAAGTAGTAGGACAGCGCTTTGTTGGAATTCTTCCGTTTATCAGTTACATCATTGAGTTCATAATTGTTTTCAACCAGATGCACTGTAGAACTTTCTAGAAGACTTTTTTTCTAATGTGAATGATTAAGCTAGAAAATTATCTTTCAAAACACATCATTACCAAATCAAACACCGATTGTTGTATTTGATTGTAGTGTAGCAAATTGTTGAGTTATTTTAGTTTTGGGATTTTTTTTTCTGTTTCCAAAATATAAAGATAAATATAAATTTCTTTCCTGGGTATGGTAGGGTGTAATCAACTTATAATTTTTAAATTACAAACACATATTTAATCATGTTTTTTAATTAATTACTTGTAAAGTGTTAAATGTGACACCTATTTAATCTTTGTTCTTTGGAAAACAAAAACTAAAAGAGAAACCTTTTTTTCTTCACAAGAATTTTCAACATTTTCTGTTGCCATTTAATTTGTTTTTCTTTTCTTTTTGGGCGTTGTCGCTTTTATCCTAGCGGTCGCCACATCAGATCATTTGTTCTGCAAGACATGCCACATGTTTTACACTGCATGTGCTTCTTGTCACAACACTCCCATTTTCTAACCGGGCTTGACACCAGCACTGCTTTCATTGTCTGGGTTGGATGGGGGAATAGAGGTCCCAGAACCCAACAGTGATGACCACATGGTAGTGGGGATTGAAACTCCCAACCCTCCAATCAGCAACCCTGAGCCTCAACCACCTGTGCCATCACTGCCCCTTTGGTTGGCATCCCAAATTAATACAGGAAATTAATGTCAAGCATACGGTATACTTGTCTAATGTTTAAAGATGTGATGGAGAAAAGGGGTGGGCCTTCCATGAAGTGCCTCCTAATACTGGAGAGATCGAAAACCAGCACAAATCATTCTATAGGTCGACTCATTCCACTCTCATTGTACCAATGGAGAAAAAAAAATCTCTCCTCCTTTAGGGGCATGTTTGCATGATAAGTCATACTAGTGTAATCTGTCCTGTTAAGTGGAGCTTCTGTTCTCTGAGAGCTTTAGGGCTTCAGTGCAATAAACTTTCCATCACACCAGGATAATTTCCATATTTTTTTCCTCTCACAATCATGAGTCAGAAGAGAGTGCTGCTGAATAGGGGGCATTTATTTTATTTGGTTCTACTTCCACAGACAAAATAAATGAAGAAGACAACTAAAAAAAAAGAAAGTATAGAGTCACTGTCACTGTGCAACTCAACACATTTACAATCCCAACCCTGAAACACAGTGCCCCTAAAGATTAGTGCTTTACTCTTTAACGCTAGAGTCCTGCAAAGTTGATGTGGTAAAGTAGCATCATGTATAAATACAATGATATCGTTCTAACACAGAAGCCTAATCGACATTCTCTTAGGAAATGCTCGGCTGCGATACTGTGATGCTGTGGGTTTCAATGAGGTTCTTTTCATTATTATGCCAGTGTGATTTTCTCTTAATAACAATGAATACAATAATGAAAAGCATGCACAATAAACATAGAAGTTCATATTTCAAATTAATTCCGTTATTGTTTTTGAGACCCCAGCAGAGATAAGCCGCTCTCTGCACAGCATGTGGACGGCATGAGCTAAGAAGTGTCTCTATAAACAAGAGCATTTCTTTTGTGAATTTTAGGCCAGTTTGTACAGGATTATAGTAGAATTATGGTTTTATACTCGAGCTCAAAAATAAAGCAGGATTAAGGTCAGGCTACTGGATAGTGCACAGAATAAAACACATACTGTACTATTCAAGTCTATATTTTTATCTGGTTAGAACACGAGTTCAAATACCATATTCATATTCAGTTACTGTTGATGGCGTACTTCTCCAAATGATAAACATTAAACATGCTAAACAGAGCTGTCACCTAGCTTGAGTGCTAACACTGATTTGAATTCCTGCTACTTCTCATGCTACTCTTCTTCTAAATTCTCCTCTCACCAAACACCAGCACTCTCTTCTACTCTTACAGAGCTATCCATTCTCATATAAAAGAAGCAATGAGAGGACAAAATGTCATTGAGAACTGTAGTTAACACAGTATGCTGAATACTAAGCAAAATATTTCAACCTCTCTCATTTAAAAATATATTGCCTTTTAGCCAGTCTAAACTTGCTTATATGAGCTGTTTTTTGTTCTCACTGTCTGCGTGACAAGCTGCGGCAGTTTCAAGGAGAGCACAATTTGCCTCATGAACAAAGTGATCATGGCAGCCGAGGACTTTCACCTGCCATGCAGAAGGTCCGGGTTTGATTCCCACCCAGTGCCCAAACCAAATGCAGTGCCGGTCCCAAGCCTAGATAAAATGGGACGGTTGAGTCAGGAAGGGCATGCAGTGTAAAATCTGTGCGGATCTAATAGTCGAGGCGAGCCCTTGACGGGAGCAGCTGAAAGATTATCAACAACAATATACTCAAGGACAAAAACACTGCACTTATACCTGTACATTTCTTACAAAAAAACTTAAATAAATAAAGTTTGATTTTAAACAACAGTCTGTGTTCAGGTGGGACGGTTGTGTAGTGGTTAGCACTGTCTCCTTGCACCTCCATGATCTGGATTCGATTCCTGTCTCAGTGTGCAAGGAGTTTGCATGTTCTCCCCAGTGCTTGGCGGGTTTCCTCCGGGTACTCCGGGTTGCTCCCACGGTCCAAAGACCTGCAGATTAGGCTAATTGCCGTTTCCAAATTGGCCGTAGTGTGTGACTGTGTGTATATGTGTGATGGTATATGCCTTGTGATGGATTGGCACCCAGCCCAGGGTGTATCCCGCCTCGTGCCTGAAGTCTACTGGGATAGGCTCCATGCCTTCCGCGACTCTGAATACATGGTAAAGGGGTATAGATGATGAGTAAGTGAGTGAGTCTGTGTCTCCATTTAAAAACCTGTCGACCATGATATGGCCTCCTTGCACGTCCAGCTGCATCCAAATTTTTTTGAATCGTCTGATGACTTATGTGTATCCCTGAAATACAAGCAGCAATAGTGGCAGCATTTTGTGTACAATTTCTCAATTGATGCCATCGAATTAGTCTGTCTTGTCCTGAAGTTGTCACTCTTGGCGTTGGGTGATCAGCAGTGGAACCAGTTTTTCAAAAAACTGTTCCATAGCCTGGAAATGGTATTCCTTTGCACTCCAAACTATCTGGCAACATCTGCTTGGGATGCCCTTTCTCTCTGTTAGCATTGTCTAAACAGGACATGATGGTGGGAAGACAAAATGCACAATCAGAATGTTTGCCTTATTTGACACCAAGTCATGTCAGCTGGACAATAATCACAGGGCAAATTTGGTTTATTCATGCAGCACCCTTAAGAAGATGTGAATTACTGTAGGTTATCCATGATAAAGTAATGCTCCACTGAGCATGACGGTAATTTTACCTTATTGAGTTCTTTATGTAAGAAGGCCATCAAAAAGAATGAATGAAATATGATTTCATGTTTTTGTAA
>JAOTRS010000002.1:19939272-19957093 GCA_028565755.1 Dinotopterus cunningtoni
AATAAATAACAAAAAAGCTATAATAAACACAGTTTTAAAAGCAGAGTATAAAAAAATATATCAATACTGTAAACAGTCCATAGAGTGTGTAAAGTGTGTGAATATAATTGAGTAAATCCACAGTGATTGTGAAAAATGTGCAAATGAATGTTTTGTGCAAATCCTGCAATAAATGTTTAAAGATTAGTGTCAACAATTAGATACAGATAATAGACTGTGATTGTAAACTCCTGTCAGCTGTTTTGGAGTATGTGGAAGTCCTGCATTTCACACTTCTGTACCTCCGGCCTAAGGGAAGAGGTGAGAACAGTATGTACTCTGGGTGGGTGTGGTCCTTGAGGATGGAGGCAGTTCTCCTGCGGACTTTGCTATAGCGAATGCTCTGCAGGGATGGCAGCAGAGTCCTTGTGATCTTTTTTAGCAGTCTTCACCACTCTCTGCAGGTGTTCGCAGTCCATAACATGAGAAAGTACAGCAGCTGCTGAGCGTGTGGGCGTGTCCTGTCTCAGGCCATTATCAGATAATGAAGCACGACGGTAAGACTGTACCTCTACTTGGTTTCATTACATAAACTGAGAATATTTGTTTTTGTTTAAAAGCCTTATTTAAAAGTAGACACTTTAAGCTCCCTATCGATATATTTCTCATGTCTGTGTGTCAGGAATTCGCTCAGTTTCAGTTCATTTTAGTGACAAGTTTCAGAAAGATGTTCGCGGAGACTAAGACGGCTGAAAGTGCACCCTGTTTATTTTCTTTATTTCATAAATGTTTTGTTGAGTGTACATAAATAAAAGTCGCGTCTTTACTGATGATTTTTATTGTAATCTGAAAAAAAAGCAAGTTATCCAATTTGCGGGACAGAGGTTTAAATCAGTTTAATTGTGCATATTATTCATGTTATCATATGATTTGTGAACATCTGACCAGCACACCCATATGTATCCCATTCCAGATTAAAGAAACCCATTAACGAAAACAGACCCTGAAGGAGCCACAATTGCTTTATAAAATGGTGGCTAGCTGGCTAGCTCGGGCACATAGAATTATAAATTTATGTTAAAAGTGCTTTTGGTAAAATTGTCTTCCCTTCTTCCTTTGTGTCTTCATTTGGGCTTTTATATTGTCAGGTTATATTTCTAAAAAGTATCATTTGCTATTCACTGACGTTTCTAACACTGTAGTAGTAGTTGTTGTTGTTGTTTGAGCTGCTCCCTTTAGGGGTCCCCACAAAGCATCATCCAATCCACACATTATATTTTTGGCGCATGTTTTACACCGGATGCCCTTCGTGACGCAGCCATTCCATTTTTATCCAGACTTGGGACTGGCACTTATAGTGCCTGCAACCCCTGTGGCTGAGTGTGAGGCATTGGCTGGGATGCAAACGCAGGCCTTCTGTATGGCAGAGAGAGAAGTCTGCCCCTGAGCCACCAATGCCCTTCTCACCCTGCTTTAGTAACAGTACTTTTGTGTCAGAAACCAAGGAGTGATACACAGAGTGAAACATCCCAGTGTGCTTATGGGAATTCTTTTTAACCAAATCAAGTTAGTGGACAAGAACTGTTGTATAAAAAAATAGTATGAGTTTAGAGTATACAGTCTTTTATGTTTCGTATGCATTCATACATATATAGCTTAAATGTTGTTCCTTTATTTTCAGTTTGATAATTAAATTTGAGAAGTTTGAGTATTTTTTTTTTTTTTAGAAATGCTTAAAGATGACTACACAAGTACATAATGAATAAGGAGAATGATGAGTGATATCGCTATTGTCTTGGCCTTGCACATCTATCAAAATTGAGGCAAAATTGTTTTGTGCAGCCTGTACATTTAGTATGCTAATTAGGTCAAACCTCCCTTCTGTGGCACTGAGACCATGTGACCTAAGACCTCATTATAATTTTCTTCAAAACAACCATCATGGCCTACGAAAAGCCAACTTACAAAAAACAAGACAATTTTTTTACGGAATCTGTGAGGAAAATATTAACTTTTTTGGGTTTCTGACATGTTGTCACATGACCAGTGCATTTGCATTCTCATTAATATTCATTAGCCTTTGCCAAAGGTGGCCGTGTACACAGGATCAGCCCTGTCTCTATTCAGTTATTTCAATGTTCATACAACCCATTGTATTTGCTATAGTAAATTTATTTTATTTTTCTTTTAATTTTAACACATTCTTACACATGGAATATACATTTTGAGAACCATGTATGGTCTTTGTCAATCTTTAAAATTTTTTTTTTTTAAGAAAAGAGAGTTTCAGTGTTAAATTTATTAAAATGTTCGGAAATACAGTAGGTTTATTAATCAAATATTTTGGCTACTGATTGTCATCTCATCATCTGTACCTCCTTTACCAGGAGACAATGCTAACCACTAAGCCACCGGTTTACTGCAGTCATGTAAGCTAATGATGACACGGCTGCTTAGTGGTTAGCACTGTCGCCTTATGCCTCCAGGGTTTGGGTTTGATTCCAGCCTTAGAGTTTGTGTGCATGGAGTTCACATGTTCTCCCTCTGTGCTTGGTAGGTTTCCTCCACATACTCTGGTTTCCTCCCACAGTCCAAAAACATGCACGTTAGGCTGATTGGTGTTATCACCCAGATGAGGATGGGTTCCGTGTCAAGTCTGGTTCCTCTCAAGGTTTCTTCCTGTTGCCATCTCAGGGAGTTTGTCCCTCAGCACCATCACCCTCGACTCGCTCATCAGGGACAATCTGATCACATACACATTTCCATCATTTTCTTTAGATTCTGTGAAGCTGCTTTGCGACAATGATCGCTGTAAAAAGCGCTATTTAAATAAAATCTAATTAAATAGACTAGAATAAATACAGCGGTAGTTACCACTGGCCTTCACGGTCCCTAGTTGGACTACAGAGGTTCCTGTTCCTAGATGGACGGGTGTAAACTAACAGGAAATAAATAAATAACTTGATAATGACTAAATTCAAAGTATTTTTGAATTGAACTTCAGCCGTATTATTATTATTATTAGTTATTTATTTTCACCAGAGCCATGCATGCAGGCCACATTACACACCTACACACCTACAGCTCTACAGGCATTAACACACCTACACACACTCGTACATATCCACAGCTTTATACGCGCACACACACACACACGCGCGCATTAACACACCCACACATTTACACATATGGTCTTATGTTTGCAAAGGAGCAAGATTTCTCACGAGGTGGGGTTTGTGTGTGTGTGTGTGTGTGTGTGTTCGCACCCTGAGCATCACCATGTCTCTACAACCAACCAATACCACCCTAACACCCCCCCCCCGCTCCCTGCGCGCGCTTCCCATCCCGCGCATCCATTGTGCGCGAGACACCTGTCTCCGATGCCCGTTCGTTCTACCTCTCCTGTGCCATCTAGAGATCGCTGCGAGTTCTGCTCCCCGCGCGCGTTACGCTCGATCCGTTGCCGTGCGCTGCGCTGCGCATCCGACGCGTCGCTCGAGCGCTGGACCGCGGCTCTGCTGACGGGACTCCCATCCTCGGCGCGCGCTCCTGGTGAGAGCTGTGGCTCCGTGCTCGTGTTGGCATCATGCAGTCGGAATTAAACGCGGACTATCTGACCAGACAAGGATTTCTTGCAGCTTAGATCTGACAGTGCAGCTTATACAATCGTGCGGTAAAGGATACAAAGAGAGGGAGAGAGAGAGAAATAGAGAGAGAGAAATAGAGAGAGAGAGAGAGAGAGGGACGTAGTTATTTTTTATTTCTCCTTTCTGTTTTTGTGGGTTTCTGCGGGATGAAATGGATGATGGTGCAGGAAGACAGAGTTACAAAGCGCATCGGTGCGCATGAAGCTTAACGATGCAGAATGGACACGTTTCCACTGATCAAGGTAAGGAAGACCACAGCGAAGGTTTTTTCCCCCCCTTTTTTCTTTTGCCCATTAGAGGAAAAAACAAAAACAAAACAATTCTTCAATCATTTCGGAATTTAGGCAGCACTGAGGAACGCGTTTGGATTTACGCACGCCAGATCTCCAGCCTAGAAAAGTTGTCAATGCATCTGATATGGCAAAGGCAAAGACATGAGTAATAATGGCAAGTAATAATGCTTACCATAGATGCATACTACTTTGGAGATTGAAGTCCCTGAATCTCTGGTGCGTTTTTTTTTTTTTTTTTACTATCTATTTTTACTTTGTTTTTATTTATTTTTATTTAGATATTTTTTTTCTCTAAGTGCCATAAAATGCCTATCTCAATGTGCCAAGCTGATCCATTTACATTTAAAGGATGTCTTGCAGTGTAGTGTCATGCACAGGTTGAGCATCTTATAGCAAATGAGAATCATCCAGGCTACAGAGAGGCAGATGGTTAGTTTATAACTTATACTGTATGACTGCACATTTTGTAGTAGGAGCAAAGATAAGATGAGATTTCATGTGAATAATGTAGTTTTTTTTAAAGCATTTGTATAATACTTCAGTGGAATATTCAGAATATGTGTGCATCTGTTACATTGCATGCTGCACCATTTTATTTTAGGGAGTGGTGTGTGTGTGTGTGTGTGTGTCTGTGTGTGTGTGTGTGAGAGAGAGACTTTTAATGGATGCTTTGTTTTCCCTCTATGCATACATATCCAAATTTATTTAGGACAAGTTTTGAGGAAAACAGAGGGCTACCTAGCTTGCACTAAATTTACACTAAAAATATCTATCTCAGAGGAAAAAAATTCAAATCCAAATCATGTTTTGCATTTTTTTTTTATCTGCAGCCTGGAAAAGCAGGATGTATGAAGGTGTTTAAAATAGTTATGTTTCAGCACCATGTAACGTTACTACCGCTAAAAAAAAAACTATTTATATCATATATATGGAAATATATATATCCTTACCACTGCAGGCAGCTGACTATCTCAACACATTTTTTGTGTGTTACTATGAAAAAGTAGAAAAAGGAAAAAAAGGAAACCGTGCACTATTATGCAACCCTATAGGTTCTATGTAGAAACCTGCAACAGAGGATTTCTTTATTTAATTAGCTAAAATATACAAACACTTGTAGATAGCTAAATGTGTTATCTAGCTAAGAAACTATTCATGACCCTTTTAATTATAAGGCCAAGAGTTCACAAGTTCACATTAAGATATACCATATACAATCTTGGACAAAAAGGGGTACTTCAGTTGGTTTAAAGGGCACATCTTCTCTATTGATAGTGTTTTTTTTTGTTTCTGGATAGCTGCATAAAATACACCATCAGTTTAAATGTACATAATATTTATGTTTCCATATGAAATATGCACTATATTGCTGACACTTAGCCATCATAACCATGTGTTCTTGTTGAACATCCAATTGCAACCCTACAGTATCTGTAAACCCCTTTGCTTGTTGTTATTACCCCCCTCTTCTGGGAATGCTTTTCACTACATTTCTGAGGATATCTGGGGAGATTTGTCCATTCAGCCTTCATTCAATCAGTTTTAAAGTTTATCCCCAAAGTCTTAACGTGATTGTGGTTGGAGCAAACCATGTCTTTTTAAAAACTGTGCTTTGTGCTCAGGTGCATTGTCATGCTGGACAATTTGTTAATGTTAATGGAAGTCTTAAAAACATTCTAGCAAAATAACAATTTATTTTTCCAACTTTGTAGCAACAGTTTGGAGAAAGCCCACAAATGGAGGTGATTGTTAGATGTCCACATATTTTTAGCCCGCATAGCAACAAGAAAAAGTAAAATTTAATACTTTTACATCTGGGAGTGTAGAAGCTATTTTCTTTATAGCTTCCATAAAAAAAAAGGCAATCTTAGAAAATAAGGTTTATTCCATAGCTGTACTGGACAGTAGATTTCTAAAGATGTTTTTTTTTTTATTATTATTATTAACCCTTTGACCTCCTACTGTAATGGGGGTACAGAAACACAAACTGTATAGTACTCATGGCCCAACCCTTATTAAAGTAGTAGATGTGGTCCCTACGTTAGGGCCAATTTACTTACTTATAGCAGCAAGGCATGTATATGAGGAGTTGGGCTTCAGCCTACCTGGTCATAGGCTATTGAAGCAATATCACAGTCAAGGTTGTGCTCTTGTACTGAATATCACAGCCGTGCTGCTATTCAGTACAACAGCACAGCACAACCTTGATTGTGATTTTTTTTTTTTTTTACATTTTTGTTCATTTCGTATGTTCATGAGAGTAGTTAATTTTAACAAAATGTTTTGTCTACATGTTTCTGTGGGTCCTTGAGCTAGTCCTCTTGCTGTTCAGTTGAAAATGACAGAATGAATGTCTTATGAATGTCTTTGACTTAGTCATGTCTAAAACCTCCTACAACAAAAAGGCCTTCAAGGACCCTGACATGACATTTGATTATTAATGTACTTGACGTAAAGCATAATATTGAGTAAGTAATATTAATCGTAGAGTAAGTAGTGCAGACCTAATAGGAATAGTATTTAGTATTGATGGATGTAATGGTGGGTCCTGGTAGTTTAATACTGTCAAATCACCAGGCAGTGGTTTAATGTAGGAACGGAATAGACTGATGGATGAAATATAATGGAGCATATTTTCAAAGACTGTTACCATAGATTCCCTTGGTTGTCCTTGGATTTAGTTCTTATCTCAGTAATAATAAAAGGTTTTTACTTCGTTTTATTTTTTGAATGACTTCAATCCTTATGTGGTTAAATAAGTATAGAAAGATCTGTCAAACTAAATACAAAATCTTCTTAATGCTGGTCCACATTATTGGGAACTCTTTGTGCATACACACTGACAATCACACTATATGATATACAGTATGTCTGATGGGGGAAAAGAAAAAAAGAAAAAACACGACAGTCCTATTTGTGTACGTGGCAGTAGAGAGCTGCCATGCCCTGTAAGAAATATTCCTTAATGAACTTAGAAGTGAAGCTTTTTCACCCACTGGACCCAATTTACAGAGAGTGGTAGTGAGAATTGTGGTCCTTTCAAACAAAATGTCAAAAAAATGTCTGGAGTAAATATCATATTCTTTTGCTATTGATAAAAATTAGAGGTGTAATAGTGGAATGTGAACAGTGGGTTCTAAAACATTTCAATTTACCATTAAATCTACATTACTGGCAGATGCCAAAATCCCGAGCATAAGCTGGCTGAGCTTTAAAAGCTATGTTCTCACCACACTCACTCATTACCTATACAGCTTTATCCTGCATACAGGGTCACAGGAGGTCTGGAGCCTATCCCAGGAGACTTAGGGCACGAGGCGGGGTACACCCTGGACAGGGTGTGAATCACACGCTCATTTACATACTATGGACAATTTGTGAATGCCAGTTAGCCTAATCTGCATGTCTTTGGACTGTGAGAGGAAACCAACCAAGCAAATGCATGCACACAGATGGGAATCGAACCTGGAACCTGGAGGTGCAAGCGACAGTGCTAACCACTAAGCCACGGTGCCGCCAACATCACCACACAGTTACTATATGTAAATGTATAAATTTCCCATTAAAACAATAGATTTTATGTATCTGGACCTTGTCAAATCTTCACTAAATACCCCTGCTCTGGGGTTCAGTGTTTAGTCTTTCAAAAATCTTGGAATGAAGTCCTGCATCCTTGAGCAGTAAGTAAGGATAATTAATTTTAATTTCAGAATTAACCATGTGACATTTTGCCATTACATACACTGAGCACACTCAATAACAACAGTGGGAGATCCCGCAATAGGGGGGTCAGTACATTCTTCTACGTCTCTGCTCTCTCCTAATAGGAACTCCACTCAAGTGTTGAAAGCTAATGAACGTTCAATAAATCTTTTGCTGTCATCATGCCAAGGTCAGACGAAATGGAAGATACTATCAGTGTGAGCTAAAGACATGGTATGACAGCTGAAGCAATGCATTGGGGTGTACAGCGTTGGGGAGGGTGGTGGTGGGTCTGGGGAACTGTGTCATGTTTTGTATTCGTCATGTGACTATGTAAATCTTTTATAGTTAATACGACTAATTTTCATAAGGTAATATCAGATTCTCTATAGCATTCATTTCTATTTATTGAACAACCACAACGGAAATACAACGGAAATAATGTAATATTGCTCAATCATGCCAAGATACATTACAAAAGGAATCACTGCTTATTTTTCATGGTTAGAGATTTGCTGAGTGAGGAATTTGTGCTGTGTAAAACACATTCATTTGTGCATATTGTGACATAATTACATTTGATGGATTAAAACCAAAAAAGGAAAAAATGAGTGACCCTCGCAGTGATAATTATTGTAGAAGCCTTATGATCATTTCCTGACATTCGTTTTTACTTACAAGTTTATTCATAAATAGTTTACAAAAGAAATGTGGTATTCATTAAAGTTTTATTTGTTAAAAAAAAAATAAAATAAATAAATAACTATCCAAAGCATCTCTTGAGTCTTAGTAAATTTACACACAGAATACAAAGACTAATTTAAACTTCAATTGGCCTTAAAATCCTATACTTGGTCATAAGTCACTGCAGTTTTGTATACAGGTTACTTTTTTGTTAGGGTTACATACTGAAGCTTATGTACTGGCACTGCCTGAGCTGTATTATTGGGCTACGTTTACATTGTAAGCCATATTGCACAATTTATTAAATTTTTTTTGTCAGATCAGATTTGCATGTCATGACAGTTCACATCCATAATTACAAGTGATTCTTGTCTGATTCTAATCTTGACGCGCCTGTTCTTTGTCCTATGCACATCGGTACATCGCCATCTGGGCTAAAACATGTCATGAGTTTGTGCAACCGCTCATTCATTTCAATCAATGGATGCGTATTTATCCAAAAATATTCTTGGGATTTTGCTCTGGAGGACGGCAAGCAGACGCCCGATGCTTCGTTTTAGCTGTTTTAGCACTGCTATGAAATCCTCGTGCTGCCAGTGGCGACTGATGTCGGTAACCGTCCTATGCGTTCGTGGAGGCAAAAAAGTCACATGAATTCAAGTAACAATTTGAATCTGAAGTGAGTCGGATCCGATCCGAAAAACATCAGATTTGAGGGGTTCAGACATCCCTGAAAAACAGATCTGTGTCACGTTAGGGGAAAAAAATTGGAACTGAGCCACTTCGGGCTGGTAATGTGAACGTAGCCTTGGAAAAGTTAATGCATTTCACCCTCAGGAGGTTCTCTTTCGCCTTTTGCTGTACGTTTTGTTGATTATTTGTCTCTTTCGGCTTTTTGACAGTTTTGCGGTTGGTATAAAAATGCAATAAACATTGGTGATTAACATATGAAGAAAATCCGAAAGTTGCCTCAAACCTTTTTTTGTGTTCAGCAGGAAATTGTACTTTAAACCATTAGCACCAACTTTGCTTAAGGGCGAGGCCCACCGAGCGAGGCTATTCCCAAACCTGTTCTCTTTTTTTCTTATTTGAGGTCAGATATGATGATTTAGTGCTGATGAGAATGTTGAGGAATTCCTGACAATGGCGAAATCTAACTGGAGCAATGACACCTCAGGGACAGCGAATGGAGCGCAGATGTACTGTGCCTGGCAGAAACACACTGAATTAGATGCCTCTTTGGGGATGAAGGAAAATGGTTCTCAATCTCACAGTAAAATATGAGAATCTGACCATTAGCATGTAATTTCTTGCACAGCGACCCAGACAGATGAACCACATTACACTTCTACTTAAGAGTGAGTTGCCGTCTCATTTTTTTTTTTAACATTCTTCCTGAAGATGCCACTGCATTCACTGAAGAGGGGAAGCAGATTGTGGCTTCTGGCTTTCATTTTATTGGCCTGTCAATCATCCAGTGGAATGAGAAACCATGACTTTCATGTTCAGCATGAGATGCGTGAATAATCCATGCCTTATTTAAGTATGTTCTTTAAAGTAGAAGGCTTCAACATATTCTGGTCAATATATGCAAACAATATTCATGTATTCAGTTTCTTAATGCTTTTTAGTTTCTTTGTTTTGTGAAGGCTAGTGTAAATCCCAGCTGGCTATACAGCACTCAGAAGCCAGTGCTCTATATTACACCTTGTGTTGTTAAGCCGTTTAAATCACATAGTCAATTAAAAAAGGTCGTTTCTGAATTCGATTTGTTAGAATATTAATAATCTATCCTTCCAAACAGCCTCGAGATATTATGTTGATTATTCAATGTAACCAATGTAATTATTCCTTTGGACCTAAAAGTGATAGACTAGCCCCTTTTTTATGTGCACTGCGCTTATGCATCTTGCAAGGCAAATGAGATGCATCATATGATGTTCATGTTAGACATCCTTCTGACTATGACTGACTGTTCGTTGTAATGATCAAAAGCTCCTTATCTAATTTTGTCCCAAAGAGGACGTGTTCTCTGGTACATCGTCAAAATTTTTTGTCTTTTCCTTTCCACTCTCACTTCTGGCTTGCTCATTAGGGATCTACTGTAGATCAAACCCCCGGATTTCTGTACAGCTGCATTGTGAAAGTATATCTGTTACTAAAATCGCTATATAAATCAAATTGAATTAAATTCTGCTCATGTTCAATCTCTTAAACTCTTCTTATGTTTCTCACTCCTTTTCTGTCTTTTTCTATTAGTGCTACAGACATCGCTAAACGGTTTTAAAAATAGTTTCTGAATAATGTTCTCGTGGATGAATAAGCTGGGAGTTTAGTAAGGCTTAGAAACAGCCAAAGTTTCCCCATATTCGCTTACATTCTTTCCACTGTGAGAGCCTGAGACATTGAGCCTGGCGATTCAGACCACACAGGCTTATTTGTAATCGATTTAAACCCTTTCCCCTCAGTGAGAACAGTGTGGGCTGCCTTTCTAGAAATGCTTTATTAGTTAATTGCATCCAGCTGGCAGAGGCTCCTTATGGAGCTCCACTGGCTTTGGGGTAGCTGGTGTTTTCACACTAAAAAGCTCTCAGCGTTGTGAGTTAAGTGGTAACAGAATGAGATATTTGCTTACCGCAGCTGTTTCACTGTATTCATTAGAGTTTGGTCGGGTTTGAAGGATGAAACAAATATTCGATGTAATTCATCAGCGACACACTGTCACCTGCATGGTTAATGCGCACAGTATGTGTGTCCATTCTGGATCTGGAGCCTATTGGGAGGACAGAGTACTATATAAGGTGGGAATACACCTACAGTAGGAAAGTAGTCCAGTTCATGGCAGTCCTCAAGGCATACACATTCACACCTAGGGCCGGTTTAGAGTTGCTAATTAAGTTAGAGAGATAATGATGAGTTTAGTGACTTTTACAGACCTACAGCAACTGTACAACCAAACAAGCCAACCTGCCTTCATAAAGCAGCTATATAGAGTCCCATTAGAATAAAATATATAATGTAGGTTTTTCATAAGATGTCATAAATTTAATGGCATATGATAGATAAACAAAAGCATGGTGGCATAGTGGCTAGCACAATGGTCTTTCACTTCCAGGGTCTTGGGTTCCAGTTCCAGTCCTGCCTTTGGGTCTGTTTGCATACACTTTGCACATTTGCCATGTGCTTGGTGGATTTCCTGCCACAGTCCAAAGACATGCAGATTGGACTAATTGGCACTTCCAAATTGCCTGTAGTGTGTGAGTTTACAGTATATCTAAAGTATGTATATGCAGAATGCCATAACTGGATCATTGCTTTACCACATAATTGGATCTAAGACAATATGACTAGAACTAACATGAATACAACAGCATAAGCACAAAAAAAGCATCAGTGCAAACAAGGTAGTTAAGACATCAGCACCTATTGTAGACATCTTGCCTATTGGACATGGTGTTCGGGAGCAGCAGGCCCTTAGGAAAGTGTTAAAACCCAGTCTTGCTTAATGGAGGCAGAATGAAGAGCTGCTTGTACAGCAGAGAGGCGATAACATTCAGGCTTGGCTGGGGACGTGGGCGCTGTGAGGAAGCTGTAATTTAGAGGGGATCTCAGCCTTATCAGCTGGTGTCCTGGTGTTGGGGGGGAAAAAGAAAAACACCTAGAAAAAAAGAGAAAGGGCCCCAGGGATGAGTCATTTCAGGGAAAAAAAAAAAACACGAAGCGTCGACAGGTCTCTAGGAGAAATCTGTTGTTAATCACAGGTCAACATCAAGTACGGCTTGAAGATGCTGAATAGAGTGTGTGGAAGATCAAAAGAGTGTGTTGTTGTAATGAAACATCAACCGAAAAGCACATGAAATCATTAACATCATGATCTGATGTATGCCACCAAGTATTACGTACTGTAGCTCTACTCAAACACACACACACATACACCCACACCATCTAATTTATGAGGAACACATTTACACTTTATGCATTTAATCATGCCAAGTACATCACACAATGCAAGTTATCTGTTCAGATTTGATGAGGCTGATTCCTGTAGCTCCAGATTCCAGTTCCTGGTTGAATAGAGTGGAATCCTGTGTGGTTATTTGCTGTTGTTCATTCTAAGAACAATTTCTGCTCACCAAAGTTGTATGGAGAGATTATTTGCCTTCCTGTGATCTCGAACCAGGCCGTCCTCCTTTTTACCTCTCATTAACATGGCATTACCACCCATAGGGCCGACGCTCGCTGGATGTTTTATGCTTTTGCACTATTGTGTCAACCACCGATTGTGCTGTGTGGAAATCCAAGGAGATCAGTGGTGTCTGGTTTACATATTTATTGATTATTGAAGATTTTTTTAAAATACTCATAACACCAGATGTATTTTTTTAATCTATAACAGAAAAGCGTACATTAGAACTAGGGGTCGACCGATTATCATCCAGGCTGATTATCAGCAGCGATATTTAATATTTTTCACAATTACTGATATCGGACATTTTTATCTGTATCGGTCATTTTTGCTTTGAGTGAACGTGTCTTGAGTGAAGTTTTGCAATTTATGATCGGAACAGAAGCCGTGTCACTGGAGAGCACGCTGAGCGACTGTGATTTCTGCACCATAATCTAGTGCTGCTGAATTGAGACTCAGATTTCAGTGCATGTTCTACTAGATGAGGTTAAATTTGACTAGTTTTGGTTAATCTTTTTACCTTATAAACCTTTTAAAAGTTATTCAATTAATTAATTTATTTATTTCTAAAAAAAAAAATGCATAAATTTTGTAAGAAATGGTGCTGGGAGCTCTTCTTCTTTAATTAAATGCATACTTAAACACAATTTAAAAAAAAAAAAGTTTTGAGTAGGAGGCTGTGTTATTCAAAATTTTGACACCAAGATTTTCATTTTTGCTGCAAATGCATTTCGGTTTCAAATATCAGTTATCGGTCTCCTTTGTTAGTAATAATTGGTGTCGGCATCGGCCCTGAAAAAAATATATATTTTGGTGGACCCAAAATACGTACAGTAGAGTTTCTAGGAATAACATCAGCTCTACCATGAACACATGATGAATGGTCAGTAAATAGACACAAAGTAAATGGTTACAGAACTAAACTAGCTTTTATTACTTGTAAATAATTACTTGTATACTTTTTAAAGAGAGTTTGAAAAACTCTGATAGGCTAGGTTTGCTGGTAAAGTAATTAATGCAGTTAATATTGGTGTTAACTGGTTTATGCATCTGCGAATTACTTCTACAGTAAGGAAATGTGTTGCCCAGATTCACAGGTCCATTCACAGCATTCACAAAAAACTTTCCTTTTGATACTGATAAGCGGTCTGAACATCAATATTGCATACACATCTGTGTGTGTATTCTGTCTTTTCCTGTTGGATTCTCTCCTATCCTGAAGTGATTGATATCCAGTGTTCCTCATATTTAGCCATAATATTGGTCATTTTGGTTATTTTCACAGCTCATAGTCACTGTATTTGTGTTACAGTGGGAAAGATATTTTAAAAGTGTAAAGGTTTCAGGACACATGCCAATCTTCCCAAGCGTGGATGTCCCAGCACATTTACCGCAAGGTCAGATCATACAACGCTCAGAGAAATCTGAAAAAACTAAAAACAGACAAAATACAAGTTTCATCTAAAACCCTACAGGCCTCACTGAGCATGTTAGTTGTAAAAGTTAATGACAGCACAATTAGAAGAAGACAGAACAATTATAGTTTGTTTGTTATGTAGATTGCTTATTGTATATTATATAATGTAGATTGAATCCTACATCAATAAAAGAGGATTAGAATCTTGCTTTCCATAGGTAATGAGCTCTTGTGCTTTCTCACGCTTGACGTTTCAATGTGTATCGTTAACGGTTCAACTAACTATCAGTTTGCAACACATCTTGCTTCATTTAAAAAAAAGAAAAACCAAGAAACAAAACACTTGTGTTTCTGTTTGTAACTCTTCATATTTAACTGTGAGGGAATGGAGTACTCTAATGAAGTTAAAAGCTGAATATAATGTTATAATATGCATCCCTTTGAAGTGCTGATTACAGTACATATGGAAATCAAAATTCCAGTCCTGTTTTATTGGTGTAGTAGTCCAGCTGTTGTTTTTGTTGCATGGCATAGAACCTGGGTAACACGAGAGGTGTTTGTAGGAGTTTTAATTCCAGGTTCTGTGTAGAGATTCGAGGAAACTACATAAGCCAAGAAAACTATGAAAGCGAAACAGAAGGACTTAAGGAGTTTGCAAACCATGGCTTTATGTGCAACCAGTTTGCAACAAGTTATTTATTAAGAGAAGCAAATCCTAAGCCTGCGCAGTTTGTAGAAAGCCATTTCTGTGCCTATGGTAGAAACTGGATTAAAACAACAACAACAACAAACAAAACAAAATAATCACATTGTTTTCTTTGGCTTGTCATTTATAGCCTACTGGTAAAACTCCCACCACTTCCTGGGCTCTAAAATTATGCAGGGCTTTCTGTCTTCTCTCACTAGTGTGGGATTGATGAGTATGTTTGTGTCAGATAGACGAGCACAAAGATGAGGTTTGACAGCGTGGGAATAATCCCCGGATGAGCTGATGTCACAGCTCTTGGCTCACTAATCCAGCTCCCGTTCAACTCCCACTATTTTTGTAAAATATGTTTTTTAATAGGATATCATATAATTTAAAGTCATAAGTAATAATAACGTTTGAAATCACAGTTTTATTCACTATTCTGATTGGTGTACTGGATCTTTAATTTAATGCCAGTCTATAATATAAACAGTTGCTCAGCTCTGACTCGAGCGTAATGAAAATGAACAGAATGCAGTTATAGAGATTTAGTTTCATTGATAGCATGAAGCCTGTCCGAGCCAGCTTATATGACTATGGCACAGAGCCTGGAAGAATATTTCTTTTGGGGTAGAGTAGGGAAGAGCACTATACACACACAGTTTAAAAAGATGATTTTCTGTTTGGATACAAATAAATAAATAAATAAATAAATAAAATTTCAACATAGGTTTCAAAGGTCTCCATAATGTATATTTGCCAGAACTGAGCCTGAAGAGGGTTTATGCAAAAACTTTGTCACTACTGTAAATGTGGGTTGTATGGATGGATAGATTGGGCTGCGGCCCGTGAATGGCTCACTATTACTTTTCTAAGAGATTGTACTGATGTTTTTTTTTTTTTTTTGCAAACTTCCAGATTTTCTGATTCAGACTAGACGGGTTCATCTCCCTCAGTTTTGCTCGCAATCCATGAAGCTTATTTTAAAACATTCAGCTGGGTATTTTGCAGAAAATGCACCATGTCAACTATTTCGGACGTGTGCTGTACGCTTTTGGTCCTTCAGTCCTAGCTCCTGATTTTGTTTCTGATTAGAAAATGAGAGAAATCGTATTAAACATGAAAATCTGACATGAAAATTACTATTCTACAAAAAATTTGAATTTTTTTTTTTTTAAATTCTCTTTTTAAAATTATTAGGATTCGCTAATCAACCCAGTATTCTGACTGCTCCAAAAAAAATTAACACTCTAGAATTAACCGTTCCTGAGTTATCGGTCCATGAAACAGCACCGTCACCCTCCTATTTAAGTCTTTGAAGGAGAGCAGGCTACGTTCTCTAGGTGTGAGTCAGCCACACCGAGGCAGATGCATCCACGCACCCCAACTTCACAATTTGTCTTGGAACTGTCTCTAGAATTTTATGTTATGTGTGCACACACACGGGAGACCCATCTGAATGTCCAAAATTCATTAAGAAGTGAATTAACCCTAATTAGTGCCCTTTAAGTCTCTTAGATATTGTGAAGATTCGTCTTGCCTTAGACATAAACTCTCCAAGCTGTAGACGACTTTGACAGACAGTGGGACAGAAGACTGGCTGGATTTAGAAATGGATGTAGAGTCCACAACATTTATCTCTCCTAATGGAATTGGTAGTAGTAGTAATAAACGTAAATCTGTCTAATTGCCTGTCAAGAAATAATAAAAAAAAATTGTGCAGATTTACACACAGCCAAGAACTGTGCCGTAATAAACAAGCACATTTTTAATTATCTATAATGTAGTGGCCTTTTATTTTTATAGTCAGGGTTTTTTTTAGTCCCTTCAAAAAAGATCCATCAGTACAGAGTACAGTGGACCCTCGACATACGAACACCCCGGCTTGCAAATTTTCGACTTACAAACCAAAATTTTGACTGGATTTTGCTATGCCATGCATAGCCGGTCATGCGTACCTGTACTTCTGGTTTCATGCACTTTCAGTAGCTGGTCAAAAGAACAACATTCAATATACCAAACCCAAATGTTTATTATACAAAACAGACACTGCAGTTCACAAAATACTAATATTTACAACTATATACAACATTTCTTTGGTGTGTATGTAAATGGATGTATAGTCCCAAGTCTGTGTGTACTGTGTGAGCGTGTATGTGGGGGTGTGGGAGTATTGTATCAGCCTCACCGGCTATTTGAGAGAAACTGGGAGCATGATGATAAACAAACCCTGTCCATTGATACTGTCCCAACGGTAAGTAATCCAGTTTTAGTCTATCCGAAAAGATACAGAAAGATTCACAGTCTTAATGGCGACCAGTCTTGTGCATATGAACAACAGAGCATTGGCCTCGCCCCATACATTTAAACATGGTCAGCTGACCTCATTGGGTCACCTGGATCCCCTTGTGATTTGGGGAGAAAGTGTCGTGAGAGTAAAAACGTGGAACCAAAACCACTGGTAGGGCAATACATCATATGGGAACAGATTAAACAGTATACAACGCTTTATAAAAACTCATTATGTGGCTGCGATATGTTATCAAGGACGGTAGCAAAAAGAAAAGAGAGCCACTTTCAACCTAAATCATGAATTATGGTTAAGATTCAAGAGTTTTATTGTCATATGTACTAGTACAATGAAATTCTTACTTTGTTTACTCCTCTCAAGCATGATAGGGTAAAAGGAGGGTACACACATACTGTAATTTACAATATAAAATATGTAAAAAAAAGTATAGTCCATACAGTAAAGTGTAATAAAATGTAAGCAATAGCAGCTTAAAAAAGTAATGACAAAGATAAAGAAAAATAGAGGACATGTATTTTAATAAAAACCAACAATAAGATAAATTTTTACAGTATAAATGTGCAGTGCACGTATCAAGTGAGTATCAAGTGAGTTTTAATTTCTATTTATGTCATACCTAAATGTTTTGATTGTTTGAAACTGGTAATACTGGTAATATTCTTGGGCGGCTGGAACGGATTATCTGCATTTACATTATTTCCTATGAGAAAATGCGTTTCACAGTACAAAATCTCACCTTAAGAACTCGTCTCCGGAATGGATTAAACTCATATGCCGAGATAACACTGCATTTATTTATTAATTAATATACTACTGTATGTATTGAGATGTATCTGCTAAATCCTTCATAACGGCTCTAATCTGAGGTGCTGGTTGTTAATTGGTGATTTCTGAGGCTGGTGACTCTAAATGAA
>JAOTRS010000002.1:20024271-20036339 GCA_028565755.1 Dinotopterus cunningtoni
ACTTACTTTGCCTGGTTTTCCACTGATGCAAACACGTTGAGCTTGAAGAGCTCCCAGATATACAGTATGCACAACTTAGCCGGCGTTCAGTTCGGCTTGGTTCGTTCGCTCGTATGCTGAAAATGCTTCATATGCCAAGGCAAATTTCTTGCAAAATTACAGTTCTTAGGGTGAAAATTCGTGTGGCGTTCCTATGCCGACGTACAGTAATACTGAACTATACAGGCCCAACAGGAAGTAATATCATGGTAATTTTTGAAAATCATGTAAAGATCTTTTTCATTTTTATTATCATTTTCTTTTTTATGATTAAGTGGTGTTAACAAATGAAAGAATAAAATCCGAGATTTTTTTTTCTTTTTGGAAATCAATAGAATTTATAGTCCTCATGTCATTACTAACCGCTACATAACTACATTTTATGCATTTTTTCAAAATATTCACCTCTGTTATTCGTCATGGTTAACGATTATAAAGTTAAGTTCACCCTTAAATGTAGTAATCCACTGAGTACCAGGATTAATACAATGGGTATCTTTATTTATTTTCCTGAGAGACATCAGTTCATTTTTATCACATATTGCTTTTTTTTTTTTCTTTAGATACGGGCATTAAAGGGGGGAAGAAAAATCATTATTCTCCATGCCAATATCTGAATTTGCATGATAATGGAAACCAGAGGAAAAGAAATAGTCAGTGTGACTTTTTCATATAAGACTTTTATATATTTGAATATATTGTATAATTTGCTTAACAAACAAGCACTGAGCAGTGATATACGTACACTGTCTGGGGGAAAATGGATTTCAATAATCAAATGTTTAAAAGTTGTTGATTGGATAACTTCTGCAGTGATTGATATGTTTTAGCTGTCAACATTTCTGTTAAACCTAAACGATGCAGTGCGAAGCTTCTCATTTCTTAAATAACAATGCAGGAAGATGCATCCCATTACCTTGGAAAAGATTACAGCATTCATTCAGAGTTAGATCATTTTCACACCTGTAACAGAAAAAAAAAAAGTCAAGTACCTTTCTACTTAAGACAGAGTACAAAAGTGTTTGCTTTTAAAAGTACAAAATTACTTGTCATCCTTATGCAACGGGATAATATCACATTAGGTGTGTTTACTATACGTGTGGTGTTGTTTGGGTCCTGAAAAAAAAAAAAATAAAGTCAGCTGAATACCTGAATGCACTGAATGAACAGGGTTAGGATTAGGGTTAACGCTAACCCTTATCCTATAAATGATTTTTTATTCCCTGATGCCACGGGCATGTTCCTGGATAACAATGCAAAGTTTCATCAGCCTTAAATTGTAAAAGAGTGGTTCTTGGAGCATGAGGAGTCAGATTCACATATGAATTGGCCACTACTGTACAAAGACTTTGGAACTTTGCCAGGGTGCGCCACAGTCGAAGCTAAAGGTGGTCCAATGAAATAACAGAGCATGCATGTTTTCTTTTTTGTGGTCCAGGGAGTGTATAATGGTCTTTCTCTTGGACAGGCCTTTCAGTATGCAGAAACAAGCAAATGCTGCCAAGTACACATCTGCAAATAAGGAGCAAGTACAAATGGTGTTGATGCAAGACAGCCTTTTCTTGCATGAGACTGTCTCAATTAAGCGACACAGTGCTGTGAAGTTATTCTTGAAAGGATACTCCTCCACAGTATAAGGCTTAGAAATACATACACTACATATCTGACCAACCCTCACATAGATACCATTCATCCTCCTGGAACCTCTTTCGTCCAACTAGGGCGTGTGGAGGCCAATGGTGACCGTTATTCCCATTTTTGTGTTCGCTTTACATGAGAAAGCAGAACTCTTAGCTATAAAACTTAGCTCTAGTGAAACAGCTAGTTCAGTGAAGGGAAGATATACAGTATAGGCATAGGGAGGTTTAAGGTGGCAGAACTGTTGTCTCATAATTTGGTTAAATTTGGTTAAATAAACTTCCCTTGCTATTTCTTCCACTGAATTAGACTCGTAACAGATTCTCCCTTTTTAGTTTTTTTTTTTTTTGGACCTCATGTGTTTGCGAGAATGAGAATCCCGCCAGTGGTAACTGCCTTCATCTGACTTTGTGAGAACGCCTGCTCGTGCTACTGAGAACATGCAGGAACGATGTTTGAGACATGAAATTGTCAGTGCACGGCTTCACTCGGATGTGAAAGTTAGTTAAAATGAGCTAGACAGCGAGTCTTGACTTCAGGTCTCTCGCTTCCCCCGCCTCTGTCACACAGATGCTCGAGGTGTCGAATGTTAGAGATGTACCGGGAGTGATGAATGAGAAGTGTTAGAGCTGGCTGATCTGCATCTTTACTGTCTGTAAAAAGGTGCTCTTGGGTTTAGCTGGCAGCCATAAATCATGGCTGTTTTAGAACACACTGCAGTCTCTTTAGACAAGAGCGGGCTTCTCACTGTCTTTGTGTTAGCTTTGCAAAATAATGGACCAAACCTCTACTCCATCTTCCCCCTTACTGAGAACTACATCTTTCAGTGAGTTCTGTTCTGCCGAATTCTCGCCTCTCAGGAAGCTTTATTTACTCTCTGTCTCTCTGCTTTGCCCTTACGAGGCTACAATCGCTTCATGTTGAGGCCTGTCTACAGGCACTGTGTAGGAGGTCGGAGCTTTGGATGATGTCTGGATGTCTGGCACTTTTGATAAGAGTAGAACCGAGGCTTTTGTTTTAGAGAAGGAGAAGAAGAGGAGGACAATGAGCAACCACATCATTAACCAGGTTTTCTTTCTTTTTTTTGTTTTCAGCATTCATCACTTTCTCAGAGTCAGATTTTGGTATTAATATTCAATCGCAGGTGATCGGATTTCATGTTCACAGCACCAAGTGCAGGTTTGAACGAGGTCAAATGAGGCTTGTTATGAAGATTTTTATGGTAAAAAATGGGATAGCATAGCAAGTCTTTTTTCTGTAAAAAAAAAAAAAAAAAAGATAAATAAATAAATAAATAAAAGCATACGCTCTTTTAAACCACTCAGTCACACATTTGATATACATAGCAAACTTGGGCTTTATTCATATACAGTACGACTTTTAAGTCAAACCAGGACTTTTGATTGTGTAGAATAACAACACTTATTCCAGCCTTTCATTAGAGCTTGGACACCATCAAGGTATAAAGTGTTTTCAGTACTCCGGAGCCATGATCAAACTGCCTGGGGTGGGGTGGGGGTGATGAATGATTGTGGTTACAGTTGACACAGCTCCGAGCTACCTCATCCAGGATCGTCATTCAAGGATGTATAGACTTCTTTAAAATCGTTTGCACTGTTCTAATATTTTTACTGTGTCTAAGAGTCCCATCACCGTACTGTGCTTAAAGTTTTGCGAATGTCATTTGGTTTAATACCTTCACTCAAATACAATGTGGCCAAACACAGATGAACGTCCTACCATCACATTCACATTTCCTTGTGGAAAATCCTCTTTTAAAACCATGGTATTAATATGGAGTTGGTCAAACCACATACTGTACACCCAACAGGATGAGATCATGTCCAGTCATTGCAGGTTAAACCAACATTTAGCCCTTTAGAGTTATACCATTTCAGTGTGTCAGTTGAACCAAATAGAATCCCCTGTCCTTCAGTGGTAATCCATAATAATAAGTGCAAAATATCAAACCAATTGCTAAATAAAATTCTCAGCCAAATTATAACAAAAGCCTCAGGTTTCTAGGCTACAAAGGTATTTTGCAACAAGCTTGCACATACTGTAGCTTCCTTTATTGTTTGCAAATACTAAAGGAACTGACTTATTCCAATAGCAGTCTTGCGTTAGTCCCTGTTGTTGACGGTAAAGAGTTTGTAGAAAGAGTTAAAAAGGGTAAAGTAAAAAATGTGCTGATTAGCATCTGCCACATAACTGCTTATAGGTTCCCTTCTACTAAACATTTTAATTAAATTTATGGTGCAAGGTTCATTTTTCATACTGTAGTGTACGTACCATTTAAAAGAAAAAAAGTAAGCTATATTACTATATACTATATTACTATATTAGCTATATTTGTTTGTGTTTAGTGGGGATTGTGGCAGTTTGTAGGTGCATTATGGCCATTTCTGTGTCTTTCGCTTACACGTGTTGATTGGCTCTGTTGAGTGACACATATAGCCACGCCCACCTCGAGGGAAAAAGCACAAAATTAGTGAAAAAAAAGGATCTAGATGCTGTGACATAATCTGTCACGTAACTGCTCATAACTTTACTTTTAAAAACTATTTTGATTTCATTTATGCCGCAGGTTTAACTTCAGGCAAATACCGACGTATTGTCAAAGTTTCATTAAATTCTGTCTAGCCAGTTTTGTATGATGCTCTGACAAAATCATCTGGACAGACATACAGATATGCAGATATACCGACAGAAAGACATACAAACATACAGACATACTCCAATGTCTGAAACGTAAATATATTATTGAAAGAGCAAATTCTGACCAATGTACAGACAAAAACTTTTCTTTTATTTATATAGTAGAGAATAGTGAGAAATTTCACATTATTATGGCATTATGTTTCCTATAATGTTACATCTGAACATTGAAATGCATTTCGCAATGACGACCTTAATGTACGCTTTGTTAAAGGAAATGTACGATTGTTTGGACAGTATTGCCTGATTAAAGCTATTGAGGAAATTAAACGCTCAGAAACCATCTAGCAACCTCTATATAAATAAATCTTAAGACTTGAGCTTAAAACTCCTCTTTGCTGCCAAAAAGAAAAAAAGAAATGCAAAGCTACAGTATCGTACAGGTTTATATAGTAGCTTTGCGCATTGTAGCTGACAACACAAAGAGAACACATACTTTATTTGGGCTTTTCCTGTCCTCTTTTGTTTTTAAGTATGTGTTATGTGTGATTGTTGTCATTTCTGAAAACACAATGAGTTTGATGAGCTGAGGAAAGTGCCGCAAAGACAAATGACAGTACAAGTATGGCTTTCACATATCCAACAGTTTAATTAAAAATGTTGTCTGATGGCTAAATTAAGCCTCTAGTTTGTTTGAGTGTTGGTATTGGTTGGTGCCTGGTTTTTGAAGTGACATGAGGATGCTTTCGGGTAGACATGACATCCCTGCTATTCATGATGTTCTGTCATAATTATTCATGTTCCAGAGAATTGAAAATGCCAGGTGTGAATGCATACTATACCTACCTGCTTTGCTGTAAATGCTGTGAATAGAAAGTGTTTCTTGAGTAATTCTATACTTATTAATAAAATGCACACATTGCACCATCCTCCTAAGAGAAAATATAGAGATTAGAAAAAAATAATAATTTGGTGACATCATAATTTCAGAAATGTCAGAACATAGCATTAACATTGCTAGCTATTTGCATTTTAAGAGTTATAAATTAGTCATCATCTAACAAAAAGCATGATCCCGGAGATCAAGTCATAACCAAATAAAGGCAGACAATTGTAGTAATTATAGGTAATGGGTTCCTAGAGTGGCACATTGTAGAGGTATTGTGGGTCTCTGATTTGTCCATATAAAGGAGTGTGTGTGTTTGTGTGTGTGTGTGGGGGGGTGCGTGTGTGTGTGTGTGTGTGTGTGTGTGTGTGTGTGTGTGTGTGTGTGTGTGTGTGAGCGAGAGGGACAGACAGAGACATGCCATTCATCTGTTTCTCAAGTCATGTCAATTGGTCCTGATATACCTTTCATTATTAAACTCATGGTCAGTATTTGGCCCACAGCAAATTTACAAACCAACAAACAACTAGATGTGACCACACGTTATCTACAGTAGATAGAAAAACTCCTCACATCATAGCCCTTAAAACCCAAGCGGTACAGATAAATCCCATATCAGGTTGAACGAAAGTTTCATTACTTTTATAAAGAGTAAATTTTTACTATTACCGGAATATGGGAATTTTAAAACTCTCTAAATTAGATTTATTATTATTATTATTATTATTATTATTATTAGGTCATAGAAACAACCGAAAACAACCTTAATAACATGTGATATAATGTGTGTATCTATGCTATTTCTTTGCCTATGTGCCTATTTTTTTGTTTGTTTGTTTTTTGCTCAGTCATGTTTGTATACTTGGTTAAAATGAAATAAATTCAGTTCATCATATTGCTTACAGTAGGTTGTGCTGAAAAAAAGTATACATCACTCTATACTGCACAATCCTGAGCCCTATACTATAAAGAGAAAACTAAAACTATAAAAGTATAAATGTTCAAGATTGCGAGCTACTGTACCGAAGTAACGATGCTCAGTTTGGCCTTACAAAAATGCATCCTTTTTTATTATTTATTTATTTTTTTGTAAAGGGTAACAAGCAACTTGATATATGTGTAATGAAAAACAAAATTTATTCAATTGTTACAGGTCAACCTTTTTTATGACTTAAATGAACAAAGAATGGTCACACTGTACAATACGTTCGGGGATTCACACACGATGCGTAAAACTTTCTGCAATTAGATTATTACAGTAGGTATGCAAAATGTTTATATTTGCCCTTCAATTCTGGTTCGCTCTCCTAATGTTTGTAAGAGAAGACTTCAGTAATGAGTACATGTCTCTCTGTGTTGGTAAGATTTTCTATACACAGCTTCTCACTTAAAACATTTGTTCCTGCTTCAAATTATTTTAGCCTCCGAGCTTCTTGCTTAAAGAATAGAATGCCCATGGCTAAGCATGATGATAACAGCATTGTGCTAAGGGGCTGCTCTGCTTCTGCTTAAAGGAGGCTCTGGGATAATATAGGCCTCTGTTAGACAGTCAAAGATGAAGAAAAGACAAAAAAAATATTTATTGAGTGTTTATTGCAAGATAAAGTTAAATTAACAGAGGCTTAGTTAAGATTTATGCAAATGCTTGAAACCAGGTTAGTGTAAGTTTAATTAATTAATTTATTTATTTATCTATTTATTTATTTCCCTTACTGCCCTAAAACATATGTTTGTTTTTCACCTGGATTTTGCTGGCTTCGCTGTCAAAAAACACCGTCCATTTTAACATGGGTGTGTACACTTTAATTCACTCTATCAATGTGTGTGAGTTCTCCAATTACCGAAAGCAAATGCTGAAACAATGCTGCAATTTAATGGAATTGCGAACCACACACATCAGGTAACAAAAGAAGAAATGAAAAAAATAAAAATAAAACTAAAAAGAAGGCAGGGGTTAGGGTTAGGGTTAGAACCCTAGAATGTTGGAAGAATGTACTGTAGATACAACTTAAGCCCAAGCCATTGGTTGGTTGATTAACTCGCTGTTGAATAAAGGCAGTATCGAATTATAAAAATAAATAAATAAAAAACCATCCTGCATTCTGTGGTCAGAAATAATTTCACCCCATGTGAGATCCATCCCTTTTATGCTGCCTCCTTATATTACATCTGCCCCACTGGGTGTTATTGGGCCTGTAAGGGCTTTCGTGAGTTACACATAAGGAAAAGCAAGGTGTCGTCCACACATTCATTACAGAGAGAAGATTGAGTGCATGTTCGTGTGCGCAAGAGTTGAAGTGATTAGCAGCAGAGAATAGCACGGCAGCTGTGGGGGGAATAGAGGTGGGAGTGAAACCTGGATGGCATGAGGGGCTTTTAATAAAGCTGACCTTTCTATGGTGGGCTTGTTATATAGAAAAATGCTGCTTGGGGGATAAAATGAAAGGGAAGGTGCAATGAAAACATGTACATCCTAGCCCCAAGATGGGCTGATAGAATATTTGCCATGTGCTTTATCTAAGCCTGCGGTGGTTTAATAACACGATTCTTCCCTAAAGAGACTGAAGGCAGTTAATCTCAGTTAATCACTGACACCTAGCTGGTTATTCTGAAGGATCAATAGATGTGATCCAACGAAGAATTTCCAACAGTGGATTAAGAATGAACGTAGATCACTCAACAAAGTGAATATTTTAGGTTTTGTTTTTATTTTTTTTATTTTTTATTTTTTTTATTTTCATGTTTTAGTTTTTCCAGCTAGTTTTATTTGGAAGGCACTTCTCTACATCCCCCTATTAATTTAAAATAGTGGGACAAGTACATAAATCTCGTACTAGAGTAAAATATTACTCAAGTAAAAGTAAAAGGTCCTTGTGAACCTGAATAAAAGTACAAAAGTACTTGAGTTAAATTTTTACTTAAATATCAATTGTAGTGATCTTTTATTGCTCACTGTAGCCTTTTCATAGCCAAATCTCTCTCTCTCTCTCTCTCTCTCTCTCTCTCTCTGCTTCCTGACTGTGAACATAACATGCTGGACAGGAGTTTATGTGTCCAAATGACTTCAGCTAAAGTCATAAGCCTCATTCAGTGTTTAAGCCAGTGATCATTTAAGGAAAACTTTTGATCAATTGCCTCTAAATTTGCATAGGTGAAGAAGTTCAAAGTCAATCAAATCATTAAATGTATTCATAACCCTCTGAACTTTTCCACATTTCATCACAATAAATCCACAAGCGTAAATGTATTTAGGAATGGCCCAGTCAAAGTCCAGACCTAAATCCAATTGGGAATCTGTGGCAAGATCTCCGTCCAATCTGACTGAGCTTGAGTTATTTTGCAAAGATGAATGGGCAAAAAGTTCAGCTGGTAGAGACACACCCCAAAAGGCTTGCAGCTGAAATTGCAGCAAAAGGTGGTTCTACAAAATATTGACTCAGGGGGACTGAATACAAATGCATGGCAGACTTTTTAGATATTTATTGGTAAAATAATTGGAAAAAACATTCATCATTTTCCTTCCACTTAACAATTATTTGGCACTTTGTGTTGATCACATAAAATCCCAATAAAGTACATTTACGTTTGTGGTTGTTATGTGACAAAATGTGGTAAAGTTCAAGGGGTGTGAATATTTTCGCAAGACTCTGTAATTGTCAGGAGGTGATAAAATTCCTGCTTCAAATATTATGCACTACTGTGGTCGTGTAAATCAATAGCATGCCGAAATGTAATGAAGTAAAATTCCAGCTATCCGTTCCAGGATGTAATCATGTAAAATTAAAAAGTGTTGACCAATAAAATAACAGATAATAAAGGTATGTGCACTTTGGTACAGTAATATAAATCTACTTAGCTATCTTCCACATCTGCTTACTTCTAATAACACTTTGTTTTCCAGTATAAATCAGTCATAGTTTTCCACATCTGAAACAATTAATAATTTAATCAGTTACTGTCAGTGAGGTGTTTTCTCTTCATCAGCTTGAGTTATAAATTTAATTAAAAAAACAAGCATGCACTTTGTGCTGACAGATTATGTTTTAATGCACTGCGTAACCTAACTGTAGCTTGGAATACTAATAAGCACATAAAGAAAATCACTCGGGCAAGAAATGGAAATCCTAACATTTTCAGAATGTTTTTCAAATATCGAGGTTTGGAAATCAAATTAAATAAAAGTGAATAAAGCAGAATAACAAAACAAATTGGACTACTCTTATAATAAAGTTCAGATACCACACACAAAATAAAAATATTTCCAAACTTGACTGATGAAATTTATGGCTAAAAAGCGGACATACAGTACATTGCATACGTGTGGCCAAAAATCAACTTTAAACATATATCGTTTCTGGAACTGTGGTATGCATTTAAAAGGAAAAAAATATATATAAAATTTTATAAAACTACTTTAAAATGAATAGTCTCCCAAAGTTTGCAAAGAAAAACTTCAGTAATGAGTGCAAAGCTCTCCGTCTTGGTAAGAGTTCCCTTACAAAGCTAATTACAGTGGTTTGCTTGAACTTCAAAAATTATTGCCCATTCCAGTAGCTCCTGTGTCCAACTTACTTCAGCTAAAGTCCTAAGCCTCACTGAGCGTTTTTGTCTGCAATTAAGCCGGTGATCTTTTTCCGGGAAACTCATTTTGATCACTTGCCTCTAAATTTGCTTAGGTGAAAAGATTTTAAGTCAATCAAATAGAAACTCACTAATCAAATCCTGGGTTTCTTAGGCTGAAGTTAAAGTAACTGAGAACAGATTAAACTTATTGGTATGGGCTTGATAAATATAATCCATATTGCTATCTTTATACATCTGTAAATTGGATTATCTGCATTATGTTATAAACCATATTTATTTTAGTAATATTTAATAAAGCATAGGATGGAGGGCTGCACAGAATATTAAAGAAAATCTGAATTGTGTTTCGTTTTCACTTTGCCAAGCAACACAGCTTCATCTTTTTTTAATCATAGTGATTATGTAGTATCTAAACAAAAACTTCAGTGCAAGCATTCAGTGGCTATTCAAATCAGAATTCAAGTGCTCGCTGTTGTTACCATTTTGTCCTTCATGCAGTTGTTAGGCCAAAGTCATTGCATACTTCAATTACATGAGCTGGAAACACCAGATTGGCACTTTATATGGTACACGCTTGCAATCTAAAGTACCTTAAAGAGAAGTACGTAATTACGTAAATATACAAATGTTAAATGTTGAGTCAGAAGTAAAACCTGATAATATAAAATATAGCGGCATGGTGGCATAGAGATTAGCACCGCGGCCTCGCACTTCTAGAGTCGAGTGCGCATGGAGTCGCTGCATTTTCTCCAGGATCCCTGGTTTCCTCCCACAGTCCAAAGAAAAGGAGGTTAGAGTATTTGCTATTTCCAAATTACCCGGTGTTTGTGTGTGTGTGTGTGTGTGTGTGTGTGTGTGTGTGTATGCCCTGCAATGGATTGGCACCCTGTCCAGGGTGTGCCTTGCCTCTTCATGTCTCTGTGTGCCCCGCCCAAGTCTCAATCTGTTAAGCCTGTGGTTTACTGGGTTATTGATCGGAAGGTCGGGGGTTCAAGCCCCAGCACCGCCAAGTTGCCACTGCTGAGCCCTTGATCAAGACCCTCAACCCGATCTGCACCAAGGGCACTATATCCTGGCTGATCCTGCGCTCTGACCCCAGGTTCCTAACTGGGAATATAAATATCAAATAAATAAATTTAAAAATAATAAATAATAAATTAATCATTTTAATGTGCTATAAGGTACACATTACAAGTAATTGAATCATTATTTTATATAAAATGTTTAATTATTGACAAACTCTACATGAATTCATGACTATGTTTATATTAGCTGTCATAAATTGCAGTATTTTGCGATTAAATAATTGCCTAGGTCCACATTGTGATTTTTATTTTTGTGTAGTTAATTGTGTAGCTCTATGTAAAACAAGGCTTCAGGCTAATAATCAATTTGTGGGGTTGTGTGATGTGGCATGACGTGACATGGAGTCGATATTCAATAACCATACAACCCCATGTTTTTTTTTTCAGGAATACAGTAACAACACAATATTAAAATTAATTCATATTTATTTTACATTAGTTTATGGAGCAGTTTTTTTTTTTTTTTCGAAGTTCCTGTTATCACTTACACAATGGCAGCTACCATGGACAGTTGTTTCTTTACCAGTATCTGTTCCCCTTCACCCCTTGAAAGTAATAATAAAAACATTCAGCTTGTAATGACAAAGAGAAACATCAAAGCATTTAGTGAAGCCTGCAATACATTGCAGAATGTATAAAGTTACACTTTTACATGTGAATCTTAAGAAACAATGACTCGAGGAACTACTAATAAACGACTCCTTACAGAATACATTTCAGCATTTACATTTTTTATCATTTATGTGGTGTGTACTTTACAAAGTCCTGTAAAAAGTGCAGAAATTTCAGCAGAAATGTTCCTTTATTTAAACGAGTGCATAAATCTAAACCTGCGATTTGTATTCAGACCAGTCAGAATTGAAAATTCAAGTTTTAATAAGAAGAAAACTCTGCAGAGGCAATATAAATCCGACCTATTTCCCTGCATTGCCACTAACCCATTCCCCATCCTGTCACATTCCATGCTTAAAGTATTGGATCTCGTTACCCAGCTTGCACATAGGGGAAGTTCAGCCAGAGTTACACTGTATCCCCTATAGTGTGTCATCTCCAAGGTTCTTGTTGATGGATGAGGCAAAAAGAACTGTAGTCATTACTGAGCGTTACAAAAAAAAACCTGTTAGATAATTGATTTTTATTCTCCTTATTTTTTTTTTACACAAGCAATGCTTTCCAGT
>JAOTRS010000002.1:20079663-20093327 GCA_028565755.1 Dinotopterus cunningtoni
CACTCTCACACACTCTCACACACTCTCACACACTCTCACACACTCTCACACACACACACACTCTCACACACACACACTCTCACACACACACTCTCTCACACACACACAAACACAAACACACACACACACACACACACACACACAAAATGATACATCTCTAGTGAGATCACATAATCAATCAGCACATGGAAACTGAAAAAAATAAAATAAATAAAAATCTAACTAGAAATGAAAATTACTTCCAGCGCTCATACACATGAAAGCTACTCATCGTGAAACTTGTGAAACAGGAATGTGGGCTATTTTAAAATTGCTGCTTTGCCACAGCAGGGGTGCCAGTCTGGAACATTCATTACACACAAGGCCAGTCAAAAGTGAGAAAAAAACAAGCTCTATGGAGCATGTTGCACTTTTTGAGAACTGCGCACACTACCGGACTCCTCCAGTCATCACACAGATATTCTGTTGGACAGAAGGAAGAATAAAGGACCAGACATTTCAAATTGAGTTGAGAAAAGTCTCTCAACTCATTGCCCTAAGGTTCTTTGACAGGTAAAAAAAAAATTCATGTTGAATCGAATTGTGCAGAATAACAGAACACAGTTCTGAAAGTAAAAACTCTTTCTATTTCTCTATATAATCCCCTGATACACTAATGCACTTATCCCAGTATTGGACTCCAGTCATTCCAGTCACTAATGCTTGGAACTCTTTAATGGCCCAAACATGTCGAAATGATTTGGAGCGAGGTCAGGACTGTACAGAGGATGTGGCGATAACTCCCAGCCGAGTTCCTGTAATGCGCAAGTGGTGTTGTTGAATGAGTGTGTGTACAGTTCACAAAAGTGATTCTTACACAAATTGATAACACATTATCCGTCGATTTTCAAGGACCATTTGTTTCACTTGTTGAATGAACAACCTCATAATTATACTTATGGCTTTCATAACAATGTAGGTTTGTAAATAAATCTGCAAAGAGGTTTTAATTACCTTCTTTTTATCTTGTTATTAAAATGTTACTTTTTTATAACATTATGGTTTCTTCCAGACATAAAACCCACTAACCACTTCTAAAATTTGGTGAGTATGAATCTCACAAATAAAACATGGTAATGTATCCACTTTAATCATCATCAGTATTGCATCAACATCAGTGAAGCGAGTTGCCAGAATAATAGATCCCTACTGTTGTAAAGATAAAGATTCTAACAGATGACATATATTAGCTCCGAATCCACTGTTATGCATTTGCGAGGACACGTGGGATTTCTCAAAATTAACAAATAGCAAAAGGAACAGTGCTTCTATCCTGATCAATAAACTAATGGCAGTGTATATATAGTATTTTATACATCTATAAAGAAATGTAGAAATAAAGTTGTTTAGAAAGTTCTTGCCCTAAAACCGAAAAAAATTTAACTGAAGTTCTAAGAATTGTTTCATGTCACTGTTCTTCACCTGATTTATCCTCTGTAAATTTGATCAATGAACTTAACAGCACAAAGGTGTATCCAGGAATTAATCATGAAGGATGAGTAACTTGTCATTTAATTGTTTTAGGCACAATCTACCACCTTGCCACGTTGATAACCTTAATTTGCATAAACCTGTACCTTTATGGTGTGGGGAAATTACATATTACTGTTTATAAAATCATATCCACCCCTCAACTGCACTAAATTTCCACTACATTGGGACTTGAATGTAGCTAAATGAATAGTAGTTTTTTTTATAGTAACATTCATGAAGTTATAATATATGGCCTTGATTGGTTTCTAAATAATTCCAATTATTTATCCTTAATTGACCCAAAATGTAAAGTTTTTGAGCATGTTATGTATAATATTCTTACTCTGTGTATTCCAACCCTGCACCAATTATAAATAGTTCCTCTGTTTTTATGCTTCAGCTCTACACATTTGGCATACACTTGTATATTAAAAGTTCAAGGAAATGCTGGCTCTGAAACCATTAACACTCTCTTCATAATGAAATATTCACATAAAAATGCTAGACCCAGTAACCAAATAAATTTCTACAAGAAATGTATTGTAGTTCACACACCACTGATAAAATAAAATGATTTGTGTGTGAGTGTTTGGCTTTGTGTTGCACACTTTACTTTAAATAAAGACTCTGTTTCCGATGGAAATATATATACACAGATTCATATAAATATTTAAACATGTATTCATATAAATAAATAAATTAATTAATTTAAAAAAATATATTTTAGGGAAATGGCAGTGCAAAGAAGTCAGGAATTCAGTGAGGTAAAACAAAAACCAAACAATATTATTTACTTGCACATCTACACACTTTTACATTAGAGATGCAATACAAGCAATTCGTTGGTTTAATCCATTTTGCGTGTGTGTGTGTGTGTGTGTGTGTGTGTGTGTGTGTGTGTGCATTTCTATACATTATACATAAGCCTATTTAAACCACCAACCTGATATGGAAAAAATATAGAAAGCTTTCCACGCATACCTATGAATACCTTGACATGTTCATGTTAATGAGTTTGGTCTTTGTTTGTTTTACCGGCTTCATCCTGATTGCTTGCCTGCACCTACAAGCATATTGATATCCTCAGATAATGAGGTGAGCAAAAGGTGTAAGTGCAGATGTGGACTTCATTAAGCACAACATAAAAATAAACAACAAGGAATTATAACCAGCATCAACAGATTAACAGATAAGGAAACAGTGAGCCAAATAGAAGAGAAACATGAACAGAACAGATGCAAGACAACCTAATCATGAACACTAAGGAGTTTAAATATGGACACTAATCACATCTTTTGCTTATTTTGGCAAAAAAAAAATAAATTGTGACACACAACTTTGCCTATAACAAAACATTTAATTGTGACTACTGCCATATAACTTTATATAAATAGCTTGAATTTTTCACACTTTAGGCAAATATTTATTCATGTCAGCAAAATGAAACAACCAGACAGGCTAAAGAGCGGCTGCTGCGAGTGAGCTATATGCGTTCAATGGATTTTTGAAGAATTTTGAAGCCAAGAAACAAGACATTTGCACTCTGTTACTGCCATTGCAGTCACCCAGCAGTAATACAGTACATATGCATTGCTTAACATCTGAGATGCAGGCAGTTTTTTTCTCTAATGGCTTGTGACTACAGTGGCTAAATAGTCTTACAGTCCCACAAACAGTATGTACGAGAAGAGTGGAAGACAGGAAGTGTGAGCTTTATATTAACTTTATCTGAACACATTTCACATTACATTGAGCCTTCAGTCTTATAGTACATAGATATAGCACAAACCTATTTATGGCCGTGTTATCTCGTATCATCCAAAGAAGAAGGCATTCCCTGTTGAGTCTGGTTCCTCTCAAGTTTTCTTCCTTTCTGTCATCTCATGGAGTTTTTCCTTGTCACCTTCACACGTGGTTTGCTATTCAGGGACAAACTGATGAATATAATTACAATTTATCTGTATTTTCTTAATTTTTTCTAATCTATTTCTGTACATTTTTCATTCTGTAAAGCTACTTTGCAACAATGACTATTGTTAATAGTGCTATACAAATAAAAGTGAACAGAACTGAAATAAATTGAATTGAAATTAAATAGAATTCAGTCTGTGAAATGGGATTTTTGCAAAAACTTTCTCCTGCTATCACTAGTATTGGTTTTGCCGGATTAAGGATCCATGATGCACTTATGGTTATATTTTTATAAGAAAATTAAGCAGAGACATAACAGTACAACAATTAAAAGACACAAGCAATTTGTGTACAAGTGTGGAAAGCTGTCCCTGTCCTCTGTAGTTATAACCCTAACGGACCATTGACGTACTGTATACTGTATGTGGTTAGTTCATGCACGAACAGAGCATACAGTACTCGTAGTATGAAAGCTGTCTTGATGTACCCAAGTGGAACAAAACCTGGTAAATGAGGCTCGTTGCTCTTGTTTGCACATTTGCATGTGTACTTTATGTTGTCTATTTTGTCTTTCTGTATAGTTCTTAGATAGTTTTATTAATTTATAGTTAATGTGTTATTTTAGCTAGTCAGTTAATTAGGTGTCTTTGCTAGTTATTTTTGATTCATTAATGTTGTTAATTTATGTTGTATATAGCACCTTGGACCTGGGGGAATGTTGTTTTCACTGTGTACTGAACTGTATATGGTTGAAATGACAATAAAAGCCTACTTGACTTGATTTGACTGAAAGTTTTTTTCTTTTGAATGATGAGAAATTTCTAATGTTTCTCATGATTGTCAACAATCTTTGTAAGTAAAGACAGTTCGTGTGGCACACCCTTTTTCCTTAATCTAATTTGCTGCCAGTTCTTGCTGTTTGACCCACTACAAAATTTGTAGCACAATTAAAGCACAAGTTGGCTATATTGGGTTTTTAAAACTCAACCACCATATCATTGACACTAAATTTCACACTTAAAGTACCACAAACACAACTGCATGCAGATTCATCCATTGTGACATTGTTTTTAAAAAGTCATACCAGATTCACAATGATATAATTTTTTTTCTTTATTACTTTGGAGTTATCTCATTTTGCTGTCAAACTTACTGTCAAAATTTAACTCAGGTTTAAGTAAATTGGAAACCCATTAAATCTTTGTCACAGTGTTCGCATTTGCATTTCAAAATGTTGTTTTCAATAAATTAATTTTGACTATTTAATAAAATTTACTTTGTTTAGTAGTTTGTTAAACTACATATACTTTCCAATGAAAATAGACCTTTATTTATCAGAGTTGCAATTAGCTTGTGCTGTGTCTCCATAGAAGTTTTGTGGGCTTTGTACATGTCTCTTTAAAACTTCCAATTCACCTCGTTCCAGAGCAGTTCAACTGGGTTAAAACCAGGTCAGTGAGCAGCAATTTCATTACAGACATCATTGCCTCCTTCCTTTTCATATATCTTTGACACAGCTTTGATGTGTGTGTGCTTGGAAATGTTCAAATTTTAGGACATTTTCTGTAGAAATAACTTGTCATGTCTGCGTTAACGATGTTATACTCCTGTTCACTACTAGAGAAACTACTATTGGTTATTATGATATAGAACAAGCATTAAACAATTTATTCTCTTCATTAACAATACGATTAGAAATAGGTTTTATAGAAATAGATTTTAGATACTGGCACTAGAAAAATGTGAGTCAGATTTGATGCTAATAGCAGTTAATTTGAAATTTAATCAACAATTTCCTGGTAGATTTTGCTGTAATTAAGAGAAATGTTGAATGTGAATTTAATGAGATGTTATTGGTTCTGAATTACTTTGATGATTTTTTTTTAAACAACTAAGATGATTCTAAAATAATACTAAGATAAATGGTTTGTACATATTGATGTATGCGTAACAGAAATCTTTGCTGTTAATGTGCAGAGTTTTTTAATCTCAGTGTTCAAATTCCAACACTTTTTAAGCATAATTAATTTGGGCCCTTAAGCAAGGCCCTTAACCATATCTGCTCCAGGGGGCGCTGTATCATGGCTGAACCTGCGCTCTGACCCCAGCTATGCTAGGATATGCGAAGAAAGAATTCTGTAGTAATGAATATGTGACAAATAAAGGCTTAACTTAATTAAATATTCATTATTTTATTACTGGGTTTGCCATAACACTTTATTCAAGCTCTTTCTCAAGAATTCACTGAAGTGTTTTCTATGCATAGTTTCCAGCTGTTTTGAAATGGTCTCTTTTCACTGCTACCTTTGCACTTTTTTCTGTGGAAATTCTGTAAATTATTTTCCAGGTACAGTCAGAGTAAGTTATTTTTTACTTGCCCTTTAGCTAACTGTTTTAACAAATCAAGCAAAAGAAAAAATATATATATACAGTAATGTGTTCTAAGAGACCAGTCTGGCTGTAAGTTGGATTTGTCCCTGGGGCCTGACTTTGATACCCACGGACTAGTGCTTGAAAAAAATATGTGGACTCTATCAACCACTTACTGTAATTTATTGCAATTTTCTTTATATAAATAAAATACAGTTTATGCACATTTTTAACCCTTCAATAGTAATGTCATAATGTCATAAAGTAATAATGTCACCTGGAGATTGTAGATTTGCCTCTAAGAACTGCTCTATTTAATAAATAAGTTAAATAAGTACATTTACTGCATTACTGTCCAGTTTGCACTTTACTTCAGTACTTTTATTAGTGGGTTTTTGCACTTTTACTTCACTACGTCCTACAGCAAATATCTGGAGCACTTGAAGCGGTTGTTATACGTCATTATGTGGTTTGTCTTCACTCTGTAAAACGTTTAATCATAAAGCAGATGTTTTAAAACACAAGTGGAGGCAGTTTCAGACAGCGATAACAGCTTAGTCTGGAAGCAGAGAGAGAAAGAAGGAGGGAGAGAAAGAGAGACGCTTTTAGTATGACTTAAAGGCAACTGTGAGCTAATACAAGCTCAATACTTTTGATGCTTAAATAAATGTAAAGGAAATTTAAAATAAATTAAATTGTAAATTTCTTATTTTTCTCAAGTAAAAATGTAAACTACTTTTACTTGAATAATATTTTACCTGGGGTATCTCTACTTGTATTTATGTACAGGATTTGTGTTCACCATTGCTGCATACTGAACAATCTTTATATACAAGTAGTGTTGTTTGTCTGGCGCGGTAGCTCAGTTGTTAGCAAGGTCGCCTCTCCCTTACAGGTTTGGGGGTTTGTATTTTACCTACTATGTGGAGTTTTCAAGTTTTTGTTGATCTTGGTGATTTTCCTCCAGGTACTCTGGTTTCCTCCAACAGTCTAAAAACAGCTGTGTTGGCATTTCCAAATTTCCCATGGAATACTTGTGCTATGCGATGGGTGGAAACCCCAATCAGCCTTGTTGGATGGACAGATAGATGGATAGTGTTGTAGAAGAGGAATTATTTATCTGGTTAAGACAGAAGAAGAAGAGTTCTATTTTGAGTCTGGTTTCTTTCAAAGGGTCTTTCTCTATTCATCTCATGAAGTTTTTTAATAAATTAGTTAATTCATTTATTTTACTGTACCCTTGTTGCAGATGGCTTGTTTAATAGGGATCTAAATTGTTCACTTTTCACTTCAATCTTTTGGCAGTTTTACATTTTCAAGGTTGGTTTTTGCTGATATAATGCCGGAATACATGGAAAATCGTTAATAATCTATTCAAAAGTTGTAGTTTAAACTTGACTCAGCACTAAAACATTTAATCTCTTATCGAAGTAGCAAACGTTGATTTAACATCAGTTCACTATCTCAGTGACTCTTGAACCGTCATTCATCAAGGATTAATCTTATGAAAGCTTAACATGTCTGCATACCTCTGTGCACTGCGCTTTTTATAAATTATTAAATCCCAGAGATGGAGAACAATGCTATTGTAGAATGTCAGTCTGTTTACATAGTCCCTTTGTATTCACTGGGCACTTGATGCTGAGCAAACATGGTGATATGCCTGCAAAAATAATATTAGGTCATTTGTATGCGTATGGCACTATGTCTGCATGGATGCCCAGAACACGCTACAATAGATGCCAAACATAAAAAACTGAAAACAAGCACAGAGTCTGTGCAGTGACTGAGTTTCCCATTATTTCTCTGATAACAGTGTTTTCTTCTAACTGCCTTTACCAGCCTGATGTGCAGAAACACTGCATCATCTTAGCAAGCAAAGCAGATTGCATATGCTGCTTGGTTTTGAAATGGTCAGAAAAGCTTGTAAAACTGCAGTAATATGCTTGATTTTTTCGCAATTGTCCTGAAGCCAACCCAATATTTTACTTAATTCAGAGAGCACATTTTCATAAAAACAATCTTCACAATGGAGGTGTGGGGTTGGGGGTTATCAGTAAAGCTGCTTTCCCACTTTATAAGTTTAAAGGTTTCCATTGCCAGCTCCACAAATATTGAGAAATGTGTTGCTGACTCTTATGGATTATGGATGTGCTGCTTTAAAATAGTACAGAAATTTGTAAAGTAAGATAAATGTGCAAAAAAAAAAAAAATGTTGTGTCTAGTTCTAAAATAGCTGCTGTTGGAATTCTGCCACTCCTTCTTCTATTTATTCGAACAGAAACATTATGTAAATATTCTGATTCCTATTTGTGAAAAAGGCTAGATATCCAAATAATGTAGGGGGCAAAGAAATAAGATAAAAAAAATGACATTAATGTGAATATAAAATCACTTGTGCAGGTACTGGAGGTAGTGACTGAAAAAAAAAACTTTCAAAACTCTCCAGGAGTTGAAAATGGAATCACTGATGAGGAGATTATAAATTACAAGGAAAGAATTGATTCTTATAAAGACCGATTTACTGATGAGTCTCTCTATATTTTCCTGTATTTTTTTTTCTTTAAAAAGATGACTCAAGTTCATACATATTTGTTGACATATCCCATAGATAATTACAGTATATGCACAGTTGATTTATATGCAAAGATAATTTTAAGCCACACATGTACAGTAGCTAATGTGTGCTGCTTGAGGCATGACTCCACAAGACTTCTGGGGTATGCTGTGGTGTCTGGCATCAGGACATCCTTTGGGTGCTGTGGGTTGTAGGGTGGGGCCTCCGTTGATTGGACTTGTTTGTCCAGTGCATCTTATGAATACTTGAGTGGAATGAAATATGGGGCATTTGGATGCTGGATCAACAACCTTGAACTCTTTGCCTGCTAAGCCCCGGGAGGCTGTGATGCACCGGGTGTCCTGGTACCTTTCTATTCTATTGACATTTTTTAGAAGTTTGTTCTACTTTAGTTTTTCTGTAAGATAGGGTGGGACGGACTATCCTTTGGACCCCACAGGCATAATAAGCCATGGTGGCACCAGTTTCATCATCATCACCATCATCATCCCATGGTTGTAACCATTGGTGCTAGTCACTGGTTCTTGTTGTTGTCCCCTTGAGCAAGGCTCTTAACCCTATCTGCTTCAAGGGCGCTGTATCCTGGTTGACCCTGTTGTGGCTGATCGGTGTATATCACAGTGGCAACTAATGTATATTAGTTATTACAGTATATATTATTATCGGAGAATACATGTGGTTTTGTGCTTACATTTGATTATAGTATTTTGTTTATGTTTCCTGAATACTCCATTGACACTAATCATTATTTTAAAATGCTAAATTAATTAGGGGTCGACGGCATCGTCGACGATGCCAATCACTTTTTTCTCTTCGGAAGTGGTTTTGTAAATGAAACTATATTGAAGCAACTCAGAAAAATATATGTACAACAACCTTAGACGGTTCTCTTTCCAAAAAGTTTATTGCCAAATAAATGTTTGCTATTAATTTAATGTTAAAAGTAAAAACAGTGCTTGATATTTTTGGTATTTAGGAGCTTACAGAGAAAAGTATCTGTTTTAAGACACGCTTGTGTTTGAGAACGATTACATTATTCTTCCTCTTGTTAAATACTATTATTTATAAAATATTAAATAATGCTGCAAATGCTTTGCCAACGTTTTGCTATGACATCAGAGCAACTGAAAGCTTCTAAAATGCATTACATCCATGCAATGCAGCATCAAATCAGTGCGAACATAAATATACATTTAAATATAAACAAAACTAATAGACTTTAGAGTGGAAGGTTTTTAAAGGTTTATAAATATAACACCAGAAGGATCTCTATAATTAAGTATCTCTATTTATTTAGGATTTCTGTCCAGCTGCTATAATTTCAATATTGCTTTACCTTAACATTTAAATTATAAAGATAAATTGCATTGTTAAAACTCTGTCGTCTCTAATTCTGGAGGCTGTTCTAGTGGGGAATTATGAGTAATGTTCTTGGAGCGGCACTCTAATAATGTTTGCGAGGGCAAGCCATCATGGTAGCTAGTGTGAGTCCTAATTTATTATTTTTTTCATTGTTTCTCGTAACAAGAGATTCTGAGTGTTGTCTAATAATGGTGTTTATTAATAAGGGATTCCAATTACGCCATCTAAACTTGGACATCAGGACAGAGTCACAGATATTTATTATATGGTCTGAATTATTCTACCTGAACTAGAGGTGGATAAAATGCTACCGAAATACACATAATAGTATCAGGTGCATAATACCAAGTATGGATGTCCTTTGTCTTGTTATCAGCATCAGTTTGTGATGGAGTCAGGATAAAGAAGCCCCAGACTATCTGTGACAGGTTATTAGGCCATCCTTCAAGAAGAACTGTCCCCGGTTCCTTGAGTGATGGAACTTGATGGCTACTTCACTTTCTGCTTTACAGAGCCAGTTGTGCTGTTGTACAGTTTCAAAAGTTTGATCTGGTTAAAGGAAAGACCACAGACAGGTTTTTTTTAATCTCTTAAATATGTCGGTTTTGATATGTAATATGTGATTTCCATTAATTTATTAGGGAACCTTTTAAAGGCAGTTAACTCAAATAAGCAATGTGGATACTGTGCATAAGTCTCTGCATATTAAATTCAATTGTGTAGATTAAATTAAAGAAATTGGAACAATTGTTTTACTGCGACAATCTGCAAAGTGCATCAGCAGTATACTCATATCCTGATCATCTGTCATCATCTGCACCTGTTTCTCACTGGTTCATGCCTTAGGTTATATATATTTTTTTTACTTGAATGATTCGTAGGTCACCGTGTGTCTTAACAAACAACAACAACAAAAAAAAACATTCATCTGAAACTGCCCAGGTACAGGGACTGGACTGAAAATGTTCGACAAAAAACTTGCAAAAAAATGAGAGCCCAAAAAGTCCTGCAGGAAGCCTGGAGAACTATTCCTCAAGACTGCATAAAAAATACAAGAATGTCTGGACCTTTGGAAGCAAAATGCATTATGTATATACACTCACTGGGCATAAATAAATAAATATCACATTCTAATATATCGTTGGAGCCCCTTTTGTTGTGATTACGGATGCGCCATTGTTTCAATAAGCTTATGCAACGTCACAACATTTATTTCAATCCAGAATCGAATTAATTTCTCTCCAAGATCTTGTATTGATGATGGGAGAGTCGGACCATTGCGTAAAGCACATCTCCAGCACATCCCAGTGAATCTCAATGAGGTGAAGGTCTGGACTCTGTGGTGGCTGATCTGTGCAAAAATGATCTCTCATACTGCCTGAAACACTCTTTCACAATTTGAGTCTGATGAATCCTGGCATCGTCATCTTGGAATATGGTGCGTGCCATCAGAGAAGAAAAAACATGGCCATTCATTCAGTACATTCAGGTCATCAGCTGATCTATTTTTTGGGGGGAACATAATGTTGCTGAGCCTAGAAACAATAGAAACAACCGAAGTGGCTATGATACAGTATATTTCATCCACCTCTCTTCTCATCCTGACACACCTATCGCTCTGAACAGGGTGGGTATATCTGGACTCATCAGACCACATGACCTTTCTCCAATGCTCCATAGTCCAACCAGTTACAGTAACTTTAGCAATCTCCTTAGTTGTTTACTTTGTTTGATGCAGGACAATAATTTGACTCTTCTGAAATCGTCTTCTGTCATGGTGTTTTAAGAAATGAGAAGCTCCTCACTGCATCACTCACACTCACTCATCTTCTATACCGCTTTATCCTGTATTCAGTGTCGCGAGGACCTGGAGCCTATCCCAGGAGACTTAGGGCACGAGGCAGAGTACACCCTGGACAGGGTGCCAATCCATCACAGGGCCAAGCACGGGGAGAACATGCAAACTCCATGCACACAGAGACGGGAATCGAGCCTGGCCGGGAATCGAACCCGGACCCTGGAGATGCAAGGCGACAGTGCTAACCACTACACCACTGTGCCGCCTCTCACTGCATCAGTAAGGGTTAAATAACTTTTATTGCAGCTGAACCAAATTAATCACTACAGTAATTATCTGACAGAAGACTCTTAAATATTTACTTAAATCCAGGTGTATACCTGCATAACTTTTGAGATGTCAAGCTCCATATTCCACCTAAGGCTTTTATATGCATTTGCATCTTCTTTTGCCTTTTGCAGTTGTAGTGTAGCTCTAGTTGCTATGGCTGCTTTTGTAACTCTACTGTATATAAAAAAATGCCCTCTATTTTTGCTTGCTACTACCACTACAGCAAGCATGCTATTTGCACCATTCGAAGGCTAATGCAGTTATTTACAAGCATTCTTACCTCTAAGCCGTCACTGCTCTGAGGTGCCAAGTCATTTCATCTGCTGCTTAAATAATTACCTGACATTAGCTGGGATTATTTACATTCAGCAGCAAATCAGCATTCACAGGGTTGTTAATCTCTTAATTGTTCATGGTTAATGATGAGACTCGGTGGAGGTGAAGAACTGGATCCAGGGCCGGGTGCCTTTCTTCCATTTATCCAAATTAAAAAGGAGCCATCAGAATGGCAAAAGAGTTAAATGATGGTTAATTACATTAATTAGGAAATAATTGTAAACTACCGCATTACAATGCAGAGATATTTTTCATGCGATGTCTGAACATTGTCCGGATTTGCCCCAGGTAGGAGGGGTTCTGTAGAGGTCAGTGATCTCATCTTCTCACAACTTGGCTGCTTTGGGTTGTTACTGTAACATTCAGGAAGTGTAAGCAGGATGCGTGTATAAGAATTATGTTGTTTATACAGTCTAATCCAATAAATATATTTGTCACAGGTTATATCCATTATGGAAAAGGTCAAAGAAAAAGGAACATAGAAAATAAGACTCGTGGTTAACTACAAGACGACACAAGGAGACAATGTGACTTGACAAAGATATTAATAATAGAAAAGCAAGAACCAAACAAAAATGCAAAATGGGACATACTGTATACAAATGCATAAGGAGACATTGCAACCAACAAAACATGATGCAATACTTTTTACACTTTAAATTACACCCCATGTTGATAGGAGGAATTCATGGCCTAATTCAAATAACCATGAAAATAACTTATTATAGTATCGCGGCATACATCAGGTTAAAATCAATCAAGAAATCAAAAAATAATTGAAAGTTATACAACACAATTTTACTTGAGTTGGTTTGTTACTGCAGCTGCAGTACATGAAGGAATGTATTTTTGAAAAAAATTATGATTACTGATTATCTGACCGAGAATATTATTAATATCATTTCATCATTTCCTTTTGCAGTAATCTGCTACCTCTCAGTAAATTTACTAGCGTACAAAAATCAGCAGAGTAGCCAAAAAAAAAAGAAAAAAAAAAGGCTCACACAAGTACAGGCACTTTAAAATAATGACTCACAGCCATCCCAATAACCACTTAAACAAGAATATTCAGTGACAAAAACTTGTAAGTAGCATGTTACTCATTATGCAGGGTTTGAATTTTAAACCAGGCGATAGTGGTGAGGAGAAAAATAGTTTAAATAAATAAGTAATATAATAAAATGAATGTATTACATAATGCAGGAGGCATGACTCAAAAGAGGATGTAGGCAGAGCCTGCTACCTACAAAAACTTTTAATAGGTTACTGTCAGTAGGAATTTTAAAGCTAGAACCATACAAATAATTGTTACTTTTTTACTATCACCTCATTTAAAGTTGAGGCACTCCATATTGTTGGCGTGTGTAAATTTTCTGACTTTTATTGAGGCTACAAGACAACTTGCATAAGATAGTGGTGTCTTGGACCTGATGTAATGCCATGCCCAGCCTCATTGTGCTGGCATCA
>JAOTRS010000002.1:20106386-20116512 GCA_028565755.1 Dinotopterus cunningtoni
TTAACAGGACCAGAGATAAGGTCAGACTTCAGATGAATAGTGTGCAGCGGTACTGAAGTACAGCCCATTTCGATGCCGTAACAATGTTCTCTGTCTAAAATCATAACTACTGATGTGTTGAGTCATTCGATAAGGAGATGAATACCATTTACAGAAGGAAACTTAAGCATCAGCTTCAAGAAAGGAAAAAACCTGAGAAGGTGTTTGCAAGTTTAGATCCTGAGAATGCAACAGCCATAAACTTCTGGAAGTGTGTAAATAGCAATGCTGTCAGGATGGGAGGAGTGACATACAGTACAGTATTAGGTCTCACTATGTCAATCACAGCACCACTGCTGAACTGTGGGTATCTGTGGCCTCCTGTATGCAGACGAGGTGGGATAGCACTTTTGAGTGTATTACACTGCCATGTGATACAAAAAACTCAGCAGTTACAAAAAATAAGGTTGGCTGGCTTCCTGCATTTCAAAGAAATTGCGTGCTAGCCTTAATTTCCCCAGGCCGTGGTATGATGATAAGGAAGAGCTCGCGTGTCAGGTTGTTAGTGTTAACAAATTGCTGTTGTACAAGATAAATAAAATACTTTGGCTCAGCGCTGTTAATCAACTGCAGGATGATAACATCAGCCTGCATCACACCAGACCAGTTATTTATCTGGGATTTATCTTAAAGCACATATTTCAGTAACGACAATGAATTATTCTGAAACTACAGTGAAGCTAACAGGAAAGGTCTGTAGTCACAAGAGGAATGTTCTGTACAGTAAGTCTACACTTGCTACAAATACTTTTAGGGATTCAATTATTCAAATATTTACTTTATTTTGTAACAGCAAAAGTAGTCTTAGTTTAGATGCTATAGGATTAAAATAGCTTAAAAAGTTTTATCCTTCTTTACTGGAAACTTTAACTTCCTTTTTTTCAGGGCGTTAAAATTCCAGAGTATTAAATTGCTGCTCAAACTTTGCCCCAGACCTGGTTTACTGTAGATCCAGTTTCACTGTCACATGTGTGATGTTATGTCACTCCAGGCGGAATATACAGTAAATTCTTTGTCTTGCAGTTGTTTAGCTGTTTTTATTTATTTATTTTTTTAACTGTTTCCTGTAATGTTTTCTTTAGTTTATTGTAAATGGTGGGACATTTATGTTTTCAAAGCATCTGCCATGTGAAAATCAGCATCCAGTTACTGCAAACCTTTTTGGACAGTTGCCACACACCTCTTCTCATAGTTTTGATTGTTCTGTGATCACCAGAGTGGATCTGGAAAGGAAGCATGTTTAGTAATAAAAGCACCTGGCAAGTTTAGTGACATGTGACAAATAGTTTTTCAATGATAAGGCCTTTATGGAAATTTTAATTAATGTGAAACCTGTAGCAATGGAGCATGAAAAAGTGTTATATATGCTGATTGAAACAAATAACACTGTTTGGAGAATACTCTGTCCTTTATTACCTGAATCTGTTTCTTAAAGAGGGGATAGTATTGATCAGACAATGTTGATTTATGCAGCATTTTTGATATTTAATCACAATAAACCTGACCCCGGTGTTCTATTATATAAAATCCATCTCTAATAAAGTACATTTAGCAGACACCCTTAATCAGAGCAACCTACTTTGTATTTCATGATACATGTGAGTTTGGGCACAACAGGGACAACGTAGCAGTCGTAGGATTTGAACCTGGAACATTCTGAATCACAGTCCAATGCCTTAACCACTGAGCAATCCCAGTTGTCCCACAAATACGGTCAGAATAATTAGTATTACACTGCAGTAAATAGATAATAAACCAAATGATAAAGTAATGCATGTCAATAAAATTATGATTTTATTTATACGTTTTATTTGAATTTTTTTTATCGTTATTCAAAATATTTATATACTTTCAAATATTACATCTCCATTGAAAGAAAACACTCTCAATCATTCACTGTCCCAGGGTACTCGGGGCACAAGGCAGGGCACACGCTGGACGGAAAACCAATCCATCACAGGGAACAAGCATGCACACACTTCGACAGGATATTAGCCTAATCTGTATGTCTTAGGACTGTGGGTCGAAACCGAAGTACCTGGAGGAATCCCACCAAGCACGGGGAGAACATGCAAACTAACCAGTACACAACCTGTAACTACCTAAAAGAGAACATACAACACATTTTGAATTTAGGATTCATAGATATCACCAAAATATGATTAATAGTTGTTGTTCCACTTTTAAATGTGATTATTTGCAATGGAATAAAATACACTTTTGTACAAAAATGTACAATATATATTTAATTAGCTTTAAATAACATGATTAAAACTTCTTGCTGTAAATGCTCTTTATGACGCTGAATAATATTTCTTGTTTCTTGGAAATAAAAGTTTGTGCAATCACTGCAAAGTAGTAAAGCACCTGTTTTGACTGTCCCACATCAACACACAAGCTGTCCCATAATACTCGAACAAAGTCCCATAATACCTGAACACAGTTTCAAGTGAGAATTATCGTGTTATGTTTGAAAGTTTGTACAGTGGTAGCGAAAATTATTGAGATAAAAGCAAAATTCGAGGTTTTACTGACATTCTCTATTTTTAAGTTCAAGATAAAGAAAATAATTATTTTATGTCATAAAATTGCTATGAAACAGTGCATAATTATTATCCAGTCCTTGTATTTTTCAAATCCTGCTGTATATAGGCTGAGTATACGTAGTTCACTTGAAAGTTCCAGAGTTTTATCCAGTGTTGTGCAGAGGTGGACACCCCGGCTTCAGAAAGCAAAAGTCTTTCCACATACTTGTTCCGTTAAATTAACTGAACCAGCAGATCGGCGAGAACTCATTAATGACATAACCTCTGTTTTGTGCACAGGGAGAACTATAATACATGGCACGTGTTGTCTTAATACTTTTGGCCATTACTGTAGGTATTTACTCATTTCTTTGTTTCCTCATGGCGCTAAAACATAGTAGCATGTAAAGAAAGTTAACAACAATAGGAGGGGTGACCAAATTTGTAAAGAGGAAAACACGGAACAGGTGGCACTAATCTGCAGGAAGCATAAGTGTTAACGGGAACAGGAAATAGTGGCCATGAATATATGAGGAATAAAAACATGTTGAACCACATTATAAATATGTTCACCATGACGAAAATCATTATCTGCTTGTCTAAATCTAACACGATTAAATTTTTGCCATTCATTTGTAGAGATGCATTGGTTATGATAAATCATAAGAACTTCCCCAACTCTTACAAAACTGTGTGAATTACATCTATTGATCTATCTACTGATGAAACTGGTTATTAACATTCCTTTCAATAGAATTCATTTCAATTTAAAAAAAGACCTTCTGTACAGTATGTACTCTATATAGGAAAAAAGTATGTGGACACCTGGCCATCGCACCGGTATGTCACAGTATGTCACAGTTTTATGAATTGCTCTAGTGTACAAAATTTTCCATCGTTTGAAACTAAAAGACCCAACCTGTTCCAGCTTGACTATGTTATTGTGCACAAAGGACGTTTGATGAATACATGGTTTGTGAAGTTTGATGTGTAGGAATTTAAATGGCTTGTAGATTGCCCTGACCTCAACACCACTGAACCATTTTGGGATTTTTAGTCCTTCTTGCCAGACATCAGTCCCTGACCTTACTAATGCTCTTAGCACAATCCCCAGAGCCACACTGTAACAGCTAGTAGAAAGCCTTCCCATACACACCTCAGGAAAAGAAAAGCTTGTATAAATATATTAATACTGCATGTATTGCTATATGTTATATATTGATATTGAAGTCTTTTTCCTTTTTTTTCCTTTTTTCCCTTTTATTCTGATATATTATTATTATTATTATTATTATTATTATTATTATTATTATATTAATATAATATACATCATACTATTTTTCTTTTCCTGAAGTGTGTATACATTTTGTTGGCTGACTCTGTGTGTACTAGAGTCGCCCTCTAACTCCATGGTCGTTCCTGATTTTTATTTCTTTCTACATTATAAAACAATCCTGAAGGATTTTATGATCTGTAAATCCTTCATAACGGCTCCAATCTGAGGTGCTGTTTGTTAATTGGTGATTTCTGAGGTTGGTGACTCTAAATGAACTTCTCTAAATGAACTTCTAAATAAACTTTGGTCTTGCTTTCCTGGGAAGTTCTTCATGAGAGACAGTTTCATCATCATGGAGCTTGATGGAGTTTTTTTTGCAAATCCACTTGACACAATACTGTTCCAAAACAGCTGCCCTTCACATCTTAAAATAACAACTGACTACTGTTAGTGTTGTGTTGAAATTGTGTAATGGCATATACAGTATGTTTGAAATCTCCATGTTCTAGAATATAGAAAATAAATCACTAAACAAAATTAGGAGGTGTGTCCAAACTTTTGACTGATATACTGTACTGTATACAGTATAAAGGGTGACATTCATGGCAGGGCACACATGCTCACACACTCATTCAACCCATTACAGTATTTGGCATCATTTGGGAACAGCAAATTATCCTTAGCCGTTTATCATTTACACATTGTTTTTTGATGTTTTTGAACATATTCTCCCAAACAGTGAACTCCAAATTTTGATGAGCTTATTCATGTAAAACATTTGTTATAAAGTCATAATGTGTGTGCTACAACCTAGTGAAAAATATCAGTCTACAGACGTCTATGAACTATATTAATTCTGACAAGCTTACTGCGCATCAAATAATATGAGAGCAATTTTATTGTGCAATTGTAAAAACAAAAAAGACAATCATGTAGTATATAATTTAGTGTCAGACTACAATTACTTTGTGTTAGAGTGCTGCATTGCCAAACATAATTGCAATTAAGGGTTAAGAACAGCTTACATATATTTAAAAAAATGTTTCAAGGCACATGTACAGTATAAGCAGAGGCTTGTGGTACACTAACAATCATAATAGTTGAACTAGTTTCCATTAGGAATATCTGCCCACACTCTGCTTCTTAGGCCATCTTATTACTAGGCCTTCCCTTCTTCACCTGCTATTCATTTACAGAATACTTTTTTGCGTCTTCATAATATTTTTTTTTTCTGTCCGGTCACAATTCTAAGCCATGTCTACAGTACTTTCTGTATAATGCTATTTTTGCCCTGGTGTTGCAGTCATTTAGTCACACTGTAAAATAACTCAAGAAAATGTCCATGGGCTAGTTTCCATGAATCTATAATACTATTTACAAATGTATGTGAGGAATAAAGGCAGTCAGATGAAGTAGAGATCTTTTCTCAGCAATATGTCTTGTCTTCCCAATGGAAAACAGCTTTAATCCCATTTAGGGTTGCTAATCCATAATCCTACTTGGCTCTTATCCAGGGTCTGTTATTCACTCTGTAAGGCCTGACCCACAATGCACAGGTCTGGGTGGGAGGAAGAACGATTTGCTTCTCTGATCTCCAGACGCTTGTTCCAGGTATCTCTGATTGGAGCATCTTCCAGCCTGTAGCAGCAAAGCAAAGCATGGATATTAACATTGATCTAGATTACAAAATGGAGCCAAGCTACATATCACTTATATAGCCTATTATTTGTAACAAATTAATATTTTCTCTGTACATTGTTCCAATTGATTATTAAATGTATCTATTCATAATAAATTATTTATTAATATTTAATAATTGCTGATACAAATAGTAAAAGTTTTTATTAAAGTGGGGGCTAGATCACAACCTTTTTTGAAATAAATTTAAATTTGCAAATTGACTCACATACTGTAAGATAATGTGTAGTAATAATAACAATAAACTCACCCTTGAGTGTTGATTGCTGGTTCACTTCCGCAAGACTGTGCAATAGACACTACTGGTGCCCTAGGTGGAAGACTGAGACTAGGTCTTCTGTCAGACTGACTACGCCGAATGAAAGGCTTTGGTCCTTGGACAGCAGTAGATAGCCGAGCACGCTCACCCCAGGGCCGAGGTAGTATGCTACGTCCAGACGGGGTCCATGCCTGTGGAGGTTTAGGCACACAATTTGGTTGTGCCTCAAATAAAGATGGTGAGGCTGGACAAAAAACTGAGTAAGCGTTGCTGAATACTCTTGAAACACAGTGCTCACTGTTGTTATCTCTAGACCGTCTTTGCACTTTCGGGGAGGCAGGGGGAGATGGTGCCTTAAAAGGGTAGGAAACTCCAGAAATGCCCGTCGGCCTGGGGTCTTGATTAGTGTGGGTATTAGTTTGTGTCCGTTGGCTGGCTAGTGGTGGAGTGGGAAGTTTGCGAGATATTAATGGACCGGATGCGTTGGAAGAAATTGGTGTTCTTTTAAATACAGGAGGACTGGGCAACCTTCTGTGTACAGGTGTAGAAGATAACATGTGCGTCCTGGATACAGTTGAAGCATCAAGTGACTGATTTTCACTATTTTCTCCAGCTGTTGAACTGGACGCCCCTGTTTCAGGAATCTTTTTGCCCATCTGATTTCTTTCAATACTGCTTTGAGTGAGTAGTGAGTTGTCATTATTCACAGCAGGTTTCTCTATTGGAGAATTAGATGAATACCGCAAGTGGATAATTTTTCGAGCCTGTTTATAAAGCGAGATAGCCTCCTCATTCCTTAAACCTGCATTAGATGTCGGAGCAACTTGGCTGTGCTTAGCCACCCCACTGGGGTGCAGGGTAATACTCCGCGCAGGCGATAAGCTGTGAGAACTTTTTCTCACACTTCCCTTGCTAGGTAGTACTGTAACAGATTGCATGGCGGTGCGGAGCCTTTGAGACATGCTGGTTGTCTTTGGCAGGGTAGACCGTCCCCTACTGTTCAATTTTTCATGTGTTTTGCTCATTTCTACATTTTCAAAAGAATTATCCATGAGGACCTCCAGAGGAGGTGGTGGTAGGTTGTCCAAATCAATATCATCTTGATTCTCCAAGGATATACATTCCTTTTGATTGTCCATGCTGTCATTTTTAATGCATGAAAATGTATCTTTACTTCCCAAACCTGGAATGACTGGAATCCCATACTTCATAACTCCTTTAAGAGGTCCAAGCCCTTTTGACCTTTCATGAAACTGTTTGCTTTCCTGCATTCCCTGACTGAAGCTGTCAATCAGTTTTTTGACAGAATTTCCTCTTTGGCACAGTTGTTGGGGTGATGGTGGTGGGCTTAGAAGGGATGTTTCCTTCATGGGTCCTTTGGTAGTTTTATAGATTTTCTTTTTTCCCCTTTCTTCCGGCTGATTCTTTTCTGCAACAATCTTTTCACCGAGTGCCTTCCTGTTACTGTTTGATGAAGTTGAATGTAAAGGATGTGTTTGAGCTTTTTGCTTTTTTTGCTTTAAAATTTCTTTATTTATATTTTGTCCTGTCCTGACCTTTCCCATTTTTTCCATCCTTTTACTCAATTCTTTTTGTGTCCTTTCCAGTTCAAGAAGTGTGGGGTCATCCATTTTACTACGAAGAGAATCTGCCGATCTTGAACGCCGCTGTTTAGTAACTGCTGCTTTCTTCTTAGGTGATTGATTCATAGCTGTTTGTGGTCTTTGACGCCTTTGCTCCCCCTCTTCCATCCACTGCCGGTCATTAGTCTTAAAGATCCCATGTTTTATCTTTTCTCCAGAGTGCTGAGATGAAACGAAATTAATCCTTTTACTAATGGCATCTTTCATTTTTATGGTCATTTCTACATTGTTTGGATTTTCTATGCGCTTTGTTTGCATGCATTGTGTTTGATGGCCAGAGTCAGGCAGAGAAGAGCTTGAATGCAACCTCATTTTACCCTCACAATATCTTTCCTTTTTGCCCTCCTTGCTGTCTTCTTCTTCTTCTCCATCACCATCATCCAATGATGCGCAACAAAGCAAAGATTCTGTATCTCCGAATACCTTACCTGTAAATGTACAAGTGGAATTAATGGAGGTTACAGAGCTGCTGCAGCTGAATGTTTGGTAAGAAGAGCATTGGTGGACAGGGGTAGAGTTTTCTGGACTGTAAATTACTGTGCGACTGGATTCACTTGATTCACAGCTTTCTCTGCGGTGGCGTTGTCTGTCTGATCCAGCCATTGACTCACTTTCTACACCAATACCGCTGTCTTCACTAAACAATGCTGAGTCCTCTGGTCCAGGTCTTTGTAACGAGGCAACTTCAATTCTAGTTAGCAGCTGCATTAGCCTAGCCTCAACGGCACGCTTTGCATTCAGTTTTTCCTGTAGGACTTCAGAGATAGATGAAAAATAATCCACTGCATCCTCAAGGGCTATGTCCCCAATCCCTTTTACTGATCGTCCCAAAAGACACATCCTCTGGACCGTATACTGAAGTAGTTGCTGAAGTAAATCTGGTGGGGGTTTGGTGGGAACGGGTTTGCCGGGAGAAGGTACATTTTTCGTATTGCGTGGACAAGCCAAATGTCCCTCATGGTCTTTTAAAAGCTTCTCTCCTTCTTTGACAATTTCTTCTAGACCTTGGTTGACCTCTTGGTAGCGGAGAGCCATGAACGCAGCCATGGGTTGCATAGAAATGTGAGTCTGTGCTGCATGATCTAATAAGCCCAATAGCAGTTCATATTTATCGATACTGGGATTAAGATATCCATATGCTGCTTGGTGGGCTTTTACAAGTTCCTCTGGAAAGTCCACCTTCTTCTCAGTCGCAGGTATTCTCTCCTTCTCTTTCTTTATGCTTGGTTTGGCATTTTTCTGATTCTTCCTTGCACCACGTTTCTCATATTTCTTTTTTTTTTCCTTTTCTGAAGTAATCGTTGCTGCTTCTGGTTCAACTATAGGGTGTTTCTTGACTAAAGGAACAGAAATTGTATTGATGTCCAGTATTTTTTCTCCACTTATCTCACCACCAGCACCACCAGGGCTTACACTTCTTCCATTATCAGATTGTCTATCCTCCAAGTTTCTTTTAGTCTCCGGCAGCAATGTTGTCCCTTTGCTGAATGGTCCTTGTGCTCCATTTAAGTTATTTCCCCTTGATGGTGTACAGCCCATCTCAAAGCTATCAGTTTTCAGTTTTTAGAATGTAAATCTGTAAATCCAGGTGTATAAAACGGCAAAATGCGCCATCTGAAATAAGGAAGGTTTAAAGCCTTACCCAACAGCTGCACTTGTCATTGTCAAATTGTTAACCATTGCACACACATTTGCATTTGACAGCCTGGATGTGTCCTAGCAAATGACGAAAGGTTAATTCTACGCTTAAAAAAACAAACAAAAAAACGTATGAATATTATTTTAAAAGATTTTCCTTTTTTTGTAGTTTACTAGTACGACAGCTTCAGTAAGGCAGGCTTCTTGTGCACCTTGAGAAGGACAAGCAGATGAAGGTATTAGAGAGGATTGGATTGTAGTGCTCAGCATACACACATGTCATGTTCAATCTGATGAAACTCACACACTTGCAAGATGTTAAGCTTATTAAGATAATCAGGACTTCTTTCCTCAGACGGCTTTTTATGGCATAACCAGCGTCTCTGTTATATTGCAATATATTGCGATGTCAAAATACTATCCTGAGTATTTTGACATCATTTTTTTCTTCCACTGGTTTAAAAGTTGAGTGCAAAATTAAAAGATTCAACCCAACTCCTAGGCTTATTACCCTTTATTCACCCAACCTGAATGTTGCTCTCAAACTTTTGAGTGAGCTGTGGGAAAGAAACTCGAGCTGGTGGCAGTTGAACAGATTAAAGAAAGAGAATGTATTTGCTTTTGCTTCCTCTTTCATTGCGCTTATATAACATGTACATCATCTTGGGGTGGGGAGTGGGAGCAGATCTCTCGCAACATTAAAGCACAGAGAGGAAGTACCGGGAGAAAATAAATTGATCAAACGGCCCACAAACATAATAAACCGCAAATACAAATCTCCAGCTTTTAATGTATAAAACCAAACACAAATGTAATAGCAGTTTGTGGGATTATTACGTTAAAAGCTGCAGAATCGTATTACGTTTGTGGTTTATTTATTATTACGTTTGTGAAAAATGAATTATGTTTGTGGGATATTACATTAAAAACTGCATATTTATATTATATTTGTGCGTTGTTATTACATTGGTGGGTGTTACAAGAAGGTTTTTTTTTTTTTCAAATATTGTACTAGAAATCCAGTTTATTCTGTACAATCTGTGATTCA
>JAOTRS010000002.1:20178833-20190626 GCA_028565755.1 Dinotopterus cunningtoni
AGTAGCAGACACATCTCACCATTAACTGTTCAAAGGAGATTAATGCATTTTTTGGACGCCTTCAGCATTCCTTTACAGTGTAGAAAGAAATAAAAATCAGAAATGATCATGGAGTTAGAAAGTGACCCCAAACTTTTGAACGGTAGTGTATATTAGAATGACAGTATGGTGTAATTGTATTTGGCAATTACTGTCTGGTGTTATGTTAGCAGTAAAAGGTTCCTAATCATGAGAAAAGCGTTTGTGCTAAGCCCACAGTATCAGTGTCGCTCTCCAGTCATCTTATTGCACTTAATGCATTAAATTGCTTAATTGACTTAGGGATTCATTTGCTGTAGAGGTATAATCACAGGGAAACCAGCCAAGCAACTGTATTTACTGGAAGTGGCGTCTATTCAACTCCATCTAGCATTAAAGTGGAATTCTCTGAAACTGAAAAAAAGAGAGTGCTCCATCTTTTCTTTCTTCCTTATTGTTCTTTGATTTTCCAAGCATTTTTCCCCAACCAAATTTTCTTGCACTTTATTCGAAAATTAAATGGGAAGGATTAAAATAAATAAAAAGTGTTGTTCTGTCTGATCGTGACACTCTCGTCCAAACAGAGCGCAGATCTTTCTCACAAAGGGAGACTGCGCTCTCTGTTCTGTATGCAGTGTGCAAAAGCAGTCCAGTTCTGCAGTATGTTTGTTGTGTATTTTGTCTGAATTTAAATTAGCTGCTTTGGTTGCAGATACTGAGCTCAGTGGTTTGATTGGGTAAAGAGTACAGAAGGTTCCAAATTTTTAACTGATAATGATGATGATGATGATGATCCTCGTCTTCATCATCAAATATCTCTAATCTCTAATTCTGTATAATCTTTTGTCTCATATGCGAAGTCCCGTCATGTGCATGTATTTAATCAACACATAGTTAACACAAGAAGCAGAGATTTCAGTACCTACAGTATTTCCCCTCGCCCAGAGTTTGCTAGATAACTGAATTTTAAGAAGATATGTTATGGGAAAATGACAAAAATCACTTATGTAATAGAGCTTTTCTTTTCTTCCCCCCTTTTTGCAGTAATCAGCTTAGTGCCCACTCTGAGCATTCTCCACTGCGCTACTGACTATCAACACAATTGCAGATGATTTTTTGGCTTATAATGATTAATACAGAAGTTCCAGGAGATTTCTTATGAAACTGGAAAAAATTCAGGATGTCTGAGTCAAACTGGGACTTGTGATGAAATTTCTCATGAATGAAGCCATAAAAACAGATTGACATCTACAGAAGACTTAAAACACAGTACCGTGATGAAACGCTCAGCTGCAGGCAAACATCTGAATGGTTCAAGCTTTTTGAAGAAAGCCGTATGTCTGTGAATGATCCTGGCTGAGGTGGATCGGACTTTACTGCAGTTGTTCTTGTGAACATTCAGCAAGTTGGTTCTTGAAAACTGACGAATAACTTGGTGCAAACTTGCGAAAGAGACGCATCTGTCTGTGGGAACTGTACACACAATCATTCATCAACACCACTTAAGAGCTGTTGCCACGTCCCCCCGTACAGTCCTGACCTCGCTCCAAGTCATTTTCACGTTTGTGCAAACATTAAAGAAGTTCCTGGGAGGCCGGCGATTCAAATGTGAATCAGGCTTCAGCGTTCTGAGAAAACTTTCTACCCTTATGGTTTCCAAGCACTAGTGAAACACTGGGATAAGTGCATTAGTGTATCAGAGGATTATACAGTATAGAGACATAAAGGGAGTTTTTACTCTCAGAACTGTGTTCTGTTATTCTGTACAAAAGTCCCGCTTTGACCCCTCGTATTATTTAGTTAAGGTCCTATATGTAATGTTCTCCATTGTTTTCCATTCTAATTCTCTGTGACCCCTAGACATTCTGCAGCTTTTTCTCCTAGTTTCAGCACACATGTACAGTATGTGGTATTCTCTACGATCCCTAATAATCAAAGTGGAAAACATTGAATAACAATAGCAAAATGCATCAGGTTATTTAACAATGTACTTTTAATAATAATAATAAGAAGAAGAAGAAGAAGAAGAAGAAAGTGTTGCGATTTCACAGCTCCATGGTCCCTGGTTCAGTCTTAAGCTCAAGTTACCATCTGTGGAGTTTCTTTGCATTTTCTCATCTCTTTCCATGTGGGTTTCTTTCAGGTTTTCTGGTTTCTCCACCCCTCCCCCAATATGCCCCTGGGTCCATCTTTATTTAGAATGCACTTTGCATTCCAAAGTGATCTGTAAACCGAAGGATAGATATTCAAACCTGGCCATTTAACGAAGATACATTGAAAGAATCGGGATAAATCATTACACTACAATTCTTTAAGACTAGCTACAAATCAACAGTGACAAGACTTTGGACAAGTTAAACAAGAATATAGTGGAACCTCGGATTGCGAGTAACTCGGTTTGCGAGTGTTCCGCAAGACGAGCAAAGATTTTTAATAAATTTTGACTTGGAAAACGAGCAAGTCTTGGTTTACGAGCACCGAGTATCATGTATCACGTATGCTCTTCTTGTTTTGACGTCGAGTGTCACGTGATCACAACTGAGTCGAGGTTTTTTTCTCTCTCTTGCGCTGCGGAATTGTGGGTAATCGTCTCCCCTGCTGGGTCTTAGTGCTCATCTCTTACTGGTATAATCAACATCTGTGCACGCGTGTACTGTTTACTATAACACTGTGACCACGTGTGTGTGTGTAAAACATATTTTATTTTGTGTTTGTAAGCGCATGTGTACAGCGCGCGTGTACTGTTTATTATAACACACGTGTGTGTGCGCGTGTAAAGCATAAGAAAGTCTCATTAGAAAGGTTAAAGATCCATTTTCTCCCTCTGTTTCAGCCTGTCATGTCTGTGCGCGCACAAAATTTGACACTGTGCCCCTTCACACACACACTCGCCTTTACCCCCCACCCCCCTTGGCTTCACACACACACACACACACACACACACACACACACTTTCTGCTCTACACAGAAACACTGCTCTGCACGCATAAATGGAAACACTTATCTGTCGGGATTTAGTTTTACTTTTTTTAAAGGTAAAGTGCAGGTTAATTTGTTTTATTTTTTCTTTATATTTTATATTAATTATTTTTATGTATTTATTTTTTGGGGCTGTGGAACGAATAACTTGAGTTTCCATTATTTCTTATGGGAATATTTGCTTTGGTTTACAAGTGTTTTGGAATACAAGCCCACTTCCTGAACGAATTATGCTCGTGATCCAAGGTTCCACTGTTAAAACAGCTTGAGCTTTGGTTCCTAATGTTCCCTGGAACACTGTTTCTCTACGAGCTGAGCTGTGTGTGCAGGGGTGGCTCAGTAGACTTCTGATCGATTCAAACCTCAGCACCACTAAGTTGGCACTTTTGGGCCCTTGAGCAAGGCCCCTAGCTGCTCAGTTGTCCAATGCGATAATAATGTAAGTCTATCTGGATAAGAGCATCTTTGCATATAAATGATATATTTTTTGGGCCACCAGTGACGCTGGCTATACCGCTTCATAAAATCAGCTAAATACAGCAGGTCCAAACCATTTACAACTTTATGTCTATACGCCTCCTCTTTAACTAGTCAGTGTAGCTTGGAAATGGCAATACTGTGCAAGAATACAGTACTGTAATATTCTCAGTGTTTACTTGATAAGAATGCAGGATGGCAGGCAGCCAGCCAGCAACTTACAATACTGCAGTCTAGAAGTTATGAAAACATTTATTAGCTTCTCTGTGTCATGCAAGGTTAGCATTTTTGTTATTTTAGTTATGGTTTCCAAATACAATACACCGTTTTAGAGAGTGTAGCAGCTAAGGTTACGCCGAAGCTTTTAGTTTTATATAAAAGCTGTTAAGCTCCAGGGCAAAGCAACCTTACTACAGGCAGACCTGGTGCCCAGCTGCAGTATTTCTGTTTGATTAAAAGAAGGAAGTTTTTTATTTATACAGCTATAGTCAGAAGTTTACATACACTCATCATGAACATGATTGTCATGGCAATTGTAATGAGTTCTTAAACTGCTCTTTTTTTTGACGCAGAGTGATTGATTGTACAATATGCAAAACCCAAACAAAGGTTCACAAGCATTGCTCATCTTACATTTTCTAAAATCAACATAGGGTCAAAAATATACATACAGGACACTTGAAATTTAGCAGAATGTCCTCTAGAAGTTTCACCTTTAGAAGAAACTTTTGGTTCTAGAAGAATTCTGGATATATATTTGATTGCTCCTGGCACGGTGCTGACTTTTGAGCACAGCCCACAACATTTTAATAGGGTTGAGCCTCCAAAAGCTTAACTAGCTTTCGTTATCCACTCTACCACCATGCTTAACAGTTAGTACAGTAGTCTTCTTGGGATGACCTTTACTCTTTCAAACACACCCCTAATCAAAACTTTCCAGGAGGCTTTATAGTTGTTCATGTCCTCAGCTACAAACTTTTATTTGAAAAGAGGCTTTGGAGCAGAGGCTTCTTTCTGGGATAAAAACCTTCCATTCCTTAGCGATCTAAAACCTTCCTGTTGGCCCGGAGAAGTCGTAATCAATCATAATCACTAAGGGAAGACTTTTGCTTGGCATATTAAAACATTTTGCACTTTTATTACCACTGAATGTGTTGATTATGGAAGTGAGACAGCTAAGTTTTTAACAAGTGTATTAGTATTGTTGTAAACCTGAATCCTTTGAAAAGATGATGTCCAAAAAATAGAAGATTTCTTTTTAATCTACTTCACCCTCGTTACTACTAATGTGATTGAAAGAAGAACCTTCCATGCCATACTTACCTGCCCTACTGAGCTAGGGTGTAAAATCCCAACACCTCTGAATTCATACTAAAAGTATGGAGTAATTTTAAACAGCTATGAATAAGGGTGTGACAACAGATCTAAATGTTAGTAGGAAACATTAGTTTTAAATGATGTATGGCCCTGTTAAATATTTTTTAAAATTAACCATTTATTTATTGAATTCAATTGAACTGAAACAAAGAGACCAAAGAGCAATAATTAAATTTTCTGCAAAGATGGATACAGCTCTTATATACACAAAAGCTTCTTTTAGAAGCCACAGGTTAACTGAAAATAGATGGAATGAGAGATCAGTACCTCAATTCCTTTTTGAGTTAAATACAGAAATTTACACCTCTTTCACAAGAGTCACACAATTCCTTGCAGTGTTCATACAACAGTAAAATTATTCACAGACATGACATTTTCCCAGGCCACTTAGCCCCTTTTCAAATACCAAGGCAACTGATTACCTTCCTGCTAATAGATGTCAGCCGCCTATAACATCAACCAATTTGCTTAACAGAAACCATTAACAGTTCGTTAAATTCATTAAATTTCAACTCGGATGATAACTGCTGTTTAAAAGCCAACCAAATTCAAGAGTGAACAAAATGATGCATGTGGAGCGGTTTGCTTATGAAGCACACCCATCAATAATTTACAAAGCTTTGAAATAATAAATTAACAAATGAATAAATAAACAAGCAGGCAAGCAAACATCAACAAACTTTTTTTCCCTGTGAATGTGAGAAACGGTGTGAGGGCATTTCGCATGTAAAGTTCTTATGAGCCACTCCAGCTCTAAATCTGTAACCTCTACAAAACTCCCAGTGCTCCCTCCATCTAATGACTTCTTAAAGATTTAGATATTAAAACAGTCAGTCTCATTCCAGAAGTCGCTGGTAGTGAGGAGTAAATGTTGGTCTAGCTGAAAAGCATGGAGAGGGGAGAGGAATGCATGGTGGTCATTAGCTGTGGTGGGCACAGACGGATGGCACAGTGTTTCAAGCGGGTAATGAATAAAAGAGTCTGGGAGCAAGTAGATAGTGAAGGGTTAAAGCACTGTGGCATTGTGCCCTTCCATCTTGGGGAGTCTGGAGTCCTGAACTGTTCCCATTGTCACCAACAGGGGACGGCTGTCCTCAGAAGTGCCAGTCCGGCCAAGTGAGATGGGTCTCTGCTGGTTGGCGATGGCAGGGGGTGGCATGGCATTCTGGGGTCCAGACATTGACTCCAAAGACAGACCCTGCTCCTGATAGCCATACCCAATGTTTCCACAAGGGAATCTGCGCAGTCTGTAGAGTGGTACAGGGGGCAGGGCTGCTGAATCCAGCAACAGAGGGGCTGGGGCAGTTTGGGGAGGAGGGGGTAAAAGAGGCCGGCACTGACCCTGCTGCTGTTGCTGGATCTGAATTTGTTGTTGTTGTTGGATTTTTTGCTGCTGCTGGATCTTCTGCTGCTGCTGTTTGATCTGGATCTGTTGTTGTTGCTGTTGAAGTTTCTGCTGTTGCTGTTGCTGCTGGAGCTGCATTTTCTGCTGCTGCTGCTGGATCTGTATCTGCTGTTGCTTGTGCTGATGCTGCAGACCCAGAGCCTCAGCCATACTCCCAGTCCGGCCAGAGAGCTCATGGCCTTGACTTGCTGCCTGCCTCTGGGCCTGCTGCCTCTTCTGCTGCTGCTGTAGAAACCACGAACCATACGTAGGGTTCCACAAGTTAGTTGGCTTCCCATTACGGTTATCCTTCTCACCTGTAGAAGCCTGAGCAAAACCCAGGTTAACATGGCCTCCATCTTGAGGAGCAGGGGCGACAGAGGAGGCCTTACTGCAGGCTGGCAGAGCAGATGCTGAGGACACTGGCGGATGGGAGTGGAGCTGGGAGGCAGCACCGGGTACAGGTTTGTTGTCAGAGGGGCGGGCATTCATCAGGAGAGCCTCTGCAGCTCTCTTGGCCTCCTCTGAGCGGGTCACAGCTGTAGAAGATGACGCTTCCTCTGTGCCCTGGGGGGTGGCTAGTAAAGAGGGTGCAGCAGGGTCCTCTGGACGCATGGGTACCCGCTCTTCCTCCTCAGGCATTGGGCCATATTCGACAGGTAAAGGTACATTTACTACATCTGGATCCTGAGTAATTGAAAAATATCACAAACCGGACAATTACCAACTTTAACACAATGTTACTTATCATAAAGTTAGAAAGCTGATATTTTTGCTCATCGATCATTCCAAGGCACTGGTAGGTGCACTGGCTGATGCATTGGTTTCCAAAAAATAAGAACTTATTAGTCTAAAATATTGCCACATATTGATGACTCTGTGTGGTTTTATGGTCTAGTTATCAATGAAGCAAGAACCAGTACTTTAAGTACTTTATCAAAATACTGAGTATATAAATAATTCAAATTAAATTATTTACCGAATTGTTTTCCAAGTGTATTAGCAATACAGATTTGTCCCACACAGTGTGAATTTGGTGGTTGAGAAACCTCATAAGAATCACTACTTCACCTGCAAACAATAGTCAATCCGCTCTAGGATAGTGGAGAAGTTTGGCCTGTCTTCGGGTTGGTGTTGCCAGCTCTGCGTCATTATCCGATAGCTGTTACACACACACATGCACAAACACGCAAAGAAAGTTGACTCATTAAAATGTGTTTTGTTTTCTCATTACTGGATTTTTTCCCTTACCAAGCCAGGCTATTTACTGTGTGGGTGATTGCCTTTCGATAGCTAAGAGCCAAATTTGAGTGAAACATACACAACTGAGATTTGATTTAATCGAGCCTCTTTTTTTTTTTTACACAGCTAATTAGAATTTTCATTTGGGTTGCATCCTTCAAGAAGTTCCCAACTGTGTGGTGTAATAGGGCAGATACTGGGGCAGCGTCTTACAGTATGTTATGGCTTTTTCTGCTGTTGTGCTTGTTCCCACAAGAATGCCATAAGTATTTCCACTTTCCAAGTACAGTTTATGTCCTTATGTCATACCATGAACATTTACTAGACTTTACAACTTACAGCTGTAGAATGGTTTTGATTTTGAAAAGACACTTTTAACGCTGGTTGCTCACATGGATTTTTCTTCATGACTTCTCAGGAGGTTTTTCTTTGCCACGGTCACCTCTAGCTTGTTCATTATTGATCTTAAGTCTTAAGTTTTAAGTTTATTGTTCGTTAAGTCTACACCTGTAAAACTACTTTGTCACAATGTCTATGGTAAAAAAATGCAAGGAATTAAACTACCATTCCAACAGTCATTGCATAGTTAACAAATCAATGCTACGGACAAAGAATAGACTGCTATAACCATATGTGCATATTAACATGTGAAGTGGTAGCTCAGAGGGCTAAGGCCTCTGAGTTACTGAACGAAAGGTCAGCGGTTCGAGCCCAGCTCCACCAGGTCCACCCTTAACCCTATCTGCTCCAGGGGTGCTGTATCATGGCTAACCCTGCGCTGTGACCCCAGTTACGCTGGGATATGCGAAGAAAGAATTTTATTGAGCAGTCATGTATATGTGACAAATAAAGGCTTAACTTAACTTAACTATGCCATAAAATAGACCCTATATGTATATAGTTGGTAGTTATAAAGCCACTCACACTGGTCCTGGGCAGTTCTTTGGAGGATCCATCCTGCCTCCATTAGTGACAAAATCCAGAACCTCCTGATTACTGCGGCTGGGGTATGGCATGTATCCCATCGAGAAGATTTCCCACAGCAGCACTCCAAAAGACCTGAGCCGTGTAATAAAGAACAACTACAAGTGTAAATATATAAATGACAGGCAAAAATACAGACTAAAAATATTTTTAGAAGACACAATTTTTTCACCATGTATCAGTTTTGGAGGTAAATATTCCTTCCATGAAGGCCTCTGGAGGCATCCATTTAACAGGCAGCATGGCACGGCCTCCTTTTCTGTAGTAACTGGCTCTGTAGAGACACATACACACACACACACACTTGATTTTTCATCCATACACAGGCTTCCATGCCCATAGCAGCCAAGCAGAGCAGCACAGTGACTGATTAACTCTACTGTAAGAGAGAGAGAGAGAGAGAGAGAGAGAAAGAATAAAACACTAGGAAAAAAAGAAAATACTTTATGACTGTAGTCATGGAAACATGCACATGTATATCACCAAGACAGAAGAAAAATATGGGAAAATATGAATCAAGTAGACCATCACAAAAGAGAGGTATATTCTCATGAAATCCTTATTATGCAATAGTAAATCGTGACAAAGTTAACTGATTGAACAAGAGGCCTTCCAAGAGTGATGATATACAGCATAACAGCACTGGGGCGTTTAACTTAACAGTATGTATCACTCAGCATCACAGGTGTTTTACAGTTGTTAATTACACTAACTGTCGGTCGCAGCATGGGTAAAAGTAGGTCTGTACGGTCCGCAGTACTGTCTACCACCGCATCACAGCCGTGCTTTTATTCAGTACAACAGCACTCCTTCTCGTGTGATACTGCTTAATTAAAATGCATTTGACTAAAATCCATCTTTTATTTATATAATATAATATAATATAATATGATATAATATAATATAATGTATATGGACAGTAATGTTGTTACCTCACAGCTTCAGGGTATTTAGTTCTATCCTGAGCTCTGCTGTTTGCTGTTGCTGTTTTGCATTTCTTTCTATTTACAAGTGGGCTTCCTCTGGGTTTCCTCCCACCTCCCAGAAACAAGCCGGAAGATGAATTTGTGAAGATAAATTGCCACAAGGTGTAAATGCATACAGTATGTAAATGTGTACGAGGTTCCCTGTTATGGACTGACATTCGTTCTCGGCTTATTCCCACCTCGATCCCTGTTTTCCCAGGATAGATTCCTCATCCAATTTAACCCTCACCAAGATAAAACCTCTGCTAATGAATATAAATGAATGAATCATAATGTGTTTTGGAACCACTACACTACCATGCCTCTAATGTATGCATTAACGATCTGTTGCCAACAACACTTTCAGTCTTTTTAGTAAAAAGCTTAATGTAGCAAAATGCCAGCATACTCTTCAAACCAATATCAGATATGTTTGTGATAATATATCTCAACTCACCTGGAGAAAGAGAGAGGGAGGAAAAAAGAGGAAAACGAGACTCTGGGGTATACTGACTTAAACTTCTGAGCGTTTTTCATTACCAACTTTTATAAACCCCAACTCTATTAAATATCTAAATAATTGATAGACTTTTTATTTAAACCTATCTTCTAAAGCTGCAGAGTTTATGTTAAGACATTATTTGGTAATTTGACATAATGAGTCTGAATTCTAAATGAGGTCTGTTCCCTGGGGTTATGTAACAGTAGTTACTGACCTTGTTTCTATGCCATATCACAATTGTATACCAAAGTATATGTAAATAAATACAATAAATAAAAACTTTCTATACATCTATAAAACTATATATATATTTTAATTAAGTGTTAGATGAAAGAACTATTGGGTATGGTAATGAAATACATTCATTCCTTTTCTATACCACTTATTCCTGTTCAGGGTTGTGGAAAGCCTGGAGCCTATCTTAGACGGTAGGGTACACCCTGGACAGGATGCCAATCAATTTGGGAACGGCAGTTAACCTAATCTGCATGTCTTTGGACTGTGGGAGGAAACCGGAGAACCTGGAGAAAACCCACCAGTCATGGGGAGAACATGCAAACACCACACACACAGACCAGAGGCAGGAATCGAACCCTCGACCCTGGTGCCATGAGGCCAAAGAGCTAACCACTACAGTACCACTCTAATGCATGCACTAACGATCTGTTGCCAATAACACTTTCAGTCTTTTTATTAAAAAAGCTTAATGTAGCAAAATGCCAGCATACTCTTCAAACCAACAGCTTATGTAAAAGAGAGACTCGAGAATGGAAAGCTTGCTATTGTAATGACTCACACGTATCCGCACTGATAAGTGTGCATTCAAAGTGGATTACGATTCAATTTCCACGCGTTTATAATGCTACTAGATGAGCCGCATTGAAAGTAGCTCCTACGAGCGAGCCGGAGAGAGCCTCAGTCACTTTTCCTCTTTCTGAGCAGCTCTTATCTGAGATGTGCTCCTGTATCAGATATGTTCGTGATAACGTATCTCAACTCACCTGGAGAAAGAGAGAGGGAGGAAAAAAGAGGAAAACGAGACTCTGGGGAAATGTACACAGAAAGCGCCTGATTGTTAGCGTGTCCTTGAGCGCCACTGGGACAGAATGGAGGTAAAACCTGTTGTTTACCACGAAAAGGAACCCGAGAGCCAGAGACGTATTGCCTCCTCTCTTCCAAACAAACACATTTACACTCCTGACAAAAATCAGAGCATGGGCAACCTTATCATGTCTGTGTGCTGCAGGAGCCGATGTGTGGACCTTTGAGATAACTCGCAGCCACACCAACTGGCAGACATCACACCCCTGCAGCTTCACCTATATATTATCTTTGTGCAATCCCGCTCATGGGATAGCATTCCAGGACAAAAACCAAGACAATCCCATCTAAAATGTGTTGCCATGTTACTTTGATTAGCTTTATCCCTCTTATCTGAATGCCGAATAGCAGGTGTATGAAGAACAACGTCTAAAGCTGTTGCTCTTGTTGTGTTAGGTGTTTTCCTCCCTGCAAACCAATATGAATTCCTTCTAACCTCCTGCATTTATAAAATGACAAAAAACATTTCGATCCTGATGGAAGTGGTCGCTTCCAAGATGCCCCTGCCCCCATCTCCAGGGCGGACGAGCTTAATGAACTATTAATCATTAATGATTGAATCAGTCACACTCTCAACGTGCATTAAAGCTTTACTGGTGGCTTGTGTAACCTGAGAATCTCTCTTGATCCCATTATTTTCCCCCCTTTTGACTATTTCTGACAATCATTTTTGAATTTCTGATTTACTTTTATATACAGTGGCTTGCAAAAGTATTCGGCCCCCTTGAACTTTTCCACATTTTGTCACATTACAGCCACAAACA
>JAOTRS010000002.1:20245054-20256381 GCA_028565755.1 Dinotopterus cunningtoni
ATTATTTCAAAATTTATTTTATTTTTTTCTAAACAAAATTTAAATGTGTACGAATTTTAAAAAAAAAAAAAAAAAAAAAAAAAACGAAGGAAAAATGGTAGTATATGATCCGATCTGAAAATTTACGTTTTCACCTACAGAATGTGAGACACTTTAGCACCTATGTTTTGGCCGTAAGTGTGTACAAGGCAAACAAATGTTAAACCCATGGTTCTCTTTGTTAAACCAATACAACCCCATAATGTCTTGGATCCAATAAGAAAATGTTGCCTGGAGCAAAGAGCAAAATATAGCATGGATCACGTTTATCACTATTATGCTTTATAACAGAACCAAAATGTCGACTCTTTCCTGGAACTCCTTTTGCAATAGAATAATCTTTCAGCAAAAAAAAAAAAAAAAAAAAGTTTTAGTGTTCACAGACCTTTAGAAATTACAGTAGACTTAAGACCAAAAAACTCCTCGGAGCATTTCCTCTCCATAGTCCGGCTTTGAATTCATTACAGCAGATGGAAGGATGTTATTGTCATGTCATTGGTACCCATGCTACAGTATAGTTATCCATAATCTGCCATCTTGAACAGCATTATTAGAACAGACTCAAGAGGTAAAAGTATGGTACTTCATGCAAAATTTAAGAAGAAACTCAGTGATTCTGGGTATCTGGTAATGGCTTATGGTCTGGTGAATGCTCCATGTTCACAAATCCTTCATCAATGAAGTCCATCTTGTGCTCAGAGGCATTAAAAGAAACTAGATCCGTAAAACGTGAAAACTGCACGTTCCATAAGACAACTATTTTTCTTTGGATACATTATCAACTGGATCGACTGGATCGAGCCGTCAGAGAATGGCCACACCCACCAAGACTCCATGAGGAACTAGTGGCTTTTAAACCATTCAGAAATAGGTTCACCAGGGCAAATATTTCCACTTATTCAGATAACACTGAAACGCTAACCATTATAGAGTATAGATACCTAAGAAAGAGGAATTAAAGCTGTAGTATACAAAAGAACTATGAAGGACTATGAAGACCACATTGTTACACAAAGTACAAACTCACCAAAAGGCACTTTCTCATCAGCTTGAAACTAATAAATTGTTGTGCTTGTAACCATAATTCCTGCAACCTGTATGCTTGATAGCCACTGGTCACTGTTGGAATACGCCTAACAAAATAAAACCTCACTACTAGACTACCTTGCATAGAAGACACATTATACTGTATGTACTAAGCACTCACTGGATGCAACTAATCCAGTGGGTCCATTACGGACCTCCACAGATAGCAGACGACTCTGATCCAGATCACATCCGCCTCGTACCTGGATTGGAGTCTTCTGCAATCTGGGTCTTTGTCTTTTAAACTTTTAAACAATAATAAAAGCTGACCAATGCCATTGGTGAGAAATGGCCACTCCTACTGTGTTTCTAAAGACTTTTCTTGAGCTGCTGGTCTTTTAAAGGTTTCATCACAATCCTGGTCCTCGTTGACCATTTCTCAAAGGCCTGCTAACTGACTATCGACTGCAATGGAAACATCTGCAGCTCCATTAAATTAAGTTTTCAAACTAGGGCACTCAAACTCACTTCCCATGTGTGGAACAAATTATGCAATCAGCTGAACACTCAAATCAGCCTGTCTTTTGGCTCCCACCCACGATCCAGTGGCCAAATAGAAAGACTAATCAAATAAAACAGAGCCATTTCCATCACTGGTAAGAGTTTGTGCAAAATTATTTAAACATGCAAAGGTCTCATCTCAAATTTCAACGTGTTCTAGGGTGCCAGCCTCGGCTATTTCCCTTGTCAGTTGAGCCGTCTGATGTTTTGACAGTCTAGAGGACTAGACGCAAAGCAAGAAGAACACTCAGGAATGCAGACGTAGGATGTGTAACCAGATAAACCAAAGTAAAAAACAGTTCATGTCACAAAAATGAACCCTTGTGCAGAGTTTTGCAAAAAAAATAAAAAATAAATACTGTTGGTGGGAAAAGAACTTGAAAGTCTGGGCATTAAACCTAATTTGTCTTTGTTTAAATTTGCTATTTGGATATTCCCTCTGCATGCTGAGTGAGAATAATAAAATGCAGATTTCTCCCGAGTGGCACAACGGTAAAGAGCTAATTCGCCCTATCATCTGGAGATCGCAAGTTCGGTTCCTGAGTGATGCCTCAACCATCCACAGAGAGGATTCCAGAGGGGTAGGGGTGGCATACTTGCACTCTCACATCAATCATAGCGTGTCTGCGAGCGAGGCAAAGGGTGGATAGGACTTTCCTCTAAGTGTGTTATGCCATCCCCGATGTTGTACTGGACTGTATGTAGCAGTCGGTCAGCTGCTGTCATGAGTCTCTGGTGATAAGGTGATACTGTAGTCTCAACCCTCCCTGTTTGGTAGTTGTCTCCTTGAAGGGAAAGCAGCGTAACAGTAAGACAGGTTGGAACCGGACTAAATTTGGGAGGAAATCAGCAAGTGAATGAATTGAGTATGCAAATGAGTAAGTAGATAATAAGACAGATAAATAAATAAATAAAGTTGCGCAGCTAAACACCAAATGTCTACAGCACAAAGAAACCTGACTTAATGAGTTTACAAAAGAAGATGAATGTGATATTCTCCGTAACATTCTCGTTCTATAAATGATCTTCTTTGGAATCGTCTCCGCTCGATCGGTTTCTCTTCCGAGATGCTTGTAGTCTTCTTCAATACCCAATATCATCGTGCAGAACCTGAAGATACGGAGACAGATAAAGGTTGCCTCCTGCTCCCGACAAAGCAGAATGATGAGTTCAGGAATGATTCATGGGAGTATCTTGAGGGAACAACTAGCACGAGTGAGCAGGAGAGAACGAAGCACAGTGGGGGAAAAAAAAATCGGAGGAAAAAATAATCAGGGATGTTCCTGGATTCCCTGCTGATTAATACTGCTGCTTTTTGTTTTTTTAGAGTGGAGTGCAATTAGCCTTTGAATCATCCTTGGATTTTTCTTTTCTTCCCCCATCACCTCTGGTAAGAGCTACATTATGTTGGCATGGGAGGAAACAGTACAATAAATAAATAATTAAACAAACAAACAAACACAGTTGGGCAAATTAGGGCCTTGAAATAGATGCCTAATAAACAGCGACCAAAGGGCATCGGTGTCTGCAGACGTAGTGAATGCATATGCTGTGACAGGTGTTAAAAGGAAGACTTGGATTTAATGGCTCTGCCTGTTTATTGGCATGGGCTGTGTTTCTCCAGGGTGTTTTCTTCAGATCACAGAACACATAACGCCCGAGCCAAGTTCCTTTCCATACGATCTGTTCCTGTTGATTTATTTAAAGTACTCTGGGACAATAGGTTTAACATTTACTAGGATGACATTTTAAATACAAGGAAAATAAAAAATATACCACGGACGATTTCCACGCAATTAAAATCATCATGATTTGTTTGTAGGCCAGGGTTTCTTTCCTTACAAGGGCCATTTGGCTGCATCATGTGTGTGTATGTGTGTTACTGCAAGCCGTTTAAATTCCTTGTCCGACTGCAAAAGTGTCAAATAAAAAAACTGGGCTCTTCAGGCTTTAATCATGTAAAACACAATATTTATAATGTTTCAATGAGCAAAACGCTTTGGTAAATATGCATGACAGCAGCTGTGTAGGGAGTTTTGGATTAAGGATTATATTTCACTGTGAAATTCAGAGCAGACAAACACAGTGCTCACATAAAGGAAAAGGAAACTGTGCCATTTTACAATAGTTGTAACACTCAGGGGCATTTCCAGCCTGCATGTGATACTGGAGCACAGACACAAACTATTTATCTAACCAAATGTCTTTTTTTATTTATAGAATTGGGATCCAATGTTGGTTGTACTCTAAACAGAAGTATAGCCTTGGTTGTACTGTAACTAGGGGACCTATTCCTAGTCAAGGGGCTTTTGAACTTTGTGTCTTAAAGACTCTTAAATGTCCCTCAACTTTTTGCTTGCGCTAACCGTGCCCCTGCTCCCTGCATACAGCCATATCTCTCATAAATTCACATTTAATTTGTCACATACACAGTCATACACAGTACGATATGCAGTGAAATGCCTATACGACCACACGTGACCTTAAAAAACAAGATTATTAATAAGAAAAAATATGGAATAAAATAAGACTGAAATATAAAAAAATTTATGTTAGAGCTATATTTATAAGCTATAGATAATATAGCTATAAAAGATAAGAATAAAATATAAAAAATATAAAAAAAAAGTTAGCTGTACAAAATATAAAAGATTTGTCTGTACAAATTTAGAAAATCGTGGAAATTGACATAGAATTAAAATAGAAATGTCTAGGTTGTGTGCAAATGTTCATAAAATTTCACCCACAAATTTTACATGTTGTCAATTAATTAAAGCGAACCCATGATGCAAAATTCACATTTTAGTCATTTCAACCATCCAGTTTTTAATATGAATGTTAATTTTTTTTTTTTTAAAGTGGGACAAAAAGTTTCCCTGTTTAAACATGCCAAAAACAGTAGATTTCCCCCCTATTGTGACCTCCTATAAGAATCTCCCTAACATCCATCCACTGCTCCGGCTTGTTGCTCAGCTGTGCTGATCTCTTGTGTTGTGTGGCTCGTCATCATTCTGATATTCAGTATAACAGCATAATTTTGAGTACGAAATTGCTTTGGTATAAAACAGTACTGTGAAGAAGAAATCAATATCGATATAGAGTACTTGACATTTCAGAGACAATATACAGTACTGTGGCCAAATGTTTGGGTTATTTTTGCTCCAGTGGAAAAAAAAAAACAAAACAAAAGAAGCTGCAGTCACTTTATATCATACTGGCTAACTGGCTAGCTAGTGTACAGTATACATTTACGGTATATATTTGTACATTTCTGCGAAAGGTGCTTTTGGTAAAACTCAATTCCCTTTTTCCTTTTATTCATTTGACAAGCTTTCATATTTAAAATCAGAAGTAATATTCATGTAATATCCGTTGTTTTGCCGTGTCAGCTGGCAATGTCAGTAACACTCTTGTACTGTAGTAACCGTGTACAAAATTTTTACTAGAATTGGGATTTATGTTTTACACACAGATGAGTGGCGTAATACAAACTGTAAAATGTCACAGCGTGATTACGCGTAAAATTATCACTCTAAGAGCTGCTGGTCCAAAAATAAATTAATTTGTGGGGTAGAACTGTTGTATAAACAGCTGTTAGAACCCAGTTCACACCTACTAAATTCTTGTTTGGTGTTACAATTATGAGGGTTGTTCAAGTAAAACCGGGACTTTTGATTGTACAGAATAACAGTAAACAGTTATGAGAGTAAAATCTCCCTTTATTTCTCTATATAATCCCCTGATACACTAATGCACTTATCCCAGTGTTTCACTAGTGCTTGGACACCATCAAGGTAGAAAGTTTTCTCAGTACTGCCGAAGCCATGATCGGACTGTCTGCCTCATTCACGTCTGGAACGCCGGCCTCCCAGGAACTCCTTTAATGGCCCAAACATGTGGAAATTGCTCGGCTTGAGGTCTGGTCTGTAAGGGGGATGTGGCAATAACTCTCAGCCGACTCACAGTTCCTGTAATGTGCAACTGGTGTTGGTGAATGATCTGTGTGCAGTCATACAGTACAGCGTTCTTTAAACTGTTTGCACCATTCAAATGTTTTATTGCAGCTAAGAGTCTCATCTTGAAGTCTTCTGTAAATATCAATTGTTTTTACACCTTAATTCATAAAAAAACTTTAGCACAAGTCCCGGGTTGACTTGAACACCCCTTGTATAAGTTAGAAAAGCTGCTTGGCCGGGCAAATATGACCATTTGGTGCTTGTGTGTGCTTCTAAATCTTTTGTTCTAAATACTGGGTGAGCATTTGACAATAAGCCCATCTCCAATTTCTCAAACACTTCTGGTGAAGTTCTCACATTCCAGATTGTTTCAATAAAAAATTTGGTGCAAAAAGTAATGTGCACTATCATTATTCAAACAATCAGAAATTCTATAGAGGTATAAAACTGAATCATTCACAGCTTCCGAGTTGCAACACTCACTGTGCATACTTTTCAGCTGCCTTGAGCGAATACCGCTCCATGCACAAGTTTTGCTCAAGACCCACTAAGTGCTGTCCCCACTGGACTTTCCCCTACACCCCTGCTCTCTGCTCGTCCATCCTAGGCACAGCTCATTTCCCCTCCGTCTCCTGCGGCAGGATGATTGATGGCTAGGGGAAAGCTCGCCATGCTCGTCTACCCTAAGTGAGGGTGGGAAGCTGTGCTGTAACACTGCATTAGACTCTGGGAGCTGCATGATTTAGTAGGCAGGGAAATAGATGAGGAAGCATGAGGTTAGGGGTTCAATTCTCATATGGAGGAAGTTGCCACTTGAGATAAACGTATGTACTCTGCTGTATGGGTAACTGATTACGCATGGACGATGGCAGAACAGTACAGAATATATGTTTAAACCCAGTGCGCAACTCTGAATTATTATATTTTCCCATATATGCAAAAAGTATTTTATATATGCCTATAAAGTCAGGTACAATTCATTGTTGGGTATGTGGCAAATTACTATCTTTGACACTTCCCTTGCTTCCATGATTCCAAAGCACTTGAAAAATGTTGACATGTATATTAAGCAAACTTTTGCAAGACACTTATATTTGCCTGAAATATACTGTGGGTTGCCGGCCCTGTAGAAAATCGGCTCAGACGAGCTCCAGGTAAACACCTAGAAGTGGCAGAGTGTCAAATAAAAAATAAAATAAAAATAAAAAAGCTGTGCCGATGGCAGAAGTGAAGGAGGTGTGGATGGTGCTCTCAGCTACTATTACCACATCCTTGACACCCATATATTTCAAGAGTGCTTGACAGCCATACATTACAAGGATGCTAGAGTGTGATTGACAGTCTAGCACTTTGGGAAATCCCAACGTATGATATGTTTCTTCATTTCGTGTTATCATTTAAAATGGTAAAAGTTTGTAAGAGAAAAAAGGCTACAAGTCTAATCTTTTTTTTTTTTTTTTGGCTACACCGTACACCGCAACGCCATTCTCATACAGTGGGGCAAAAAAGTATTTAGTCAGCCACCAAGTGGTGTGCAAGTTGTCCCATTTAAAAAGATTTTTATTATAGGTAGACCTCAACTATGAGAGACACAATAAGAAAAAAAAAAAAAAACAGAAAGTCACATTGTAGGATTTTTAAAGAATTAATTGGTAAATTCCTCTGTAAAATAAGTATTTGGTCACCTACAAACAAGCAAGATTTCTGGCTCTCACAGACCTGTAACTTCTTCTTTAGGAGGTACCTCTGTCCTCCACTCGTTACCTGTATTAATGGCATCTATTTGAACTCGTTATCAGTATAAAAGACACCTGTCTTCAGGCACCAGTTGAGCCTAAATTATAAAGCTTCCGCGTCTTCAACCATAATAAAAAAATTTAAACTCAAAACCTTGAAGCTGCATTTACATTTCAATTGCTCAAAATATTTTGTGCTTTAAGGAACAAAATCATGAGTGAGTAAGCTATGATGGCGGCATGGTGGCTTAGCAGCTAGCATTGTTACCCCCGCATGTGCAGGGTGTACCCTTCCTTGTACCCAAAGTTCCCTGAGGTAGGCTCCAGGCCCACTGCGATCCTACAGAGAATAAACTGTATAGATAATGGACAGATATACTGTAATATATCACACAGGGCCCATCAAGCAAAGAACCCAAGGTCACCACCAACCTGCTCCGCAAACTCCTCAGTATGATTGAACACCCATGGAATGTGACGGGCAAACAAGTCTGATCCATGGAGGCTTTTGGTATGCAAATGATCTACTGCCAATGTCCTGGTACCAGACCCCAGAGGCCCCGTGGAGTCAGACCCTGAGGGGCCAGAGCAACCCTGGTGGCAAAACCTAGGCAGAACCCAAAACCTAGGCAGTTTTAATGTCAATTTTTTTTAATGTTATGGCTGATCGGCTATGATTCACCCACAGGATAAGCATAATGTTAACAGATTATGCTAAAAAAGGCTAAAAAGAAGCTGCCAGTTTGTTTTTGGTGTTGATTATTAAGTTACTAAAACTGTTGGTCGCTTCGGTCAACAAGTACATTGATAGATCGCAATTAGCAACATGAAAAAATAGAACTTGAAAAACACTGAATGCAGTACTTTTTTTTTTCTTGTTCTATTCTATTAAAACAACACCACCAAAAAAAATCTGACAGATATTCATCTCCATTCTCCACAGCGGAGCTTTGTCAAGCTGCTGCCGAGCAAAAACTATAGTCTAATAGTCTAACCTACTTATACATGGCTGTATTGTATAACTTCATCTGTTCTTTTGAACTTGTTTAACCTTCAGCTTAAATGAGACAGATGAATTATAAAGACACGCTGAATAAATGAGAAGAAGAAACATTTCTCAGGGACACTCCTGCTTAAGTCAGTAGACCAATAGGGAGCATGAATTAGTGATTGAATGTCTCTGCATTCCTCTTACCATCAGGGAACAGTGTGTGCTCACTGCATTCGCTCATGCACTTCGAAATGAGGGGGAACCTTGTGAATATAAATTAATCCCATCAAACTCGCACACAACTTGACTCAGGCTGCCAGATATGGTTTTTATGGTGTCAGTATGATCAAAATCCGGTGTCTCAGGGGGTCGCTTAACGCCATGTCACTTAATGCCTCACAGAAACAAATGGTGAGCAACTGAATGTTTCATGAAAAGTAGTGTAGTACCTGACTCACAAAAGGAAACTATAGAATTTAAATGGATTAATTCTGATTCCACTGGCAGCATTGCAGGAGGTCCATCAGCATGCACTTGAAGGGTTTGCAGCTGTGGGTGATGGGGTCAGGATGTGGATCAGCACCTCTAAGTCTGAGCGATGGTTCCCTCTCACAAAAGGGTGGCATGCTCCCTTCGGGTTAAGGGGGAAAACCTATTCCTGGTGGAGGTTAATTATCTCGGGGTCTTGTTCATGGAAAAGGGATCTTAAGATTGAACACCCAACTTGCAGTCAATCTCAAGATCCCTTTTCCATGAACAAGACCTCAAGATACTTAAACTCCTCCACCTGGGATAAGTTTTCCCCTCTCAATCCGAAAGTAGCATGCCACCCTTTTCTGGGAGCTTGCTGTACTAAACCTTAGTGGAAAAGAGAGAGCTGAACCATAAGACCAAGCCCTCAATTTACCAGTCAGTTTACATCCCTACCATCAACTATGGTCATGAACATTGAACTTGACTGAAAGAACAAATACAATCAGCTAAAATGAGTTTCCTTCGTAGGTTGGTCGGGCTTCGATTGGATGAGAAGTATGGAAATCCAGAAGGAGCTCAAAGTAAACCCAGAGCTCCTCCACATTGAGAGAGAGGTGGTTCAGACACCTGATAAGGTAAAATTTCATTTAAGGTGTACCAGGAATGGCCAGCTGGGTGGGGACCTTGTGGCTGACCGAGGACACTATGGATGGATTGTTTCTTTAAGCTGGCCTGGAAGTGGTTAGCGATCCCCCCCAGAGGAGCTGGAGGAAGTGGGTGCTGAAGACAGGGGTGTCTGGGCATCTCTACTTCCCCTGCTTCAACTGCAACCTTGATTTGGACTAAGTGGTATAAAGGATGGATAATTCCACCAAAAGTTGACAAAAACCGGACCTGATTGTTCTAAAGCAACTGGTATTTATCTATTGATCTAATTTGGACTGAATTAAATATGTAATTCTCTAAATATATAGAGGATAAAAATGATAGGCAGAGAAAAATGATTTTGCTCCATTTTTGACTGTTTTCAGACAAACATTCAGCTATAGTCACATCTCTTGGGGCCTCCCAGAGACTTTTAATATACTCTTATACTATTTATTCTTCTCTTTTGTAGCATGGTAGCTCAAAATAGCAGTCTGGCTATGTATGTTTGACAGACATTTACTTCACTGATTCATCTTCATTCCCGCTTTATCCTGTCTTCAGGGTCACGGGGGAGTGGTGCCTATCCCAGAAGACCTAGGGCACGAGACGGGGTACACCCTGAATGGGGTGCCCATCGGAGGGCACACACACATACACACACTCAATACAAACAATTTGGGAACACCAATTAGCCTAATCTGCATGTCTTTGGACTGTGGGAGGAAACCGGAGTACCTGGAGGAAACCCAACAAGGACGGGAAGAACATGCAAACTCCATGCACACAGACCCCAAGGTCGGAATCGAACCCGGAACCTGAAGGTGCAAGGCGACAGTGCTAATTACTACGCCAACTGTGCTGCCTGGCAGACGTTCTAATAATTGAAAAATAAAAATAAAACAAACATATATTATTTACGGTACGTCAATTTTTTTCATCTGAAACAAAAACATATTGAATAAGATTCTCTAAGGCTTAATTACTGAATTCACCAATAAAATCAAAACACTGACAATGCGTCCTTGCTGCATAGCAAGATGGAATATGTTCACTTCATTAAAGGTGGATGAACAGCCAGATCTGACACTTCTCATCTTTCTCCATCACACACACCTACTCCCCTAAAGAGTTAGCTTTGAGACCCAGTCCATCAAACGCATGCTGTGTGGCATGTAATTTGAGCTCCAGTGGCAGGTGCTTGAGGGATAAAGCATGTCAATCTGTTACTATCTGATGCAGGAAGCTGATGAGTCTAAAGGACAGCATCCAGGACATGCAGGTACACGACGTGCTTCAGGGAAGTACACACTGCCTACGTGAAAAGTGACACGTGGGACTTGATGGGCTAAATACAGAGAACTGCTTGGGCTCCAGATCCCTGAAACAATCAGAGACCTGTCTGATGCTGCATTTGCATGACAGCCAGTGTGTGTGTGTGTGTGTGTGTGTGTGTTGTGTTTCTTTTCCTTTGCTTTACATGGTCTAGGTTTTATTATGACAGCTTTAAATTGAGCTGCACTTAATTTAAATATTTATGACATTCATTTAAGATACTCATTCACAGTATAGATCCTGGTTTGCCTTAAAGCTTTATGTTGTTTTAATATAGATTGTGACAGTTTCACTGAACCAGAAGCACAAGGGGGAAAGGCAGAAAAAAAGAAAAAAGAGGGAAGATATATGGTCAGTGTTTGCATGGAGGGTTATTTTTTTCTTGAATGCTGAGCTGTTCTTGTCAGACAATAAATGGGGAAGTGACACAGAAGCAGTTATGTTTTATGTAGATATCCCAAGTCACAGACAAAACACTCAGTGTACAGTATTATCCTGAATGGGCCATATGTAACAGATCTCTTTTGCAAATTATTTTTAACCAAATATAAGCAAATGGGACCA
>JAOTRS010000002.1:20298600-20308762 GCA_028565755.1 Dinotopterus cunningtoni
AATCCCCACAAATATTACGTAAAAAAAAAACAAATGCTCAAGCTAACTTATTTACATGCAAGAGCTTAAGGCACACTGCTGCAATTAGTTAACAGCGTATATTGTACATAACAGCTATAATTATGTTGTGCACTTTAACACTGATTTACAACTACTTACGCTGAGTAATTAAGCCTGATGAATGTCAAACCACATTTCTGATCAAAATAAAAATGATGCTGCGGGCAAAACCACAACAATTTGACGGCTTATTGATAGACAACCTCTTCAACATGCCAAATTTACAACCGCAACAATGTCAGATTAATTTATTCATATTAGTGCTTTCTGTATAGAATCCTCTCATGTCTGACATAATGTCAGAAAAGTTTTCTCTCACTACACAAACTCCAGCCTTTACAGGAGGAATGGTGGATCAGGTTCTAGGTTATTCATTTCCAGATCTGAGGATCCGGGTTCGAGTCCCGCCATCAGTAAGTTGCTGCACCCATTTTATCCAGCCACTGCATGTGAGAGATTTTAATTCAGCTTCAGAATTCAGAATTTAATTGAATTTCTGATCTGTAACTCACTGCCTTAGCCCTCTGAGCTACCACGGCCCCTGAATTAAAATCTTGTGGCTGCCCACGAGGTTGCCATTGTTGGGCCCTTGAGCAAGGCCCTTAACCCTATCTGCTTTAGGGGTGCAGTATCATGACTAATGTAACAAATAAGGGCTTAACTTAACTTAACTTGGTACTGCACTGAGGAATACATAATGATTGCGGATCATTAATGATACACACTACAGACATATGCTAATCATAATATTAAAAGCCAAAACCTTAAGCCATATATTTTGTAGGTTCGCCAGGAAAGCTCTTGCCTTGGGGCATGACTCCACAAGACATCTGGGAGGGACGAGCTGTGGTGTCTGGCAACAGGAAATCAGCGGCAGAAATCCTTTGGGTGCTGTGGGTTGTGGGGTTGGGCCTCTATGGATTTGTTTGTCTGGCACATTCCATGAATGAGCATCTGGAGAATTTGGAGGCCAGATCAACAACCTTGAACTCTTTGCCTGCTAAGCGCCATACAAAGCAAGCTGTGGTGCACTGAGATCTCTGATACCTTTCTATCGTGTCCAGCCGTAACTTTTTTCAGCAGTTTGTGCTGCATTGGCTTTCTTTAGTACTTCAGCCAACAGTCCACATTGAAGTCCTTCATGTCATCATTTGTTCTTTGTAAATCACCCTCAAAATGTTCTTTAATTACACACGCAATCTATTAAAATGCACAAGCAGATGATTACATTTTGTCTTTGATCTTTCACCAGTTCTGAACCTGAAACTTTTACAGTATGTCGCACATTTTGTCCGATACTGCCTCAAAATAAAAGCTGACTAGACCTGATTTAACTTGATGCGCTTGCATAATTCATAACTCATTTGGTGTTTCATGTCAAAGTCAGTGTTTATGTAAATCCGGTGCCAGTGTACTGGTCAAACTACTTCTATGTGATTCTGGAAGCATGCTGAAGGGACAGAATGAGGACATCTGGGGAAGCCTGGGGACATAAATACCTACACCTAGCTGCACTTTTTCCTTTTTTTTTTTTTTCCTCGTGCAAATTTGCAGTTTGTACATCATTGGCATGCAGTTGTGTCTTGGCATGTGTGTCAGGAATCTTTTCAATCTGTAGCATCTATAAATGGAGGCTTCTTGTACAGGTAATCAAATAAAATGAAGGACACATTTATGCAGACTTCTCAACTCCTCCGGAGACAGTCAGGGTAGCAGCATCGATGCTGAAGGAAGCGGATTTGCATATGAAACAGTGGGATGAGGATGATGGCTCGTGGGAGTCCAGCCCTCGCAGCCGCAGGGTATAGGGAAACAGGAAAGCTCATCCAGTGAGGAGTGGCTATTTACACTTCAAACATTATCATTACAATAAATAAATAAATAAGTAAAGAAGGAAGAAGGAAAAAAAACAACATAGAGAGATTCTCTTGAATCACTCTGTGCCACCTGGCCTTGAGAAAACACCCACGGTCCGCGAAAGTTCCATTCTTTTTGTTTGTGATGTTTAAAACTGATGACAACTTTATTTTACTCGGACTCAACTCTCTTGCGTCTCTAAGCAGACGGTGGCTTGTCAGTTCTTATTTGACTAAATAGACCCATTACGGCCCTCCGAGGCAAAGATGGCAGATTAAGGGCACTGCTTTCTTAAACACTGTACCTGCTAGCTATAAAGGATTAAGAACAAGCTAATATATTTATTCAAGGTAACAAATTACATTGGGGTGAAGGAACAATCCCCATTTCCATCATTAAATCACCATTAAGCTCAACTCTGAGATTTGTAAAGGTATGAATGAATATCGAGCTGCTGGCCCTTTTCCCAGACTCTGGCAGTCGGTGTCACTCCGAACACATCGGCTCTGCCGCAGCCGCCGTCATCGAGTTCAGCAGCAAGAAGTCAGCTTTGGCAGGCGCTAAATGTTGAACTGAGGGGAAGAAAATTGTCACAAGTCCAGTAACAACAAAAACAACCAAAAAAATATACAAAAATATTGTGACAGCCAATTTCTATTTGCTGAAAAAAAAGCCCCAGAATTAATTTCAACGTTCTCCTGATTGTATTTCAGGTTCGATTATACAGCATTTAAATACACTGAAGATCCTCTTGTGTGTCCTCATTAAATGTGAATCTGTCTCAAGAATGAATTGAGTAATAATGTCCATTGTTATTAAACCAAAGACTGTATCTGCATCTGTATTTCCATCTGCATGTCTCACATAGATGAATGAACATGAATGAACATGAATAACATAAATTATTTCATTAAGTTGCACTTGTCAAGTTTTGAGATACATTAACCTGTAGGGTCTCAAAGTCAATGTCTAGGAAGAAGAAAAAATGGGCAGATGATGAGTGAAAAAATGAGTGATGTTGACAAGGGCCAAAGTGTGATGGATAGATGACTGGATCCTCCCACCTCCACAACTGCGGGTCTTGTGTCGTGTTCCCAGTATGCAGTGGTTTCTACCTAACAAACGTGGTGCAAGGAAGGACAACCGGTGAACTGGCAACAGTTCCAATAGATACATGAGTATCAGAACTGGACCATGATGCAATGGGAGAAGACCTCCTTATCTGGTGAATCTCATTTTCTTTATATCAGGTGCGCCACTTCCTTAGAGAAACTTGTGGCACCAAATGGACTATGGAAAGAAAAGTAGCCAGCAGAGGGAGTAAGATGCTCAGAGCAATGTTTTGCTGGAGAATCTTGGGTGATAAAGCATTTGTAGGATTTGCTGTACAAATTCAATTCAATTTTATTTGGATAGCGCAGTGGCAAAGTGCTCGCCCTATCATCTGGAGATCGCGAGTTGGATTCCCGGGTGATGCTGTAACCTCTCGCAGTCGGAGGTCAAGAGAGAGCTAATTAGCCGAGCTCTCTCAGAGGAGAGGGAGGAGGGGTACTTAGTGCTTCCACTTTAATCATGGCTCTACAGCCAATCAGGGGCGTCTGTGAGCTCACGCAAGCGGAAGGAGCGGAGAGCTCTGTCCTCCAAGTGTGTTACTCCACCCCCAACGGTGCATGAGCGAGCAGTTTGAAAAGATGCGGTCGGCTGGTGTCACATGGTTTGGAGGAAACACATGATAGTCTTTGGCCCTCCTGCGTGAGCGGTAAGTAGCCTTAATGTGGGAGCCCCCTTGGAGGAATGACGGGAGGAATTATATACGACTTAATTAGGGAGAAAATCAGGGAAAAATCCAAAAAAAAAAAAAAGGGAAAATATGGAAATGTTTTATGAAATGTGAGAAAAGGTGTATGAATAAATATAATTAGACAAACAAGTCTGATCCATTGTGGCCCTACTTCAGAAATGATAGGACATTTAGCGGTCTTATGTAGTTGCAGGCAGTCTTATGGGCAGGTGGTTTTGGATGTGGTACTGTAAGACATGATGCCTCTCGTGAGCTGGATTTTCCTTCGACATCAATAAAGTATCTATCTATCTATCTATCTATCTATCTATCTATCTATCTATCCGTCTGCCTGTCTGCCTATTTTAAGGCATAAATAATTAGAACACTTCTAAAAAGGGAACTTTGTTTTTTAAGAACACTGGGAATCTTTTTGGGTAACTTAAAAAAAAAAGTGCGTCTCTTGACGTCAAGCTTCTTATGTGTCTTTACTGTATGTTCCCAGATTATAGCTCCATGTCCAAGTCAGAGCAATAATGTCCAGGATGAAGGAAGCAGGAGGTTGCAGATTGGTATGAAAGTAGGCAGGAAATGTACAGTGTATCTCTGAGAGATATTATAAAATCAATATTCTGGGTTTTGCCAGTTTTTAGCGGACCTTTAAGCTTAAAAGACTCGAATCTGCGTCTTTGCTCTTATATATTCCTCTAAGAAAGCTTATGAGTCGTTTAAAGGTTTATGGAAATGAATTATTGAGTTTTAAAAATCTACAGCAATAATATGAGTCTATTAACCTAAGGACCTGTAAGCCAACAGCAGCTTTCCTGACCAAACAATCTGAAACCATTCCATCCACACTATCTCAGTGCTTGATCATAGTGAAGCCATATCCATCATGTGGATCAAATAGATTCCTTGAAGTATTGCATGAAGTATTATGATAGAAATAAAGAAAAAAGTTGAGCAAATGAGCTCTGACAATTATTTAACCTTGAGGAAAAACAATGTGGCGCTTTTTCTCTTCCTTTCTTTTATTGCTTCATAATTGCATCATGTAGGTTTAGATCTGGAGCATGTAAAGTCAGTTCCATGCATGGTATGAATATTGTATAACCTCCCATTATTGTAAAGAGACAGAAAGAGCAAGGATAAAAATCCCCTTGAGAAAGCTGGACACTTGGCCTCCTACCCTCATCTATAAGTTCAAAAATGTATAAAAAACAGATCATTTTTTCTGTGCTACCAAAGTGCTGTTAAACCTGAGGTGACTCTTCAGGTTGAAAACTTATAATGGTTGATGATTGTCCAAATCTTTGAAGTTGGCGGGGCATCAAACTAGAACTTGTGATGACATTTCTCATGAACGAAGATGTAACACTGATTGACATTTACAGAAGACTTCAAGCATTGATTGAACTCTTAGCTGCAGTAAAACATTTGAATGGTGCAAACATTTTAAAAAAGGCGCTTCGTCATGATCCTTGAAAATCAACGAATAACTTGTTGCCAACTTGTGAAAGAGATGCATTTGTCTGTGTGAACTGTACATACAATCATTCACCAACACCACTTTACACATTAAAGAAACTATTGGGAGTTCTTGTCACATCCCTTGTACAGTCCTGACCTCGCTCCAAGCCATTTCCACATGTCTGGGCCAATATAGGAGTTCCTGGGAGGCCGGTGTTTCAGATGTGAATCAGACAGACAGTCTAATCCTGGCTCCGGTGTACTGAGAAAACTTTCTACCTTGATGGTATTCAAGCACTAATGAAGCGCTGATGAGTGAAACGCAGAAATAACTAAAAAATCTTTCCTGTATGACTATCAGTCTCTCACATTTTTATGAAGGAATTTTGGCTCATTCTTCTTTACAGCATTGCTTTAGTTCATTGAGCTCTTTGGGAATTTGCTTATGCACCACTCTCTTAAGGTCTCTGCCACAGTATTTCAGTTGGGCTGAGATTTGGACTTTGACTAGGCCATTTCAAAACCTTGATTCTTTTATTTTTCTGCCATTCTGATGTGGATTTACATTTACATTTACATTTACATTTAGGCATTTGGCAGACGCTCTTATCCAGAGCGACTTACATTTTTTTTTTTTTTTCTCATTATGGATTTACTGGTGTGCTTCGAATCGTTGTCCTGTTGCATGTAAGCTTTAACTTTCAGATGAGACAGATGGCCTCATTTATACCTCTAAAATATTCTCGTATAAAGAGGAGTTCATGGTCGACTCAATGACTGCAAGGTGCCTAGGTCCTGTGGCTGCAAAAACAAGCCCAAATCATCCCCCCTCCACTACTATGCTTGACAGTGGGTATGAGGTTTTTCTGCTAAAATGCTGTTTGGTTTTCACCGAATATGGTGCTGGGTATTAAAGCCAAGCAACTCCACTTTGGTCTCATCTGTCCATAGGATATTGCTTCAGAAGTCTTGTAATTTGTTCACGTGCAGTTTTGCAAACCTCAGTCGTGCTTCAGTGTTCTTTTTAGACAACCCTTTCAAACAAACCATATTTGTTTGGTCTTCTTCTAATTGTGCTGTCATGGATTTTAACATTCAACATGTTTAGTGAGGCCTGTAGGGTCTGGGATTTCTCAGAGAATTGTAGGGTCTGAGCTTGGGGTGAATGTGCTGGGACATCCTCTTTTGAGAAGACTGGCAACTGTCTTGTCTTGAACGCTTTCCATTTGTCAATAATCTTTCTTACTTGAAACGTTGAACTCCAAATAGTTTGGGAATGCTTTTATAACCCTTCCCAGATTTATGTGCATAAACAATTGCTTAGGTAAGACCTTTGCTTATGTCTTTCCCTCTTAGCATTGAGTTAACACACACGTGAATGCTCCAAACCAGCAAACTGCCAAAACTTCTGCTTTTATAGAGGTCTGCACACCTGCTGATGATCAATTAATCAAGGGATGATGATAAGTAGCATCTTGCTGCAACTTACCCTCTGTGTAGTAGTAAGTAAGGGGTAAGGGGTAGTAGTAAGTGTGTATTACATATTGTCAACATATATATATTTTTTGGCTAGATTTTTGTTAAATAGAGACAGTGAAAAAAGTTAGTGGTCAAATTCAACCTCAGTCAAACAACTGAGAGCTGCTATGATCATTTTTACACAAACAAAACATAATTAAAAGAGGCACTTAATGTAGTTTTCACTCCTCTAAATGTGTTTTTTGTTATCCTGAACAATCAAAAGTCCTGGTTAGACTTAAACACCCCTCATACAATATATAATATAATTAGATCTGTCTTGTCCTCACAGCCATTTACATAGGTAAAACACAGAAAGATGACATGCCGTTTCACTTTTACCTTAGGTGGAAGATACCTGTATGACATACACAGTGCTGACAAGATGGAAATAAATTGCAACAGGAACAAGTATGCAGGAGAGTGGATATGATGAAACAGTGGAGGTGAGAATACCAAGGGGCAGTAAAGACCAAAAACAAATGAGCAAAAAACCTGACATTTAAACTTGCCAATTGGACACTACGGTAACCTTAAGGTCCATAACTACAACTAGAATGGAAATGTAATATAGTGTCAGAGCAGTAATGTTTCTGATAGTAACCTGAGCAAAATTGAGTTTAAGAGACGGTTCAATACTGTAATGAGTCAGTACATTCTGTTTCTGTGTTCTTTAAGGTCAGTGAAGAAATAACTATAGTGACATGTGCATCATTATTGATTTCAATGTGCAATGGGGTGGTGAGGGGTGTTATTATGTGATGTGTGGTCGGGGAAATACAGTGCTCAGGAGCCCAGAAGTAGAAACTGATACCAAGTCTGGCAGTCCTTAAACAGATGCTGCAGAACTTTCTTCCAGATGGGATAGAGGCAAATAGAAATTGAGAGGGCAGGGATGTATCTTCCACAGTGCTGGTACTCTTGCAGATGCTGCATGAATGGAAATTGTCCTGAACAGAGGGGTAGAGGCCCACCAATAATGCGTTCAGCTGGCAGCACCATCCTCTGCAGGGTTTTCCAATCAGAAACTTTCCAATTACCAAGCCAGACAGTGATGCAGCTGGTCAGAAGACTAGTCTATGGTACCTCTGTGGAATGTAGTAAAGATGCATGGGGATGTTTGTCTTCTGCAGGCACCAGTGAAAATGCAGGTGCTGCTGGGTCAGGAAGCTGGTGTTGGCTGTCAAGATAAGGTCTTCCGCGATGTAAACCCTAAGGAACATGTAGTGCTTTTCCACTGTAGAGCAAATTACCACATCAGAGTATACTGAAGTTTTTTTTTTTTTTTTTTCTCAACAGTTAGAGACAGATTGTTGTTCTGGCACCAGATCAGGAGTCATGTGTGGTGCCTTGTCACCGTCAACAAAGGTGTCAACCTCTGTGGTGTTGTCAGCAAGCCTGACTATATGGTTTAAGTCAGATCAGGCAGTGCAGTCGTGGGTTACCTCTTCTTACTCCACCTTGTGGACACTGGTTTCATTGAAGGTCACACATTTTACCCCTTTTTAAATAAATTAACCTTGGTCTTAAAGATCCCCTAAATGTATCTGTTAACGTTCCAGCTGTAGTATCGCTCTTTTCCAAATGACCCATTTTACTGTCTGTAGCTTTAAATGCAGATTTGGTACTAACCACATGCCGATTTGCTAAAGTGCATTTTTCTTCTCAACTAAAGCATGGACTTCAAAGTTTCAGTAGCTACCCATTCATTGCGAGTGAATGTAAGCTTGTTAATTTCGTGATAAAATTCTAAATGTAACATCCTAATGCAAATGGCTAATAGTCTTAGAGACTGCTCATCGTCATGCAAGGGGAAAGACTTTTCTCAAATTTTAAATGTAGACACACAAACACACTAGAAGCCCGGGTGAATGTCCAAAAATGATCAAAAAGTTTGTTTTGCGTAGGAGCTGACCTTCTACTGAAGTATCAAACTGGTGGAAAGGAGAAATCCTTCATGGACACGACTTTTTATTCTCCATCCTCTAGGCTTCCGGTTCCGGCGAAAGTACGCTGTGCGCGTTTGGCTGCCGCTTCTTGCTGGAACGTTTCTCGTGTTTATTTTCTCTGTTTGAGTACGTTGTGTGCGTTTTGCTGCGGCTTTTGTTGTTTTGTTCGAACGTTTACGTGTTTGTTTGGTTTTGCCGCGTTTTGCCGCATTCTGCTTCCCGTCCATTTCTTCCTCTCCTCCTCTCAACATCTGGATTGTTTATGGCTCTACTGTTGTTATCTCACTATGGATTATAACTCTAATTGATCGCCCTGCTACATCTCCTTTCCTGGACACCTGACTCTGCTGGATTATTGTTTATGACTCTACTGTTGTTCTTTCACTGTGGATTATACTCCGACTGGATTGCCTTTACCCATCGCAAGCTACCTGCTCCACTCTGCTCTGCTGCTGCGTGTCGGCCTTCGCGCTCTTTTGGGCCTCCTACATAGCTGACGGGTGTGTCTTCACTCCTTCGTCTATCTATCGTGGACAGTATATCGGATGGTGAGGCACCCCCCCGCCATCTGATTTGACTGATAAGGTCCGTATTGCGCTAATCATTCGGCGACAAGAGTGATGCGGCTCTCCTGCATTTTATTGAGAGATGTGTGTTCCTCATCTGTCAGTGATGTTGTGCTTTCGCATCTAACCATGTCTTTCACCGTTTGCAAAGTTCCTTTACCAGCTTTGCTTAGAGTTTTAACACTGGGCTTATTATTTGACTGCGTTGTTGTTATGGCACTCAGCTACTCGTTATCTCAACTACGAAGCCTGAAATCACACCCTCGTCTCGACGCATCTACATACAGGCTCTGCAAGGAACTTGGGATTACTAGACGGCCGAGCTACATTCATCGTTCCGGTCGCCAATACCTCTCATCGCGCTGTGTGACATCCTCGTCTATTCCTTCTATTTGGTCTAACCGTTCGGATATACGCTATTCTATGCTGCCGGCCAACCACCGTGGTATCAATCGTACTGCATTAATTACTGTATCTCCGTCTCCATCTGCTCTACAGACACGCAATGATTGTGCGCTTCGTCCTGCATTAGCGCTGTTCAACTGTCGTTCACTTACTAACAAGGCTTCTGTGCTCTCCGCGCTGTTAACTGATAAAGACCTGGATTTCTTGCTGCTTACTGAAACATGGCAAATACCAAATGACTATTTCCACCTAAATCTTCTCACCCCCTCTGGATACAGCTACCTGACCAAACCCCGTCTGACATCGAGGGGCGGCGGTCTGGCTGCCGTCTATCGTAGTAACATTCCTGTTAAAACCATTGACTTTCATGCAACTTCAACCTTTGAATACCTGGTTCTCAAAATCTCTGGTACATTTCCTATGATTGCAATTCTCTTGTATCGTCCACCCAAATCAATGTCAAATTTTTTCACTGAACTGCATGAACTATTAACCCTTACTTGTGCGATGTCTTCTTCTATAATCTTACTTGGTGATTTCAACATACATGTTAACAA
>JAOTRS010000002.1:20324323-20334921 GCA_028565755.1 Dinotopterus cunningtoni
CCTTGATTTTTTTATTATTATTTTTTTGTGATGAACAAATTTTATCCATATAATTACTACAGGATTAAATGCAACTTAAAATCCAGACACACCTCAGATCCTTACTTTCTATGAGTTACATCTGCATGAGGGTTAAAAAAAAACTATGGATTAAATGTTTAAATCGTTTAGATTTATTTAAAAAGTGCACTTACGTATAAACATATACACACATACACTTATAAAGATCAGATGGAATTGTAAAGAAGCCATTCCAGTATTAGCAAGGCAGCATACTTTTCCCCACACATCCAATCTAGCTTTTAAAACCCCAATTCATTCCAAAAGGCATAATCCTTTCAGTCTTCAAGTCGAGAGAAGTTCTGCTGTGGTCATGCTCGTTAAGCTCATCGCATTACAGTGCTTTATCTCTCTGAGCAGGGAGTACTCAACACCTGTTTGTTTGATTCAATTTTTCTACCTTTTTTTTTGTTTGCTTCCCCAATTCAGTGGCTAATAACAGGAACCTTTGATCTCCATCTGTCTCTGTGATGTCCGAAACAAAAGGCCATGTCAAGCACAAGAAAGAACGGCAGAGAAACAGCAGCAAAAAAAAAGAGCTGAGATAAAATAGTCATGTAGTATCAGAGCAAACAACTTGCTGAATGCCTATGGGACATCATGTTCAAAGCATTTCTCTCTCTAATGTTCCCTGAGACAGCACTAGCAACACAAGTGCTGTGTGTTATATATTCTCCGGGAATCTGGGTGAGACAATAACTCACTGCAACAGAGAGGAGTTTTATCCTTTGTGAAGTCATACTGTTAGATCTTAGGGCCACTGAGGCTTTAAATACAGGAGATTATTATTGTTGATTATTAATAAGACAATTTTGACACTGGATTTAATAGAACTTAATATTTATTTATTGATTTAGGGTTTGTGTTGTTGATCTGAGGTTCAAGGGTTTGAGCTCCACCACTGCCGGGCCATTACTTGTGGGTCTTTGTGCAAGGCCCTTATCCCTACGTACCACACAATCAAGCCACTGCATGAGGTGCCGGTCCCAAATGATCCAATGTGGTGTCTCCAGGATAAAATAGACAGAGGAGGGAAAAAGGTATGTATGTATGTATGTATGTATGGTATGGTATGTATGTATGTATGTATGTACGTATGTATGAATGAATGTATATATTAGTGCTGACAAAAAAAATCATCTAGTTAATCACAGTCATAGACTGTGCACATTGCACATTTATAATACAAGTCAATTTTAATATTAGCTTATATTTAAAACATGTAATGTTAGAATTGATAAATGCATGACCAACTGTTTAGAGGAAACAGATTATGCAGTTTTATAATATCTCAAACATTAACACTTAACAAATGTTAAATAAAAAAGTCTCAATTGGGACCCGCACTGCATGCAATGGCTGGTTAGTATGGGGTGTGGCAACTCAATGAGCCACATCCCATGAGCTCGAAACCCTGATCCTTAGATCTGAAATTCAACAACCTAGAGCCTTAGCCGCCTGAGCCACCACTCCCACATCTTACATTTAATGTACTCTTGTAAAAATAGTTCCCCTTGATGGTAGCTCAAGCACACAACTTACAATGAAACTTGCCATTTAACACACCTGGTGATGTTTCCTCAGTCATATTGTTATGCGTTAAATGTGCCATTATCCGCTCTGTGATTATGGGAAGCCAATAGGGTCAAATTTGGTAACATGATCGATTTGCGTTAAAAAATAATAATGCATTGAAATTTCTAGATTATTCACATGCGTTAATGCATTAATATTGACAGCCCTATTTTTTTTTTTTTTACATTTTTTTGTTTATTTATTTAATAATTAACAGTTTATCTACTCCCTGTTCATCTACTGTAAAATTTTTGGGAAATCTTTTGAAATCTGCAAAAAAAACTTGTAATCTTTACCTTGTAAACCTTGTAATCTATCCAGCACACTACTGGGGCTTCCATGACATTTATGGGCCCTTTATGAAATCCCTAAGGAGACCGAGGGAGTTAAAGCCGAGGGAGTTATTTTGCCTTTTGGTTTCTTTGTCATTCTGTGCTAAGGATTTATTAAATTCCCAGTGAATGCCTTGTTTATATTTTCCAGATTAATTTCCAGTTCGTTTAGACGCTACATACTAAGCCAAACTTTTAACTTACTGTACATATTGGCACAGTTCTCCTATGCTTATCCTACATAGGAGCGGGAGGCCTATTGCAGGAGACTCAGGGTACAAGGTGGGGTGCCAGTCCATTACAGAACACATGCACTCACACACTACAGGGAACTTGGAAAGGCCAATTAGCCTCCTCTGCATGTCTTTGGATTGTGGGAGGAAACCCACCAAGCACGGGTAGAACATGCACCCGAGGTGGGAATCGAAACCTCAATCAATCCTGGCGGTGCGAGGCCACAGTGCTAAACACTATACCGCCAGGCTGCACAAATTCGATTCTCAGAATATTTTGAACTTTCTGTATTAAACAAAATAAATATGAAAAAAAAATTATATATTATTCATTTATTCAAAGAATAAAATACAGTAGCATACTCTGGTCCAAAAAAAAAGTCATAGTAATAATCCTATCTTAATGAATAAATATAATGACAAACTGACAAAAATGTAATTGAATATACAAAGTTTCCTGAGTCTCAGACCCAGGAAAAAATTTGAGATGAAACATGGTGAGCTCTTTAGCAACATCTGATGCATCATTTTAACCATATGTACAGTAATTCCCCTACATATGAACAAGTTCTGTTCCAAGAGATTGTCCGTAAGTCTGATTTGTTTGTAAGTCCAACAAACTTGATACTAGGGTACTAACACAACTGGCTATAAATAGGTATATTACAGTCAGTGTTGGGGGACGTTACTTTTTAAAGTAACTAATTACATTACAAAATTATTGTCTTTAAAAAGTAATCAGTTACATTACAGCATTACTTTCTAGTAACTAGTTAGAGTACTTTTCCATTGCAAAAATGAAAACTCCTTTGTGATTCCTCATGCATGTTGTTATAGTCAAGACCTTTATAATTATTCTACCATCATCACTTAGCAAAGTTTGGCCCATAATCTGTTAACTACTAATACCCCTATCTCACCTATGCGGTTTCGCGCGGTGGCCGTAAGTACGGTTCATCATGATTCACCGCGAGTTTTGGCGCTGTGATTATTTTTCATCTTTCCACGCGTCGGTCCTCACATAGTCAAACCGCATAGGTGAGATAGGGAAATAACAGCAGAAATAATAGAGGGGGGCGGGTTATCGGGGGCGCGGCTTGTAAGACAACTTTCACACACACGCACCAACGGATTGGGAATGACTGCTGTCTGGCTCACGTATTACATAATTTGTCTGAATAACGGATTACATTTTTGAAAAAATAACTAAATAACTGAGTACTTAAATTGTGGACCTAATGAGTTAGATTACTCATTACATCAAAAAAGTAATCCAAGTACTCTAACGCGTTACTTTGGAACACGTTACACCCAACACTGATTACAGTACAGTGTTCTTTAGAATCGTGCTGAAAGATTCATGGTAAAAGAATAAGCAATGTCTGCCATCTTTTTATTCTCTTAATTATTTTCACTTTTGTCCCCAACGTTATTGCTTGGTGCTTCTTAGCAGTAACGGCTTTATTGCTGCTGCTTTTACGCCTGCTTTCAGACATCCTGGGATTTACGCTGCAAGCACATGACAATGTATGCCGGACATGTGATCTAACTTCTGCGATTGAACATGCACGAACGCATGTTCGTATCTTCAGACTTTTTTAACTCAAATGTTCGTATGTTGGGGACTTACTGTAGAGCTCTAAAGTTGGCTAAAATGTGCGGTTTCTGCCATCTACAGTGTTGTGTGACTCCTTTCATTTGAAAGCTACTGAAGAGAACCATCATAATGTGATTGTATAACTATATGACCTTTAACTTCAGAAGCTGCTGGTGTGACTGCAACAACAAATTGCTTTTCTGGACTCTTAAGCAAATCAAACACAAAAAATGTCCAGAACTTGGTTTGATGCTGAGATTATCCAGTGGCTTTCCCTTTGTATAGTGGTTGAGATGCAGCTTAATGTTATGTGGTTGTGCATGAGAATATGCCCGCTACTCTCAGCACATTAAAAAACATGACCCATGCCCCAAACAGCAATTCATTTATTCATTCATTCATTCATTTATATTCTATACCACTGATTTACATTTAGGCATTTGACAGACGCTCTTAGTAACTAAGTATAATCAGTCAAACACAATTGGGAAGAAGTTTTTTTTGGAGTGGGACAGAGGGATTAGTCCAAGTATTGAAGAAACAGATACATCTTGAGTCGTCGTTTAAAGATTGTCAAAGACTCTGCTGTACGGACATCCAGGGGAAGTTCGTTCCACCACCTAGGTGCCAGAACAGAAAAGAGCCACTCATCACATAAGCTCATCATCAGGCAATTTGGGAAAACCACCAAACATGGTGAGAACCTGCCCCCACTCTCCCCCCGCCCCCACCAAATACCAATATGATGAGAAAAGTCATTTATACTGGAGCACAATTTGTCTGCCATGTTGTAGTACAGAAACTCTGGTCTCAAACATTATTTGTTACCTTTAATAAGCGTCCAATCTTCTATCATATCAATATCAATGTCATGCTAACTGTGACTCTTTTTGCGATGGCCATGGGTGTGTTTGATTTTCACATGCAAGTCAATTACAGACTGTGGTATCAGGAAAAACGCTCTGTTTTAGTCATCATTTTCAGCACACCCCTGGGGTGAGACAGATGTCCGGTGTATATCCAGCTGGTGGTCATGTGAGCTGACAGGTTGTAAAGCGCTATGGATCGTACAGCACTGGCTGTGCCTGTAGCTAAAGTAGCATGTTGTGAGGAAGCTTTTTATCGTCGTCTCCCTTAAAAGCTGCCTGAGAGTCTTTGTGCTGAGATCAGTGAGACTCCGGTCCACTGAGACAGCTTTTATAGGAACCTGCTTTCAGGCGCAAGAGGTTGCTAACGGTAGAACTTTTATTGTTATTTGCCCAAATGTCAGTGAATTCATAGGCTGTGTCATAAAATTAGCTTTGTCACTTATTTTAATTACTTTTTTTTTTTTTCAAAAAGGCTGCCGGAGTGAATTGTTCCAGCTTTGAGTCTCACTAAAAGGAGTATCAAATCAAAATTATCATTAATGTCACTATTATGTTTTGCGCTTGATGCCATCCTTATCCTCATGTTATATCCTACTGACAGGTTAGATGTAAAAATAAAGATTTTTTGTATAAATAAATAATTTAATTAATTGATAGCCTTAACTAAAGGGCAGTTTGCGGAGTGAAGGGCAAAACCACTGGCGAGGCAAAATGTTGCTAAACTCAATATCTAGGCAAACCAAAAAAGATATTGTCGAAACATTGTGGCAATGTTATGAATGTTGGGACAGTATCGGTATTGTTGTTTTCAAATTTCAAACTATGATAAAATGACGTCGGGACAATATTGACGACATGACATAATGGGCTAGCGTTGAATGAGCGACCCCTAACACAATGTTAAAAAATATATATATTTCTAAAAACATTAATACCAAAACTGATGGCCTGAGTTCTCTACACTGACCAACAGTAATGTGGAAGCTTAGATCCACCTCATGATAATATTTCCAAAAGAAAATTAACTTTACGGTACTAAGAAGCATGACATGAGATAAAAGCAACGTGTGCCGGATGCTGTTGGATCAAAGCGGAATTCTAAACATTGTTAGTAACTTAAGGCACTATGTATGCATTTGTATGTCATGTGCATTAATATTAAGCAAAATCAATTAAGCTAAATAAAGATTAAAAACCCAGTGTTACTCGTTCAATGTTATCTCAACGTCATTCTAACTCTCGAAAACAACACTGTCTAGACAGTGAACATGTGAACCATCCAATGTTAGGGTTCCTGCTGGGAAATATATGATAAAAAGTATAAATCAGGAACTCAAATTTAATCAAACAATACACATATTACCATTAAGGCTGATTGACATCACTGGCAAAATGCGCATAAGCTTGCTATTAAGATAAATGAGATTGTAAATAAAGACTGGAGATTGTTGACGGCGATGGCGTCACATGATATGGCTAATAGCGGTTTTGTCTTATGAGATCTGATTCTTTAGCTAGTTAGGTAAAGAACCTAAGGACAACCAACAATTTTGAAGGTTATTACATGATTATGAAATCATTCATAATCAGTAACTACTCTATCCTAGTCAGGGTTTGCAGGCCTTTTGGAGCCTTCTTCATGAACACTAGGTTTATTGAGGGAAAACTGCCTGGGCACCCTGGAAGAAACCCACTCGGGAACTTTGCACAGACAGTAACCTGATTTTAGCATTGAACCAGTGACTCCAACATTACCAAATGTATTAATGAAATCTGAATTTAAATTATGCTTTGTTTCTGGACACAAACATAAGAATAATGCTTGTTTTTAGCTTGGGTCAAGGTTTTGTTGAAAGTGATGCATCAAAACAAACCAAAGTGTGCCATTCCAACATTCTTAGTGAAACTAAAGGGAAAAAACAACCTCCAGGAGAGACGCTACCACATCTCAGGAGATATTGATGGGTGCTGTCACAAAAGATGGAGGAAGCAGACTAGGGTCATATCCATTAAAACTAACAGAGTTTTCTTCGCAGAGTTTCAAAAAGTTCAGTAAGATTTTTGTGTGCGTGTTACCTTCTTTATAATACAAGAAATATTTCAGTGCTTTGTTAAGGCTGCTGGTGTCTCTCACTACTGAACTAGTACTTTATGGACAAATCTGTTAATTATTGAATTCAGGTGTTTTAATCCTCAGTGAGTGGCAATACTAATGCTTCAGCATACCAAGACAATGCTATGCTTTTTATTAACTTTCTATTCCAACATGACTATGGAACATGACTAAGCTAGGACTATAAAGACATGGTTTGATGATTTCGGTGTGGAAGAACTCGACCGGCCCAAACACAGACCCCTGACCACAACTTTTGCACCTTTGGGATGAACTGAAACTAAAGATTGCGCACCAGGCCTTCTCGTCCAACATCAGTGCCTGACCTCATAAACGCTCTACAGAATGAATGGACACGAATTCCCGCAGAAACACTCCAAAATCTTGGGGACAGCCTTCCAAGGAGAGTAGAATCAGTTAGAGCTGCAAAAGGGGACAAATATTTTTGTCTGGTACAAGGTCTGGTAATGTGTACTGCAATAAAACAATATTTTTTTTACAACTGTGTTTAATGAACACTGGACACTTTGTGAAATCATATAAAGCGGTCATGACATCGGATCATCAGTCACTAACACAGTCTTCACTTCCCCAATAAACAAGGGCAAATGAAAAAATGGAATTACTTCAGTCACATCCTGAAATAGAAAGGCTTTGTGATGTGATTTATCAACCTAATGCAGTTAGTGTTATTAATGTGACTTGATATAGAGTTTCTGCACAGAGAATTATCTGTTCAGTTTCTGCTTAATTTGAATTCTATGGATCAAGAGATTTCAATTTCACCCCATCAGATGCTTATATTTAACACCTTTTTTTTTCAATTCTATAATTACAATTTTTTTGTGTTTGTGTGTGAATAAGAGAGAGAGAGAGAAATGGAGAAATAGAAAAAAAAAATAATTTGCAACTGCAGTATTGCACACCATTTACTCCAACTCATTGGGTCTGATTAAGCCATAGGCGGAGTTTGCGGAGAGGCAGGATAGGCATTGCCTCTCCTCCAGGGGCTTAATGCTTGCAAAATTGGTTGAATCTGCAATATATATATATATTAAAGCTTTCCTGAGGCTTCGCTGCTGCGGTTATAACACTGATTGTCATTGTTGTAAGTGGTAGTACCACTGTTGGCAGTCCCTGTACCAATGTCAGCTCTAATGCTTCTCTGATCAGCGTTTCTGTGGTTTATATGTTTGGAATGTTCATTATTCTTTTTTTTTTATAGTTTATATAATTTTAACGAATAGTTAAGTTAGTTACATATATAATATAGTTAAACATATACATATATTTAGATATAAAAGTTAATAGATTGTAAAAACATTGGTTTTGTAATTATTTAATTTTTAAGCATTCTGGGATTTATGTAATGTCACATGACATCTTACTCACTTTCACTCACTCATTCCCTATACCGCTATATTATATACTGTATATACAAAATCTTAACTGTCTATAACATATTGACATCAGCCTTTTCAGGGTATTGAAATTGAGTTCGGACTTGCTCAAGTGGTATTTTTGCAGAAATTAACTGTCACAAGTTATAGGTCAAGCTGGAAATGATGATGCAATAAAATAAGATTGTAAAAATATTGGTTTTGTAATTATTTCATTTTTAAGAACTCTGGGATTAGATATGAGTGACTATGTTGTATAGTTAGGTTCAAAATTGTATTAAATTATTTCATTCTGTACACTAAATGTTTTAAAAGATTACACGATAAGTGAAAACCCAAGAATATGATATAAACTGATACTTCACTTGTAACAGACTTGCAATCATGTATGAAAGATAAATCCTCTGCATAAGCTGGAGTGTGATACAGCACAAAGTAAACACAAACTGCTTTGACGCGCTGTGTTATTTGGCTTTATGATGATGTCATCACTATTGTCTTCTTTTATTGTATGCATACGCATAACACATCACGCAGTAGCTGGTTTTGAACCGATGTAGGTTAAAAAAGAATAATAATAATAAATGTTTACCACACCAGAGCAAATGTCAAACTCCGCAGCTGGAACAGTTTGAAGCTTAGTAATAAATGTGAGCTCTGGTCTTCTCCTATAAGCTTCATTTATTCCATCTTCAAATATAGTTATATCTATTGTTCTTCTGTCTGTCAAATAATTTTCAAAACATTACATACTATAGAGGAAAATAGAGCCAAAAACGTGTTTATCAAAATCTCTGAATGGATTAGGCTTAAACTTTGCACTTTTTTCCTATGTTTGAAAAAGAAAAAAGAAAGAATGCTATATAATAAGCTTGATAAACTAAACATCATTCTGCCTTTTAGTATATTTATTATTTACTATGGCTTCCATTCTAGTGAGATAGTGAGATAAGGTATGCTGGTCGATAAAACAACCTTACAGAGCTTTAATGGAAGATATACATTTTGTACATAAATGCACCTATTACTGGAAAAAGAAAAAGAAAGTTTAAACACATACAGAGTGTAGGAATGTGTCTAAATGTTACTATTCATAGGAGGAAAAGCTTTGTTGCCAGTGCCAGCACTTAATGTGTTGAAAGATGGCACATCTCAGCACCAAAAAGGCCAATCGCTATGTTGCATTATATATAGCCTCCAGTTCAACTACTAGAGCCAGAGAAAAACTCATTCTGTAAGGTTTTTTTTTTCTTTTCTGTGCAGTAGACAGAGAGAAATCAATAGGTAATATGCCACCTCGTTTAGGGAACTCTACGATTATATAATGATGGAGATCACATATTGTAAGGCCAAAGTTCCCTACATTGATCCACACCACCAAATGGAGACTGCCTCTCCTGGCTTAAACCTAAAAAAAATTGGGTTAGAGATGCAGTGTAACAGGTTTTCATTTATATGGTTTATTTTGAAATGCTCTGTTGCCCTGCATCAGGTGTCTGGGATTAGTCTACTTTCTTTATACAACAAGATTATAAAAGATTTTAGCAATTCTCATTTAACCTTAAACCGTCTAATTGTAATGAGTCTACTTTTGACATTGAGTGTGAGCGTGTTTGTGTGTGTGTATAAGACATACCCACACCAGGCTATAAGAAAATGTAATAAAAAGGTAATAAATGTAATAAATTGTTAGCAAATGTGAAAAAAATTTGGTTAGCTAGCATCCAGGCTAATAACACAAAGACATTAAACATTATTATACACAGGGCTCGATTTGAGGGGGGATGCAGGGGGATGTTAAAAAAAAATGACAAAAACCATCCCCTCTGTAAAACCACCATCCCCCTTACCATCCCCTTCAGATTAATAATACTGTGTATTATGTAAAAATTTATCATGAAAATGAAATATTAAAACTCTGTATGTCTGATCATCTACGAACTAATAAGGGCAGTTAGCCAATCAGAACTCAATATTGTAACGCGGGTCTCACAAGCTCATGCAAGTTTGTCATTTTTCTCGTTGTTCAAATTTTCGCAACGGCCAAGAGAACAGTCCAACAGTCTTCAAAAAGAAGAGAACTAAAGGTATGATACATTCGCAGAAATCTTCTCAGCGGAGACACGATAAACATAAAGGATTCAGTTTAATACAGAAGTTTTCTAAATGACAGACAGCTTTAATGATTATAAAAAGACGCATTCTTTACCCAATTTGTGTTTCATTCTCAATTTAAAGTAAAGGTTTTGTTTTTTCATTAGACTTTGCGGCTTCACTTACATGCTTGGTTGCAAACAGGTCAAAAATAGATTTTTTAATGCTATAATAGTCATTTGATTATTTGTGTGTGTGTGTGTGTGTGTGTGTGTTGAGATTAAAGCAGACGTGAGTGCAGGTCCATGGCGTCTCTGATGTTTTA
>JAOTRS010000002.1:20337018-20349017 GCA_028565755.1 Dinotopterus cunningtoni
CTCCCCAGTATTTTGTTCCAATCACCTAGATTTGCTAATTGGCAAATCCAGGTGATTGGAACAAAATACTGGGGAGGACTTTTACTCATGGCACCTGGATTTGACACCTCTGATGTTGGTCCGTGTGTGTTTTATGTGTCTGTGTAGTTGTGCTTTGTCGTGCGCGCATGTGCGTTTATATTGTGTCCAGGTCGCGCGCCGCTCCGTACTCCACTCCAGGTTTTCTAACTGCCTCTACACCAGGAGCTGCCTGACCTTCCACACGGTCGCTTCCGCCCTGAGTGACGTCATCAGCGGATCGTTCATAAACCGGAGAGAGACGCGGGAACGGGGAGGCGTGTAGGCGATAGTGATGGGAAGTTTGAATCATTTTAGTGACTCGGTTCTTTGAATCTCGTTCATCAAAATGAACGAATCTTTTTTTTTTCATCATTTAGTTCATTTCGTTCTTTTGATCAGAAATAAAATAAAATGTTGCATTTTCAATAAAAAGACCCCCAATATGTCTACATACACAAATTTTGGCCATAGTTCCAGTTATATTGTCAAAATATTACAATGCAGCTAAGGACATATTTTAATAAACAGAATGAGTAGCTCACCTCTTATATCTTCTAGTCCGAGTCGTTCGTTCTTTTGAATCTATTGCACCGCATAGCGTCTATGGGAGTCACGTGACAAAAGAACGAACAACTCGGGACTTGAAGAGTCATTGAGAAAGAATCGCTCAATTCTGTTTCCTGTACAGAAATACCTACGGAGGTTTTGCGATGATTTGCGCATGCGCGCCCAGTAGAAAATGAACGAAACAGTCTCCGAGACTACTCGTTCTTCTGAGTTCACGTTCGAACGACCCATCACTAGTAGGCGAGGTGTTGGTTGTGGTGGAGAGAAAGAGAGATTTTGTGGTTTTGACTTTTTTTATGTTTTTGATATTGGATTATGTATTCTGGTTTTGTCTCCCTTTGACTTTGATTGTTGTTTGTTGCTTGGCTCTTTGTACATATTTTGTATAGAATTTCACTGTATGTTTGCGCACTCACCAGTAATAGGGGTGTGGCTGCCGTTTATTTTTGGGAAGAGGGAATTTATTTACTGGTTTTGGTTTAGGGAGATAGGTAAGGTACCTGTATTTTTGTTTGTGTTTTGTTTGGTAGGTAAACTAGCTTTTAAAATACAGATACCCTGTATTTTTTTTTTTTAATTATTTTGGCATGGGTCCACCCTGAAGCTGAGCCTGGTGTTGTGCTTGTATCTGTATTTGCATGTGCTTTTTGTAAAGCAATACAAACCTCGTTTTTTTTTGTAAGTTACTGTTTCTGACTCAATCTTTCGGTAATATTACACCATTGTGTTCCACCTCCTCCATACAGTTTAAAACAGGACCCTGAACCAATCCTATGCTGTACGGCCCAACCCTAGACTGGGACATAACACCTGATTAGTTTGCATCAACAGAAGTTAATAACTCCATTAGAGGCAGGAAGACATACTGCCTTTCCCCCCTCGGAATCTCGCAATTGCTTTCTCTCTAGGGAAAGTGTGAGAAGGAGGAGGAGGGCGAGGAGGAGGAGAGCTAATGAAAATATGGGTGAGTTACAATCAGCAAGCATTGTCCATGAATCATTAGGGATGGGAACAGTATCGTGTTACTCAGACATTCGTAGTGAGCTCCAATTTAACATGTTTACAGCAAACACGGAATATGCTCATATTTAAATAGGTACTTGCCAGAAGAACAGGGTAAGTAATAGGGTTACATGAAAGGAGGGCTAAATGGGTAATTAGTATGTGTATAACGCATGATTGCAATGCATTTCATTTAAGTACCAGTAGTTTTTTTTTATTTATTTTTTTTTATTTCTGGGCAAAAGAAAAGGAATTAACAGGAACACTTCTTTGAGCCTATGTTAACATACGAGCATTGCAACATGTCCATGTTGATAAAGATGTTCACAATTTTTTTTCTTTTAATATGGTGAAAAGACCGTTTCGATATTCCTAAGCAAATTCGCACATAAAATGTGACCTCTTTTCTCAAAAGGCTTCGGATCTGCCAGTCATCTGTCAACAAAGCAGACCTTATCACTCATGTTCTTGCACTTCTTGTCCTTTTCATTTTATGTCCAAGCACTCACAGGAACATGCATCCACACTTCCAAAACTATTTCTCTCTCTCTCTTCCAGACTTCTCTGGCTTGGTGAGAAGCAGTTTTGATGATTTCCAAAAGAAGATGACGAAAAAGAAAATCACCTTTTGTGTCCTTTCTGTATTTTAACTTTTATTATCACATAATCTTTGGTACTCATCCTATTAATAAGCACATCATAGTCCTCCATCGTCCTCCATTTTTTTTTTTTTTTTTTTTTGAAGGAACAAGACATAACGCCTCCCCCCTACTCATGTCAGATGATCATAACCCTCTGGTTATTTATTATACGTGGAACGTCCACCTACACAAGTCACTTTTATTCTCATTTGAAGGACATCATTTAAGAATTCCTTCTTGCAATTCAACAATTTAAAAAAAAACTAACAAACAAAACTAGAAAGAGAGCAAATAGCTGTACACTTAACATCCCACATAAAAAATATATATCATTTATTCGTCCATACTTTCTATACCTGTAATAACAAATTATGAGTACTGTATGGTGTTTTTAAGTACAGACAATTCCTTTGTAACCTTAGCTTCCTCTCTCCAGCCCTCTTTTCTTCCTTGATTCTCCCAAAGCAGTTCTTGTCTTAAACTAAATCAACCTTTGCTCTAGCTTAACTACTTGCCTCGATAACCTCTGTCCTTGCTACTCCAAATAAGCCCAAGCAGTACCCTTCATGTTGTGACTTAATGCTCTTTAAGAGCGACAGATAAAAATCAGGACTGCTTAGAGGAAATGGAGTAGAACAGACTACTTCGATTTGTATATCAATTTCCAATTAAATTTTACATTGCATTGATCGGTTTTATCTTCCATCACTTCCAACAACTTTCAACAACTGCCCAAAAGTGCTGGCTCTTACCTGGACATGGCTAGAGACTTTACAGACTCAGGAGATAAGCAACGATACGAGCGTAGGAGATAAGCATCTCTACCAACACAAAAGACTAGAAACTCCACTAATCCAGGAGGTAGCAACTCTATCAACCCAGAGGACTAGAAACTCTACAAACTGAAGAGATTAACAACTCAAGAGATCAGCAACTCCACCATCACAAGAGATTAACAGGTCCACAAACAGAAGGGATTGACAACCAACACAGATGATTAGCAACTCTACTAACCCAGGATATTAGCCATTCCTCCAAAACAGTACATTAGGATTAAGAGACTCTACATATACTGCCTTTTTCATATGCCTTGATGCCTAGCATGTCTCGCAAATCCAGTGGGGATTACATAAAGATAACTTGTGAGTTAGTATACAGTAAATTCCCAACATACGAACGAGTTACATTCTGGAGAGCTTGCTTGTAAGTCGAATTTGTTCGTAAGTCCAACAAACATTTTCTAGGTAATAGAATGCTAACACAATTGGCTATACACACTATACAACTAATGTTCCATGATCTTGTTCTTTAGAATTGTGAGCAGTGTCTGCCATCTTTTCAGCTCGCTCGATTCTCTCAATTATTTTCCCTTTTGTCACCATTATTATTTATTGGCACCTCTTAGAAAGCTTTATCACTGCTGCATTTATGCTTGGTTTCCGGACATCGTGGAATGTACGCTGCACACAAGTGACAATGCGTAAATGCTCTTAACTCGAATTTACGTACAGACCCCAACTAACAAACATTCGAGTTATGTATTCCCGTAGATACAAATAGCTCAGGTGTATTGTACAAAAGATTGACACTGCAATGCACCAGATACCAATATTTACCATTATATTCAATATTTTTAGTGTGTAAGTGAATGTATAAAATGTCTAAAGCCCGGTATATTGTATGTGTGCGCGTGTGTGGGGGTGCGGGAGAAATGAATCGGCCTTATCGGTTCAATGAATCAGTCCGGGAGCACAATGATAGAAAATGTCTCTCCTGCCTTTCCCCCCTCGGAATCTCGCAATTGCTTTCTCTCTAGGGAAAGTGTGAGAAGGAGGAGGAGGGCGAGGAGGAGGAGAGCTAATGAAAATATGGGTGAGTTACAATCAGCAAGCATTGTCCATGAATCATTAGGGATGGGAACAGTATCGTGTTACTCAGACATTCGTAGTGAGCTCCAATTTAACATGTTTACAGCAAACACGGAATATGCTCATATTTAAATAGGTACTTGCCAGAAGAACAGGGTAAGTAATAGGGTTACATGAAAGGAGGGCTAAATGGGTAATTAGTATGTGTATAACGCATGATTGCAATGCATTTCATTTAAGTACCAGTAGTTTTTTTTTATTTATTTTTTTTTATTTCTGGGCAAAAGAAAAGGAATTAACAGGAACACTTCTTTGAGCCTATGTTAACATACGAGCATTGCAACATGTCCATGTTGATAAAGATGTTCACAATTTTTTTTCTTTTAATATGGTGAAAAGACCGTTTCGATATTCCTAAGCAAATTCGCACATAAAATGTGACCTCTTTTCTCAAAAGGCTTCGGATCTGCCAGTCATCTGTCAACAAAGCAGACCTTATCACTCATGTTCTTGCACTTCTTGTCCTTTTCATTTTATGTCCAAGCACTCACAGGAACATGCATCCACACTTCCAAAACTATTTCTCTCTCTCTCTTCCAGACTTCTCTGGCTTGGTGAGAAGCAGTTTTGATGATTTCCAAAAGAAGATGACGAAAAAGAAAATCACCTTTTGTGTCCTTTCTGTATTTTAACTTTTATTATCACATAATCTTTGGTACTCATCCTATTAATAAGCACATCATAGTCCTCCATCGTCCTCCATTTTTTTTTTTTTTTTTTTTTGAAGGAACAAGACATAACGCCTCCCCCCTACTCATGTCAGATGATCATAACCCTCTGGTTATTTATTATACGTGGAACGTCCACCTACACAAGTCACTTTTATTCTCATTTGAAGGACATCATTTAAGAATTCCTTCTTGCAATTCAACAATTTAAAAAAAAACTAACAAACAAAACTAGAAAGAGAGCAAATAGCTGTACACTTAACATCCCACATAAAAAATATATATCATTTATTCGTCCATACTTTCTATACCTGTAATAACAAATTATGAGTACTGTATGGTGTTTTTAAGTACAGACAATTCCTTTGTAACCTTAGCTTCCTCTCTCCAGCCCTCTTTTCTTCCTTGATTCTCCCAAAGCAGTTCTTGTCTTAAACTAAATCAACCTTTGCTCTAGCTTAACTACTTGCCTCGATAACCTCTGTCCTTGCTACTCCAAATAAGCCCAAGCAGTACCCTTCATGTTGTGACTTAATGCTCTTTAAGAGCGACAGATAAAAATCAGGACTGCTTAGAGGAAATGGAGTAGAACAGACTACTTCGATTTGTATATCAATTTCCAATTAAATTTTACATTGCATTGATCGGTTTTATCTTCCATCACTTCCAACAACTTTCAACAACTGCCCAAAAGTGCTGGCTCTTACCTGGACATGGCTAGAGACTTTACAGACTCAGGAGATAAGCAACGATACGAGCGTAGGAGATAAGCATCTCTACCAACACAAAAGACTAGAAACTCCACTAATCCAGGAGGTAGCAACTCTATCAACCCAGAGGACTAGAAACTCTACAAACTGAAGAGATTAACAACTCAAGAGATCAGCAACTCCACCATCACAAGAGATTAACAGGTCCACAAACAGAAGGGATTGACAACCAACACAGATGATTAGCAACTCTACTAACCCAGGATATTAGCCATTCCTCCAAAACAGTACATTAGGATTAAGAGACTCTACATATACTGCCTTTTTCATATGCCTTGATGCCTAGCATGTCTCGCAAATCCAGTGGGGATTACATAAAGATAACTTGTGAGTTAGTATACAGTAAATTCCCAACATACGAACGAGTTACATTCTGGAGAGCTTGCTTGTAAGTCGAATTTGTTCGTAAGTCCAACAAACATTTTCTAGGTAATAGAATGCTAACACAATTGGCTATACACACTATACAACTAATGTTCCATGATCTTGTTCTTTAGAATTGTGAGCAGTGTCTGCCATCTTTTCAGCTCGCTCGATTCTCTCAATTATTTTCCCTTTTGTCACCATTATTATTTATTGGCACCTCTTAGAAAGCTTTATCACTGCTGCATTTATGCTTGGTTTCCGGACATCGTGGAATGTACGCTGCACACAAGTGACAATGCGTAAATGCTCTTAACTCGAATTTACGTACAGACCCCAACTAACAAACATTCGAGTTATGTATTCCCGTAGATACAAATAGCTCAGGTGTATTGTACAAAAGATTGACACTGCAATGCACCAGATACCAATATTTACCATTATATTCAATATTTTTAGTGTGTAAGTGAATGTATAAAATGTCTAAAGCCCGGTATATTGTATGTGTGCGCGTGTGTGGGGGTGCGGGAGAAATGAATCGGCCTTATCGGTTCAATGAATCAGTCCGGGAGCACAATGATAGAAAATGTCTCTCCTGTAATATGTGTATCCTGATGTTTACAGTCCAATACAGTGGAAAATAGCTCTGAGACAAAATGGCATCCGGGATTTCCCTCATGATTTAAAGGCACAGAAACAACACTGTTACATTTCACATGTGTAAGAATTAAGTACTCCTTAGGCATGTTTAAAAAGGCTTACATGCGGTTATGTTTTTTGGCCACATGATGTCAGTGAAGGGGACAGTACGCCGCTCAGTTTTAGCCAAGTGGATTGGTATGCTTTACATTGTATATTCATGTCAAAGGTGTATAAGACTCACTTTGTCAGACTTAAGAACAAATCAGACTTACTAACGTGCTCCTGGAACAGAACTTGTTCGTAAGTCTGCGACTTTCTGTACGTACATGGACTGCTATCTCAAAGCACAGGCTGTGCTTTATGGGTCCCATGTACTGTAGGTGGTACAGCATGATAGAACCAAACAGCAGTCAAATTACAACACATTACTTATGTTTAAAATGTAACTGAAAATACTAGTCCAATAGCAAGTAGCAAAAAAAACACTGTTGGCAAAACAAGCTCCGGGACCACAACTGAGATGCCAGTGCTCACTCTCATTACAGCTTTTGCTGGTACCACCTGTTATGATCAGCTTGCTAAGTCATGTGGTTTGTCTGTCAGAAAACCAGATGCAACGGGAGAGCTTCTTGGCCCTGGCACGCACGAAAACCGTTTCTCACACACCAGCATGTTATCCTGCCAGACATCACGGAATTATACTTCGTCTGCAGTTTTAAACCTAGCCAAAATGAACTGGCCTGTAATATGCATGAGAAAAGCCATTGGCTAAAGCCTACTGGAGCTGCTCAGCTGCTAGTTTGGTAGGCTAGTAATGATGCATGCATACAAATATGTGTTGGGAAGACTAATGCTCTGAGACTCCCAAAGCTTCAGACAGACATTGAGTGCGCTGTGCTATGGGATGTTGGCTTGCAACTTCGGGGAAGAAGTTAAATTGTGTGTTTATGTTTTCCCCCCCTTTTTTTCCTGTTCTTTTTTTTTGTTGTTGTTGTGAGGATTTGCAAGTGCCGTGGCAAAGCAGACACTCTTGGTGTGGCTCTTAGCTCAGTGGGAGCAGTTGGTGTGTGGCAGAGGGAGGCCAGAATCAGCCCAGCAGGCAACTGCAGTAATCTTGAAGCATGAGCCTCAGTTGATTGGAAACCATTTCCACTGCACTCGCTCATGCTAAACAACTCTCTCGGTTTATTATCAGATGGCGGTGCTCACCTCGGGAACTGTGCGAGTCGCATACACACACACACAAACCCTTTGCTCAAAAAACATTGTTTAAAAATGCTATCAACCTGATAAGAATGTTAAAACATCTGCTATAATTGCAGTCGATTTTTAAAAGGACATCAGATCTTGGCATTGAGCTCCGGTTCTGTATTAATGATCACATTAATGAATTAATCCACTCCAGTCCCTGGATTTAACTGCATTTTTTTCTAAGACACTGTTTCAGATCTCTTGCTCAAACGACTGCAGCTAATTTACTTAGCCAGCCAATAAATGGTGTGCTTTAATTATTCAAGAGCATGGTGAGATTCAAGAACCAGCGCGTAAGATACAGTAATGATCTGGGTTGTATTCAATGGGAAGATTACAGGGAACAACCTTTCAATCAGCCGGTCTTGTTATCTCACAGCTGTGCTGCTTTTATAGCCTTATCTATTGCTTAACTTCAACAATTATCTGCAGTTCTGCATTAACACCAGACCGGAGATAAGAACTCCGAGGCCTACAACACTACAGGTTGAATAATGAAGTGCAAAAGAAAGACTAGCTGACAAACAAACAATGCTTTATCTGTTACATCTTATTCTTTTTATTGGTTTGTACCATTGGTTAGGCCATGACAAGCAAATCTGCATGCTGGAAATGTACTTTATTTAGGATATATTGAATTAAATGAGATGAGATACACACTTAAAAATGAGATTGTGCCTGTGCCTGTCAGTTTTCTGTTGGGTTACAAACCTCAGAGCATACTCTAGGCTTTCTCAGGTTTTCAGGTATATAGGGAGCAGGCTCAAAATCACATGATGAATTATAAAGCATGAGCAGCTCTAAAGTAAAATGCCAGAACCAGAACTGACCAACCTAGTCGTGCAGGCTTACATACTGTATACATCATGTGCCCTTTTGGTGGGTTGGTGGGTGAGAGGTTGGGGTTAGACCAGCCACAAGACACAAGGTTACAAGACAAATGTTAAAATGAAAAAGAATGACCTTCACACTAGGCAAAACACCAATATAATCAGGATCTCAGTTTCCTGCACAACCCTATGAGACCCTAATATCTTATACAGTATTAGTCATCCCTCAACCAAGGGAAAGAAATGTTCATTTGTTTGAATTACAGTACTGTCAGGCAGGCTGATTCTGAGGGACTGGTGTGGTGCAGGCCATGGTAGTGGCTAAGGAGAAACTCCCCACCACCAATACAGACAGATCTCTCATGCCTGAGAAAGCAACAAGCAAGAGTAATATCTGACCCAGATATAAAATGGATCCAACCTCCTTCTTTGTTAAATATTTGTTTTATTTTGCTCGAAATAAATATATGAAAGTGTGGGTGGTTTAAAGAGACACTTCATCTCAATTGTATCTTGGACTGGACATGACTGATCCATTGTGATAGAAGACCTTATTGCTCAACCAACTCATCCATTTATCCATTCAACCTTGAATGGTCCCTTTCATTCCTTCCGCCGAATGCATTTTAACACCTAAGGGCTGTGACACTTAAAAGATGACTGTTGGCACTCAGCTATATCATGTGTGGACAGTTGTTTTTGCAGTGTGTCCACACAAATCGCACTACTTGGCCTTGTCACAGCCTGTACAAAGGGGCGTTTATTTGGATGTGGACTAAACCGCATTCTGCCACCCACAGTACTGTGTCTTGAGGCGCACTCATTTTTTTTTAGACTTTTTATTGTATTTTTAATGTAGACTTCAGGAATAATTTTCCAGGCTTCCTAAAAGACTTTTTTGTCTCTCATTTTCACTGTTTGTTTTTCCCTGGAACTAGCCATAGGGCTAGAGTGTAACTTTGAAAGATACAGTAGCAACAAAATTTAGCTCAAAGTTACTGCAGAAGCTTCATATGAGTCTAGGCTGAAGTTTGAAATGCATTGTTGCATGGAACGGGGGTGGGCAATTTGGCTCTGATTACTTACGTTGTACTCGCCTTCCGGGTGACGAACTTCACAGATGTTGTGAGGAGCGGAAAAAATTATAATGACCAATACATAATATGATGTGTGTATATATAATTTTTTTCATACTGTATATACACATACAGTTGCACTTGAAATTATTCAGCTGTTTGTGAACAGTTGAAATTTAAATAGCTCAACACAACTAATGTAACAAGTAGTTTCTCCAAAGTCAACACAAAATGCAATTTTTAATGACGATTACAGAATCAAAATTATTCAACCCCTTGATGGGAAACATCTGCAGTACATAGCTATTTTGACCCACCGCAAATGTGATGTACATGTATAGCCAGATACTAGCTTCTGGCAATGTTTTTAAGGGATCTTAATCAATTCCTGATGGGCAATGGCCTCTAGTTCAGTAAGATTCTTGGGTTTGCATGCTGCAACTGCTTTTTAAATTTTTGTTCTATCTGATTCAAGTCAGGCGACTGTGATGGCGTCTCTAGAACCCTCCAGGACTTCATCTGAAACCAAGCCTTGGTGGACTTGGTGGATACTTGGAATCATTGTTCTGTAGGAAGTTCTGATGACACTAAAGTTTAAGTTTCCTTACAGATGGCATGACGTTTTCTTCAAGGGTACTTGATTGAATCCATCTTGCCCTCTACATGCTGCAGGTTTCCAGTGCCAGAGGAAGCAAAGCAGCCCCAGGGCATCACAGAGCCACCACCATGCTTCACTGGTGGCACTTTTTGCACATGCTTCATTCTTTCTCCTCCAAACATACTGCTGATTCATAGACCCAAAAAGTTCAAGTTTTGTTTCATCAGTCCATAGAACAGAATTCCCAAACTTTGTGCGTTTTATTTATATGGTTTTTAGCATATTGTAGCTGACCTTTCTTGTGTTTTAGGTGTACGTCTTGGGCTAATCTTCAGTGTTCAGTATGCGCCTTATAGTGCAGAGTAAAACTTCAGTGCCTGCTTGATGGCTTCCTCTTTCTGCCACGTCGAGGTGGTGTAGCCACCAGTGGTGGTCGGTCAATAAGGGGCGCTGGGGTGCCGCCCCCTTAAAGTTAGGCAGAGATGAATGCTACTTTAACATGTAATTATTTAACATCATAATTTTTTATTTTAATCATGAAATGAAGTCATTATAATGATATTTTGCTGTATTTCTTTATATAATTTATTTACAATAAAAATAAAAAAAACTAAACTGTATTACGTTTGTGTTCGTGTACGCGGGGCGCCAGACAAACGACACGTACATTTTTTAAAAAGCATGTGATTTGAGGCTGAGCTCTAATTGGATTTTATCGAATCATCCTTGGGGCGCAGCACTGTGCGCCCTGAACCCTCCCATTTTTGTTCTTAGCGAATCAATGTTGTTTTTAAATATTTGGGCTCATGTGATTGGACCATTCTCAACCAGTCTTATTACCGGTCAGCAGATTGTTAGTGATTGTATTGAATAGTGATTGACGTGGAAGCCAGATAAATATGAGAGAAAATTCTGTAATTTCTTTGCTAAAATACCCCTTCGGACAAGGAAGGAAAAAAGTTAAAGAGCTTGGACCAGATCGACCTGATCATCTAATTAAGCAGCAATCAAGTGATTGCGGTCGAGCTTACACTCTGTGCTTTTCTGGCACTTCTTATGGCAAGCGGAGCTGGATGACTGGATGTGATGTCTTGCCTTTATTTTATACTAGTAGTATTGATGCTTAATCACCTGATAAATGGCTATTTACAGGCGATTATTAAAGCCGGAACTGGTAGCCACTGTTCCTTTAACATGTGGAATAAGCTTCCCACTGTATTTATGGTCAAATTTTTAGGTAAATTTTTAAAAATATATATCCTTTCCTTTCTAAACAACTCTCAAAAACCTCTAAAAACCACAAACCTCTAAAAAGTCCAGGTATTTGATGTGTTCTTAATCAAGTACATCTGAGGCATCTAATCTGTGATTAAAACAACACCTGATTTACAAAATTTGTGTTCTAATAAGTGATTCTATTCAGGGGGTTGATTCTGAATCTGTAGTAATCATTGAAGAAGGGGCCGTTTAAGTTGAAATTTGGGGAAACCACTTGTTATATTAGTTGTGTTGAGCTATTGAAATTGCTCTTGTTTCACCGATTTATTACAAACAGCTGCAAGTTAGTAATTTTGTCCAAATAACCTAATTTTCAACAGGGGGT
>JAOTRS010000002.1:20349117-20367009 GCA_028565755.1 Dinotopterus cunningtoni
AATGAGTTAAAAAACACCTAAATTGTAGAAAAAATGAAACTCAAATCCAGATCTCTGACCTTTAAACAAACCTTAAAAGCTTAAAAAAAGCAAACAAACAAAAAAAATTAATAAACAGGAGCGCTACAGTATCTCAGTACCACAAGGAAACAGAGACAGCTGAGAAAATCTTACATGTATTCATGAGACCCACAGCAGTCCTTCAATACTCTTGTAAGACAAGAACAGCGGTCCTCCATGTTGAGTAGAGTTGCATAAGCCAGTGGATTCTCCTCTGTACCCGAGGAGGCAGACAAATTACACCCTGACTAATGCATGTCAGCAGCCACTGTATTAGCTGCAGTGGATCAGATGGAAATGGTCACAGAGGATAAACTAGACTTCAGTCCTAGTGATCAAATTACAAAATGTGCAATAGTCTTAATGTTGGTGCTGGTGTACATAGAGATGAAAGAACTAATATCACACAGGAATGCTTAAAAAAATTATGAAGGTAACTTTTTATAGAGTAACTTTTGTTTCATGTGGCTGATGTTAGTCTAGCTCAGAACCAGTGCGATCCTGTCATGGTTTTGCATACATATTGTATCATACCCCACATCTCAGCCTCTCTCTCTCTCTCTCTCTCTCGCTCTCTTTCTTTCTCACCTATCTTGGCCGCTCAGATTGCATTTGCATCTGTGTCAACCTTGCTCTTATTGTCTCCATCCCTCGCCCATTCAATATTCCTGTCATTACCGTCATATCACACACATGAAATATCACCATGCTTGGACTCTCTATCTTTCTTTTTTTCCTCCTCTCCTCTTCTCTCTTTTCTGCAGCTCTGCCTGCGACTATGCCTTTGAAGCAACAACCTTCGCTTATATCCCCCAGATTTCTTTCTTCTCACATCAAAAGTAGCTCTCAGAGCCAGAGGCTCTGAAATCTGAAAACTACACATTTATAAGATGCGGGAAAAAAAATGTAGCTTGGAATGACAGACTCTCAAAGACATACAAATGCATATATACAGTAATACACATATTTCTAATAGAATTAATACTAAGCCTAACACTGCCATGTATCAGGTACACTGCCTGGGGGAAGGAAATGCTGTTTCGGACATGACAAATCATTGCCTTGCATCAGGGAAAGAAAAGGAGATTTGAAATAACTGGCATTGGGCTGAGAGCTGTCCAATCTACATAAATATAAATCTATATAAATAAAAGTCCAAACTTGCTCTTTTAATGATATCTTTATGTTTCATACTGTGGAGGACCCGAAAGCAGTCTCAGAAAAATTTCTGTCTTACTGTCTGGTTTTTTGTCACAGCATCACGCAAAACTGTCTGGACAGAATTTTAAAATTAAACCTGCGCCATAAATGAAATCAAAATTCTCAGTAGAAGCGAAGTTATGAGCAGTTATGTTTCAGATTATAAACCACATAAGTGTTGTGTTAGTGTTAAGATGTTATGCACAGTTATGTGTCGGTTTTAATAATCTACTTTAAAATCATCTACTAATGCGCTACTGTCTCAATGTAAACAAACACCTGCATCAATAGATATTAATTAGAAAAGATAAAGTGAATATTTTTACTGGGATTAGTTCATATTTTCACTTTGGCTAAAATAACAGCGCTGAAGTGGTATAAGTGAATTTTAACACGCTGGAGTCGTTTTAAGACAAAACTTTTTACTCCATTCACTTTATTTTTTTAACCCAGTTTTTAGTAGTTTTATCACCTTAGTTGTTTTCTTTGCTTGATGTAGGACAATAGTTTGACTCTTCTGGAACAGAGGAACATCTTTGCCATGATCACTGGATGTGTCTTCTGACCTGGTTGTAAAAGAAATGCGAAGCTCCTCGATGCATCAGTTAAGGTTAAATAACTTGTTGCAGCAGAACCTCATTAATCACTGCAGTAATTATCCAATAGAAGACTATTTGCTCAATTGATTACAGTGCTGGGCAGTGTATATTTCTAGCATTAGATATCAAAAAACTATTGATCATGAAAGTGCACATGAAATGAAATAGAAGAAAAATGCGACAACACTTTGACTACTTTCCTTTGGGTTTGATTTATCGATTTTTAAAGATGCCTTTCGAGAAATAACGAAGTAAACAGCGTAAATAAAGCATCCATCATTGGAATTAAATTACACAATGGGATGACAAAACAGTCGGTTCTGTTTGAGAGAAACAGAAGGTCACAGCGGACGAGCATTTCAGCTGAACCCCCCCACCCCGGGAATATCTAAAGCCACGATCCACTGAGAACTCTGAGTAAGTGAATAATGACAGAAAAGAAAGACACAATATTTTATGATTTATGATTAGCAGTAGCAGGCAGAGAGAGGGAAAAAAATAGGCTCAAATCAATAACTGCAAGGTAAGTGCTCATTGTTACAGTACACCTTGGAAACAAGATTATATATAATTGAGAGTTCTAATATCCTCGCAGTCCGTCATTACTCACCTTAATACATGCTTAAGTTGGGATGTGAAGGAATAGTGCCTGGGAAAGTTTGTACTTTATAGTACTCATTTATTTATAGAACTTCATATACACCAATAAACCATAATATTAAAACCATAACCTTGGGGTTTAAGGTTCCCTGTGTGCTACAAAACATTTCTGAGCACTCGGCGCATTGGACTCTCCAAGACCTCTAAATGTACAGTAACTGGCACCAGAAGATCCTTTAAGGGAACGCCTCCGTACAATCTTGTTTGTCTGGCGCATTCTACAGACGCTCTATGGAATGAAGATCTGGGGAATTTGGAGGCCAGATCAACAATCCTGCAAAGCTATTCTAATATTATCAATATTATTAATACAAATCCTACTAGCTAATCCTTCTAGTAGAAATATTAGGGTTCACTCTGGTTCAGTGCAGACACTGTACTTATTCTAATGCTAATAATAAACAGATTAAAATATGTTGTTTTTTTCCAAATGAAACCTTTAATTGTTGTTGTGCTTTTTTTTTTTGTTAAGGAATAGTTATGGAAAGAGTCTGTGTTGAAAGAGCTTTATAACATTCACAGCGCTTTGTGAAGTTTATTACAGCAGGAATGTCTTCAGGGCAGAGGAGTTTACGCTTAACATTTCCTAGATTTTTTTTTTTTTTTCCAGAGAGAGAGAGTGTTGAGGGAATGAAACTGTTTATCGCAGTTATGACAAAAGTGAGAGCAGGAAGTAACCTCTCGTTCCAGAACATTAAATCTAGCTCTAAACCATTAAAATGCACATTTCCTACACTGATAAATTAAGGATCCGTAAACAGACGAAAGGTGTTCAAGTCAAACCGGGACTTTTGACAGTTCTGAGAGTTAAAAACTCCTTTTATTTTTCTATATAATCTCCTGCTACACTAATGCACTTTTTCCGGTGTTTTCTCAGTACGCCGGAGCCATGATCGGACTGCCTGACTGATTTACGTCTGAAACACCGGCCTCCCAGGAACTCCTTTAATGGTGTTTCAAACATGTGAAAATGGCATGGAGTGAGATCAGGACTGTACAGATGTGTCTCTTCTGCAAGTTGGCGACAAGTTATCCGTAGATTTTTGAGGATCAGGCGTTTCACTCGCTAAATGTTTACGTGAACGACCGCAGTGGGCTCCGAGCCACCTCAGCCGGGATCTTCATTCATGGACGTACAGCCTTCTTTAAAACGTTTGCACTGTTTAAATAATTTAATGTGATTAAGAGTCTCATCACCGTACTGTCCGTAAGTCTTCTACAAATGTCACTCGCTTTTATGCTTTCAAAATTGAGGCGTACTCGTACTATTATACGTAAATAACAGACATTACTTGTGATCCCACAGTGCCACACTTTAAATAATGCATTTAAAAAAATGTGCAAGGACTCTGACCACTTCAGAGCTTTTCCAGCCTATCCCAGGAGACTTAGGGCACAAGGCGGGTGGCAATCCATCGCAGGGCACACACACACACACATACACACACTCGCACGCTCATTGACACACCACAGGCAATTTGCGAACACTATTTAGCCTAATCTGCATGTCTTTGGACTGTGGGGAGAAAACCAGAGAACATGGAGGAAACCCCTCCAGCACAGGAAGAACATGCAAACTCCATGCACACAGACCCCAAGGTGGGAATCGAACCCGGACCCTGGAGGTGCGAGGAGTCAGTGCCAACCACTAATGCTTTGAGTTATACCTCACTCAAGCTCTCAGAACACTTTATTCTTTTATGCAAATGTTTTATTTATGCGGGACACTGAGCACAGAGATCGTTCTACTGCATGCTTTAAGCTCTAAAGAATTCATTTTCTTTTCCATTTCCACAAAAAGTCTGCACTCAAATTAAGTGACATGAAGAGAGCACAGAGGTGTTCAGGTACACAGCAAAATCCCCAGTGTTGAATTATCACCCAGGTTGTTGGATCAGCATCGTAGTGTTCTCAAAACGCGGTTAGTTTAGCTGTTTTATTAAATGTTAACATACAGTATATAATTAGCAAATAAACTAGAGGCTAAAAAATATAAGTTTCTTACATTTGTACTGCTGGACACAGTTTATGGCAAAGTGAGACTTTTGTACACATGTTCAAACATACATATGTTACCTACAGTAGGGGTTTGATTTAAAAGCTTTATGTTGTGAAAAAAAATGAGATTAGGACATTTATGTTTCTTGTTCCTTAATTTGCTATTTTGTAAAGATATTTAGTTTTATGCATTTATTTTATTGTTTGGAAATGTCCAAATTTGTACATTATTTCATCATTTTGTCTGGCTGCTTACATAAGTTCTAAAAAAAAAAAAATAAAACAGTTACTCAGTACTTAAGTATCTTTTCACCAAATACTTTTTTACTCTTACTTGAGAAATATTTTGGATGACTACTTTTTACTTAATATTATTTTGAAGTAGTGCTACTCTTACTTGAGTACAATTTTTGGCTTCTCTACCCACCTCTGGTTTATATTTACATTACATTCCGGCATTTGGCAAACGCTCTTATCCAGGGCGGCTTCCATTTTTATCTTATTAAACATCTGAGTAGTTGAAGGCCTTGCTCAAGGGCCCAACAATGGCAACTTGGTGGGTGTGAACCTGGGATCTTCTGAACTGTAGTCCAATGCCTTAACCACTGAGCTAATAAACCCTGCAAATGTTGTTAAAATGTTGTGCTTGCGACTTAAGGAAAAGGTAAACAAAAAAAAAAAATACTACTACTAAAAAAAAACGTGTTGAGGAAAAAAACATGATCACATACAGTGTGCTATAATGCTGTACTGAGAATGCTGGAAAACTGTCACATGTCAGAGAATGTGCAGTCTGTTAAGAAGTCAGTGAGCGAGTGAGAGGCTCGTACAGAGTGGCATCGGCTGGTCTGCTCCCAATGCGGTGATTAAGTTTCCCTGGACTGAAAATGAGGCAAGCATCTCATTTCATGAAAAATTCAAAGTATCAAACAACCCAAGAGCAATATGGCTGGATTTTGTTAAATTTCATAGAAAATAAAGTATAAGAAAAGGGTACAAATGCTACAGTACCTCCGCCCCCTGGCTCCAACCTGCAGCGTTTCACACAAATTGATTTGAGCGAATAATTTACTGTAGGATTTATGACGTCCTAAAACCATATTTAGAGATAAAAAAGTAATCTGCTATTTTATTTAAGGAGTCTACTCAATGCACGGCACAAATAATAAACTTTTGACCTAAACGGGCTTCCCTTTCGGATACGCCGTAAATGTCAGAGACGGATTGCTGTGTAATTATTCTCTGAGCTGAATTTTCCAGCGCACCACTCCCTTTCCGCCCATCATCAAAGCCCTTGACTCAATTAGACGGCATAAGCGGATCTCCTAAAGAGGGAAATGTGCCTCTGTGCCACCTTTGAAATGCAAAACCAGGCAAAGCAGATTCCTCTCACCAGACTGATTTGTCTGGCTTAGCAACAGGCGTGCAATTGGTAGCACCTGCTTTCTCCATGAATGGGCTGCAAAGCGACTTTTGACAACAAACCAGCGGAAAAAAAACAACAAACATATACACAGTTTACAATTTAGAACAGAATCTTTCGACACTTTTAACTTATTAAACCGAGTACATACTTTTGCTATCAATAATTTTAGTTCTTCGCTCATCCTTTTTTTTATTTTTTAATACATCACCCGAGGTAAAAATGGCTTAAAGTGTGTGTAATCCATATAGATATAGCACCACTGACTCACGTCTTGCTCAACGCAAGCGCTGAATATCTAGATAAGTCACAATAATATGGCAGGACCTGCCCAGGGAAAGCTGTTAAATGTGAGCTGTCTCTTTGAATTTTCGAATTTTCATCACAGGAGCCTCAGGAAAGCAAAAAAAAAAATAAAAAATACTAATACAGTGGAATATAAAAAGTCTCAGTGTATAAGCAAGAAGTCGTGACAAATGCTCTTAAGAAGAAGTGTTAATATTCTACCACCAACACTTTCAATTTACCATCAACCAGAAAAGCCTGGTTTACATTCCGTCAGCGCGGGCGTCTATGCAGTGATATGAGTTTCGCCTTTATACGGCATAAAATAAAACCAGTTACTGGAAGCTGGCCTACTATCCTACTGTCTCCTCCTCTGTACAGGGTGTCAGTAACACTTGACTAGGAGCTTCACTAGTGATTTAATATTTACCTGCTGGTTTCACTTTCATGGTTTCAGCGCTAGGGGTTCGAATCTCACCTCTGGTGTAGTTGACATGTTTTGTGCATGTTTTGTGGGTTTCCTAGGGGGTTTTCTGGTATCCCAAGAGTGTCAAAACAGGACTTTTGATTTTTCAATTCAATTTTATTTTAATAGCGCTTTTAACAATAGTCATTGTCTCAAAGCAGCTTCACAAAATGAAAAAAAAAAAATATATGGAAGTGTGTATGAGTGGAAAAAAAATGTGATTATATAATAATGAGATTGTGAGATTGTCCCTGATGAGCAAGCCGAGGGCGACTGTGGCGAGGAAAAACTCCCTGAGATGACCTTGAGAGGAAACAGACTCAACAGGGAACCCATCCTCATCTGGGTGATAACGGATAGCAGAATAACAGAAAACTCCCTTTATTTCTCTATATAATCCCCTTATACACTTATGCACTTATCCCAGTGTTTCACTAGAGCTTGGACACCATCAAGGTAGAAAGTTTTATTTAAGTACGCCAGAGCCATGATCGGACTGCCTGCTTCACATCTGAAACGCTGGCCTCCCAGGAACTCCTTTACTGGCCCAAACATGTGTGTGGGTAAGTTATACTGAAGTATGTACAGTATATTTACATTTATACATGCACACAGACCCCGAGACGGGAATCGAACACTCAACCTTGGAGGTGCGAGTCCACAGTGCCGCATATATACAGTACACACACAAACAAAAAAAATCAGACACCCCATAAGGCGAAATATGTACTTTTAATTTACTTTTTTTTTTCTCTGAAAATTAAGACACGCTCACATGCACGCACACACAAACACACACACGCACACACACACAAAACCCCTATCGGAATAAAAGAGACAAGCTCTATAAGCAAATGAAGTCCCCTGACTTTTCCAGGCACTCCAAATAAGCAGTTAATCAAACACATTGTGTACACACAGTCATTTATTTTCAAGTTAATTTTCTAACATTGATCCAAACCATAGCCCCAGACAATTCACTTACCCATATGCTAGCAATACACAGGGCTGCCTCTGAGCCAGGGAAATTTCTGTAATTATAAGGCTTCGGCATAATTTTTCTGTTATAAAACAACATTCATTGTCTGGTACGTTTTACTTTTTCGTTTGCACGATTATTATTTTTCCTATTTGGTTTTTCTCTATAGCCGAGACGATTTCGAGAGGAAAATGCTGCAATGAATTTGTCAGTTTGACGGGATTTTTCATCTCCAACAAAACAATAAAGCAAACAAAAAGAGCCGTGGAGGAAACAGAAGCATTATATGGTTTGTCTTTCTATGATGAAAAATGAAAAAGTTTCTGTAGTCATTGAAGTGATTTTTAATTGAGTTTGGATTCAACAGAATTAAATAAGGACGCTACAGGAGCCGAGCTGGAAGACGGGGCCAGAAACAAATGTGCGACGCAGGTATTACAAACTCGGTCGTGCAATAAAGCTGACTTTTCCTCCATTCTCTGGAAATGACAAAGTAATGAGATACACAGAAAACATTTTTTCTTTCTGTACTCCATGTCACTTGCTGTGGCAGCAGATTTCAGTCGAGCTGGGCTTTAGAGGGCGAGTGTGCCGCTTTTTGTGCTCACTTGTTGAACGCCTTGTTGCGTATAATTGCATCCACATCTCCTAATGACCGAAGTATGAACAAGGAATGAAAGGAGGAGCGAGATGAGAGGAAGAGGAACATCCTTGTCTGATGACTCACTTGTGCAATTTTTTCTTTTTTTTTCTTTAAGAGTGTGTGTTAATCGAGTTTTAGATTTGCATGCAGGCTGTTTGCATAGATAAATAGGCTACAGTTAGAAATATTAAGCATTAAGCTCTTCCACAAGCACACACACACACACACACACACACACACACTAAGTGAGGACATCCCCGAAGTGCAGGCTCAGCTTCAAGAACAATTTGTCCTGCTGTTTGTTAATTATTTGAAAGCGTGCCATCCTACTGTGTCTCTAACAGCATCTAAACTCAAAAGTTTGTAAATAAAGATTCTCCCTCCACTTTTAATTACTTTTTTTTTCTTCTTCTTAAATTAGAGCTTGATTCATCCAATTTCCGTCCAATTCTATTCTGTTATCGGGTATGCTTAAGTCTGTTCATTCAGACAGTGTGTGTGTGTGTGTGTGTGTGTGTGTGTGTGTGTGTGTGTGAACCTGATCAGCCTTAACATCAACAGCACTGCCATGTGAAATGAAAAACATTGATTATCAGTTATATAGCAGAAAACTAGTGACAGGATCATGACCACCCAAGGGCTTACCTATGCCCACGGAGACCATAGTCTAGCCGCTCGTCTGGTCCGATCCTACAGAAAAACCAATGCACCACAAATCTCCCCAAAAAAAAAAAAAATTTGATGCTGTCCAAGATAGAAACACACCAGAATACCCAGTGCACCGCAGCCCAACACACACACGAGGCCCAGCAGGCAGAGAGCTCAAGCCTGCCGACCTCACCTCCAAATTCCAGTGCAATCAAGCACCGATGAGATGTGCTGGAAAAACAAGTCTGATCCACCCCCGACCTGCAAACAACATCACCTAAAGAATCCGCTACCAATGTCCTTGTGCCAGACACCACAGAAGCCCTGCAGAGGCACACCTCGAAGGACCAAAATCACCCAAAAGTGGCACAAGGGAAACCTAATACCCAAGTGACTTTCCAGCCATAGTTTGCTACAGTACTAATGTACAGCAACTGTGTACAGTAAATACAGAACATTTATTGTTGATATCAAACATCAAAATAAGGAATCTCTTTGACTTCACATGTGTCGTGCTTGTCGGTGCCAGACTGAGCCGGTTTGAGTATTTCAATTGCTTCTCTCCTTGGATTGTCAAGCACACAAGTCTTTAAAGTTAACATAAAAATGATGTCATTAAAAAAAAACAAGAAAAAAAAAACATCCATTAAGAAAATGGAAATGCCTTTCACGCTGATAACAGGAGGGCAGGGGAGAAAAGCCGAACGTGACCAGTAAAACAACTGATCACGCTATACAAACATGTACGACAGAAAGGCATCTCAGAATGACCTCGGACCTCAAGTCAGATGGGCTGCATGAGCAGAAGATCATATTGGGATCCACTCCTGTTACCCAAGAACTAGACACTACAGTGGGCATGTTAGAAACTGGACATTTGATGATTGGAAAAATGATTCCTGTTTGAATAAATCAATCTGCCATCAAAGGAACATGAGACGGTCAGAAATTGGCATCAACAGAATGACTCCAATGAAGAAGATCTGATTTGTGACGAGAATCCGGGCTGGTACTAGTGTGGGAAATGTTTTTGTGGTATACAGTATAATACCAACCAGTTAATATGGTGGCTGAGCATGTTCATCCCTTTACAGCCACACATCTTACAACAGTTACACAAATACCATGAGTTGGCCCAAATTGGTTCCATGAGCATGACAATGAGTTCGCATCCCAGCTGGCAAACATCCACCAGATCTGAATCCAGACAGACAGACAGATCGTGTTGTTCATTACTAGAAGGAAATGTACTTAATTTGCACCATGAGTTAAAAGTATACTACAAGTAGTTAACAATTCTAAGTAAAATTAAAGGGAAAAACAGTATATTAAAAGACTCCAGTGTAAGCATGTAATGTGGTAGTGCAGTGAGGTGTAAACCGATTATAGTAATAAGAAACAAGCTTAAGTGCAATTACAATGAAAGTTGCAGTGCAGATAGTGTAAACAACAAGAGCAGCAAATTTGGGATGTAGAACAGGAACAGCAGCGCTGATACATACTGTACATACATGAATAAATAAATAAATTATATAATCATGTAAACATAGACCAGCGTCTCAAAGGAATGTTTCCAACAACTTGTGAAATCAATATCATAAAGGACTGAGGCTGCGAGAGCAAGTGTTGTTATAAATTGCCCATGAAGTGTTTTTTTTTCTTCTGCTTTTGACCATATCTTGCCAGTTTTATGAATATCATTATGGATTTACAGCACTAGACATGTTCCCCATTGATATGACCTTTGCACCGTACACTGATTGAAAATAATCGACAGAGTGACGTGTGGCGTGACACAAAGTGAAGTTTTTCTTCCTAATCCAGGTTTTTACCACTTACACTACAGAAATGCACCTTTTTTTATTAAGCACAAACTATGTTTAGTCATATTTAATATTTTAGTATTAGTTTAGTAGTCATATTTAACATTTTGTGAGACAATTTATTTCCTGTTATCATTTACGGTACAAAATGCAGCAACAAATGGTGGTTCCTTCACTGGATTCTTGGTTCTTGGTTGTAAAACCATTGTGGAGATGTTAATTCAGCAACATTTACAGACATGGGGATGATTACTTTGATAAAATAACATCAAAGAAATGTTGAAAACATGATGATGTAATGTTGTATTAACTCCAAATTGATGGCGCAGCAGGAAACTGGTTGCCCTGGTGAGAGCACGGTGTGCTGTTGAAGCTAGTATGAATGCGCTGATATAACCATGAGCACCAAAAAGAAAAAAAAAAAAGATGCACTGTAATTTACTAAAATATTACATTGGAAAGCAGCCAAAATTGTGATACACTTTGGATACTCTGCAAACACCGTATTACAGGAGAGTAATTTGGGAGCGTAGATGCATGTCACTGTAATATTTCTGAAAGAAAATTAAAGAGAGTGTGCTGTCAGTGGATGATGTGGGTGAGGTGCAGGGTGGGGCCTCCATGGATCAGATTTGTTTATCTGTTGTATCCCATTGGGATCTGGGGAGTTTGGCGGCCCGGCCGGCGGCCTTGGGTTCTTTGCATGCTAGACGCAGTCTGCAGAGCACCGGGTGTTCTGGGGCCTTCTTATCATGGCCAGCATTGACCTTTTTTGCCAAGGTTTGTTGCATTGGTTTTTCTGTTGGATCAGACCAGATGTGCAAGCCTTTGGTCTTTGAGTCTCGGGTGCCCAAGATCCTTTCACCAGTTTACTGCCGAGTAGTTGGTGATCAATGGATTCAGCCGTCAGTGGTCATGATGTTACAGCTGAACTGTGTACAGAATGTTATTTAAACAAACACACAATGCAGCTTCTCATGTTACTAGGAAACCAGAAAGGGCAAAGACATCTGTCTTGAAGACTTTCCATGGCTGGAAAACAACACTTCCTCTTAAAGCAATCTTCAGCAGGTCAAGACTGCACAATTGTGCTTCTTCAACAACTGTGCCTTATAATTCTGTTCAGTTTTAGCCTTTTTAGCATCAACCATACACGTCTCTGCAAAGTATGCATTAATGTATTAGAACAAGAACTTTACTGTAAGGCTGTGATTTGCCTTGCTGCTGATAGTACAGTCAGTGCTTCTGACATACTGTACAGTATTATGATCAACCATGATAAAGAATTCAACAATGGTGTAATAAATAAAAAGAATCTGACATGAAACAGTGCCTCACTATTAATGTATCTTCCTGTGATAAAGTTAATTTAGCCTACATTTTAAACTCATTTAAGATATTATAACGATATATATATATTAAAAAAAGGTAATTATTGGTCTTACTCTAAGGAACAAAAGAAGGTCACTTTGGTCTGCAGCTTTTTTTTATCTTACATCCTACGTATCTCTAAGCTTTAAAAAAAAAAAAAAAAAAAACGACCTACTGCATTAAAACTATTATGCTTTTTGGCATTAAAGCTAAAAAGTACTTCAATCTCTGCTCTGCCTGTCTTTTATGACCATTTCCATCTCTCTCAAGCCCGCATGCATGGCCAGGCTCACCCTGTGTGATCTTAAACAGAGGCTGACTGATAGTTAGCACTAATGAACTGAGCACCTGCCTCTATCTCCTCATTCGAGGCTAATGGCATTAAAAGAGATGCATAGCGATGCTAGCTGATGATATTAGTCCTGATGCTCCTGAGCTAAAGCAGTGACGCTTTAAACGAGCACAAACCAGATTACCATGCGCGGCTCCGCACTGACAGCCTCATCAGTATACATCAGGAAGCACTGCATGGAGACTGGAGACAAACACCATACTGCGCGGGGTGTGTCACACTGCCTTTCAATGTCTGACGCATGCATAGTAGCACATGGCACCTGAATATCATTTATAAGTAATGAACAGGTTCTTTCTTTCAGTGAATCAGTGTTAAATAAAAACTTATTTAAATATGCTGTATAATACAATATATGAGCAAAAAATAAATAAAGTCACAGATTCATAAGGAGGTTGCTGAAATTTTTGGAACTGGGTTAAGAACTGTCCAATGCATTATTACGATGTAGATGGATGAAATCTGGTTGGAGGTCACTTAAATGCTTGTTGAAGTCGCAGTGGTTAGCACTGTCGCCTTGCACCTCCAGGCTCGATTCCTGCCTCGGGGTCTGTGTGCATGGAGTTCTCCCTGTGGGTTTTTTTTGGGTACTCCGGTTTCCTCCCACAGTCCAAAGACATGCAGGATAGGTTAGGTTGTGTTGTTCACAATTTGCCTTGAGTGTGTGAGCCCTGCGATGGATTGGCATCCCATCCAGGGTGTACCCTGCCTAGTGACCAAAGTCTCCTGAGATAGGCTTCAGGCCCCCATCAACCCTGTTTACAGGATAAAGCGGTATAGACAGCTTTGTTTAATAGTGTGATTAATTCCACACCCCCAATGTGGCGAGAACACTTCATTTTGCTAAGCATGGAGATTTTGGACTTTGGAGCGATGGAATATGATAATGTAGTCTAATAAGTCCAGATTGAGCCTATTCCAGAGTGATGGGCGTGTCAGGGTAAGGAGGAAAGCGCATGAAGTGATGCACCCATCATGCACTGTGTCTACTGTACAAGTCTCTGGAGACAGTGTTATGATCTGGGCTTGATCAGTTATTTAGGTCTAGACTCAGCAACATTATGTGGAAATAAAATGAAGTCAGCTGACGACCTGAACGTATTGAATGACCAGGTTATCACATCTATGGAGGGTTTCATCTTATCTATCTATTCCCTGGGACATATTCCAGAACTAAGATTATTAGATTAAGATTATTTACATAATTATTACAAAAAAGTGGTTTTGTTAGCACAAGAAATCATTTTCACATATGATTTGGACACCATATTGTGCACCGCAATCAAAATTAATCAAAAGTAGCACTTTTATTTAACATTAGACATTAAACATTTCATTTAGAATTACACACAAAGAAAAAAAAAAATCACCCACTGACCTCCACCCAACATCCCTCCACCTCCTGTTTCATTAATTTACGAAAAACAGTTTTAAATATATTTAGAAAATATTAAAGGCAGGTACCAAATAAAAGGGGGAAAACAATATATAGTACTGTAAGTGTCTCAGTAAGTTGTTACTAGAGTGCCATCGGTACTAGTACGAGAATCTAGTACTAGTATCAGTACTAGAACACTCTCATATTCTAAACACAGTCTCACATTTCCTTAGTTACAGTACTGTAGACCACCGTCTCTCCAAAGATCTCTATTTTCGATATTCAGCTACTGTAGGTTCAATATGATTTTATATTTTCATTCTTTTCAAACAATTCTGCTCCCATTAGGATAGAAATGTTTTATTATAGAATGTGTACTGTATGATTAGCAGGAACGTTGCCCTCTAAGGGAGCAAGTGGATCCAGACAATGCCAGCAACATGCCTTACAGCCTAAACACACATGCCTTTGCTTTTAATTCGCTTCTTGCCTGTATGTTGCTGACTTTCAAACATGTATAATTGCATATAATTTATCTTTAAATGCCATACATTTAAATACTGACAATTACATACTATACACTGTATGCCTGCTTACTCTATACATTGAAAGTTCTATGTTTACCGCAGACACTTAAATTACCAAGTATGAAACTGTTGTGACAGGCACGAATAAAATTACGAAAAAGAAAATTGGAAAAGAGTTCGCCTCCACACTAGATTCATAGACCAGATGTTCGGTGCAGACTGATGCCAATTCTATTAAATGCAGAGCCAAACCACACACACACACACACACACACACACACACCAATCTGTGTTTGTAGCTGTTCAAATTAGGATCAAAATTGCTGTAACAAGCACAATGAACAAATGGACACTAATATTGTGTAATCGATTATGCCATAACTTTTAGTAAATACCACAAAACAGATCATTGCTGTATGTATTATTAATGCAGATGTCAGATGTCATCTGTGCATCCTAAACTAAGCTCTGCCCTTGTAGGAAAAAAAAAAAAAAAACGCCTATCAAATATTGTTCCATTAGGAGTTGTCATATTATTTTATATTTAATACCACAGAGATAATAGAGTAAATAAACAACTTGTTAAGAGGATATACAGTAGTTTAGTATGGGGAATTTGGAAACACATAATAGTATAATCTGCATGTCTTTAGACTGTGGGAGGTAACCAGAGTACCTTGAGAAAACCCACCAAGCATGGGGAGTACATGCAAACTCCATGCACAAAGACGCAAGGTGGACTCACTTTTTACACTCTGGGCAGATAAAAATATATGAGGGCTATAAGGAAGGTAATTATCGAAGGTAATATCGAAGGTCAAAGGTAATTAAAAAAAAAATTATTACAGGTAGTTCCCAACTTACGAACATTTGAGTTACGAATTTCCGCAGATACAGACTGCAGTTCTACAAACATTCGTAAATGGGAACAAATCGCGGAAGTAGCTCTTCCTAGTAATAATCCTAATTTAGGAAAATCCTCAACGAGACAGTTTACAGTTCGAAACAGTGGAAAACAGCTCTGAGACAAAATGGTATCCGGGATTCCCCTCGCGATTTAAAGGCACAGTGACAACATTTGACGTGTGATATTTATTTGCAGTTTTTGGCCTCACGATGGCAGTGTGGGGAAAAGGGACTGAGATTTAGTCAAGTGGATTGGTATGCTTTACATTGTATATTTATGTGAACGGCATATAAGACTCACTTTGTCAGACTTAAGAACAAATCCGACTTACGAACATGCTCGCTGGAACTTGTTCGTAAGTCAGGGACTACCTGTATTGTTATTTGGCATTTGTGCCATCGTTGAACCCAACTCCCAAATCGTTTTTGAAAATCCTTTTTGTTGCAGTTGTTGAAGTTAAACTGAGATTATCTGTGCACACGTGCAATTTAAACGACCAGTATGTCATTTAATAAAAGAACAGAAACATGCACAGATGAGGCACAGAAGAACACCATCACAACTATAAATCATGGAGGTAGAAACATCATAGTGTATGTTTTTTTTTTTTTACCGCAAAAGCCACAGGTGCAGCAAAACACCACCACAATACTATATGCTGCAACATCCATGTTCACAGCTGGGATGGTGTCCTTCAGATTAAAAGCCTCATCCTTTTTATTCCACTCCGGGTGTTCTTGCAGGACAATGATCCTAAGCATACCTAGCATGGGCAAAAAAATTACAGTAAAAGGATTTTAAGAAATGTATGGAAAGCTACTTAAAAAGTTTGATTCAAGTTCGAGCAATTAACCTCTAAAATTTAACTGGCACAAAGCCAAGCATGCCACACAGCCCTGGTCAATGAGCGCTATAAAAACAAAACTAAACCAAGTGTGTTAATGGGGTAAGGCTTCAAACTGCGCACTTGGGTTTTCTGATATGTCATGTAGAACCAAAGTTATCATTACTTTTAAAACACACACATTTTGATACTATAGGAATACAGGGATAAAGCCGCAAAGATGCTCATATTATTATTATTATTATTATTATTATTATTAGGTCATAGGAACAACAGAAACCAAAACCATCCATAAAAACACATGATCATGTGTATCTGTACTATTTCTTTGAATTATTTATTAATTTCTTATCATTTTTATACAGTTGGTTCAAATGAAATTAAATTCGCCTCTTCCGCGAGTTGAGTCTTTCAGCCTTTTTTAAAACGTTTGCACCATTCTATTGTTTTTTCCTGCAGCTAGGATTCTCATCACTGTACTGTTTTACAGTAAGTTACAACATTCGAATATTAGAGCCAATATGGGATTTAAAAAAAAGAGTTTGGAGGGGAGGGGCGGGAAATTTCTGAGTCAAAAAATGTTCAAGAAAAAAAAAGAAAATTTTGAGAAAAAACTTGAAATTTTCCAGTAAACAAAACTGGAAAGTGATGTCTGCCTAGCCTTGCAAAGTATATATGCACATACCTTTGATGCTAGAAAAAAAAACCACTAATATGTGAGTTTAAAAAAAAAGTATTTTTCTTAAGTATTTTTCTTGACAATTTTGACTTACAATTTGAAAAAATTGAATATTAAACTCAGAAATTTCCTGCTCCTCCCCTTTCAACTCTTTTTTTTAAATCCTATATTGGCCCTAATACTCAATCGTATTAAGTAGCGAAACCAGATGTGTTAGTGGTTAGTAGACATCATTACCAACAGCTTATATACTGCATGTGTCTTTCTTGAACCAGTGAGAAAGATAAAGCTGGTTGAGGAGACACAACACGACACAATACATAAACACACTCATGAACTTGATTTGATCTTGAACTTGTACATTAGACAAGCTGCAATCTGCTGGGTCTTTTTTTTTTGTTCTTTTTGTCTTTAAGATTATGAAAATCAGGATGAAAAGAGCTGGCGTTGCATCAGAAAAAAAGAAGAGAACAAAAGAAACTCAAAGCTCTGACAAAACGCGCCTGTCTCGTGAGTCCTCCTTCACATAAACACATGCTGAGTTCTACACCACGTTAGATCAAATTAAACAGAGTGTCGTATGAACCACAGGCTTCATGGGAAATGACAAGACTCGAGGAACTCCTTGACCTTTAGTTCCAAGGAGATAATATTCTAATATCACAAATGTGCCTAAATTAAACCATGAACTAGAAATATTAAAGATAATATATATTTTTTTCCTTTTTCCTGCTTTTCATTCAAACACACATTTCCAGTTTAAAAATAAAAGTCCTGGATTATTAATGTGGTCTGAAACTTTAGAATCCTCTGTGTATTTTTTGTTAGATTTAACACTGAGGGATAAAATTTAATTGAAGGTTTAACTATATCGTATTTTCCCGGGAATGCATTTTGGGGGGAAATGCATCAAACCTCATATATCATCATAAATAAAAATATGGCTTAGGATGGCTTTCTCTGAAAAGTTACAATGTGTCAAGAACTAACCTGAGGTGACCAGAAGACGTAGCTTTAGCGGTTAGCCCTTTGTTGCGTGAATGGTAAACC
>JAOTRS010000002.1:20385027-20398852 GCA_028565755.1 Dinotopterus cunningtoni
TTTGTTTAGTCAAGTTTTAGTAGACTAAAAGTCTGGACATTCTCGACTAGTTATAGTCAATAAAAACATAACATCTTAACAAAAAGGTTAATATTAATTAACCCTGCAATCAATCTAGTCTAGCCAAAACCCTTTTTAAGGGTTTTCATAAAATAATTATCTTAACATTTTAAAATGAATCATATCATCTGATGTTTTCAGCTAATTATATTTATTTTTAACCACCACAACTGCTCCATGTCCGTATATTTTTTTGCAAAACAAGAGGAGCATTACATAGTTTATAAATCAAACTTTAGCCATGCACACACACATAAAACACTGGAATACACATACTGTATATGAAAACGTTTAGTTTAATAAATGCTGACTTGGAAAACGAACAAGTCTTGGTTTACAAGTACTGAGTATTATGTATCACACATGCACTTCTTGTTTTGACGCCAAGTGTCACGTGATCACAACTGAGCCAGTGTTTTTTCTCTCTCTTGCACTGCGAAATTGTGGGTAATCGTCTCCCCTGCTGGGTCTTAGTGCGCGTCTCTCACTGGTATAATCAACATCCGTGCGCACATGTACTGTTTACTATAACACTGTGACCACGTGTGTGTGCGTGAAACATATTTTATTTTGTTTCTGTATGCGTGTGTGTACAGTGCGTGTGTAAAGGAAAAGCAAGTCTCATTAGAGAGATTAAAGATCCATTTTCTCTCTCTGTATCAGCCTGATATTTGCCGTCGATAGGTTGCCACACCCCATACTACCCAGGCGCTGCATGCAGCACCAGTCCCATTCGAGAGATTTTAATTTAACATTTGTTAAATGGTAATGTTTGAGATATTATGAAACTGTTTCCTCTAACCAGTTTGTTTTGTATTTCTTTATTCCAACATTGCATGTTTATAATACAAGTAAATCTGGGTATTTTAAAATTGTGTTTAATCATGATTAATCACAGACTATGACTGTAATTAACTAGATTAAAATTTGTGAGAGCACACAAAATTGACAGCACTTTAATAAAACAACCTAGGATTTAGGTTCTGTGGGTTGGGGAGCGAGGCCTTTGTGGACCGGGCTTGTTTGTCCACCGGATCAGATTGGGATCTGTGGAATTTGGGGATCAGTCCAACAACCCTGGGCTCTTTGCCTGGTAATCCCCATACACGGCAGGCTCTCATGTTATGGGTGCGGGACTTTTTTTAGAATGACATGACATTATCTTGCAAGCTTATTCTTATTCTTTTTATTCTTCTTCCGTGCAAACTTTGGTGCGTAACTAGTCCCGCACCGTTTGTCGTAGACCCATAAAATAGGTGTCAAATCATGCGGCTTATTCAGGAATAGGTGCTTTTCTAAAGGGATGGGGGCAATTTACCTCCCAAAAAATCGCATTAACATTAACATTGAGACCAACTTTAACGAATTCTAGCGCAGAGCAAGAATTTTGTGAAAATGAACTTGCAAGAGAGGCCTGCAAGAGGGTATAAGTTGTCCAAACTTGCCCCATTGACATATTATGGTGAATGTTCTCCCCATTGAAACAGGAAGTGCTCACAGTTGCATTCCCTGCTATAGTAACTTCCCTAGGAACTGTGAAACTGAACCTAACTCTGGACCCCATTGTCATAAAGACATGGGGGTGAGCTCATTTTACAAAGCTGTCAAGCCATGCCCAAGGCCTGAGTTTTGCCACAGCAAGCAACACTTACTGAACATTTTCTACAGAACATGTATCTTTCTAGTTTACATTATTATTGCTAGTGTTAGTATGTAAATGCCATTCTGTTTTGTATGTAAAGCCCATAAATTTCAGGGGAACATATTGTGGCAACAGATTTACCACTGCTCCTCACTTGAGCCATTATCGCACAAGAAAAACAGGCTTAAGGTCATAACTGGGACTCACATCTGTCTTCGCCAATGTGCAGCTCCAGTGTAACTCTAAAATATTGTGCTAGTATGTAATTACATTTAAAGGCTGTGTACCATGTGCACAACTCCTTATTGATGCATATGACTTTAGTCTGAATAATATCCATTGTGTCTGTTTTGGAGGACCGTGGACTTGATATATAGCCTGACTTTACCAGAGCCATCTGGTAATGTTTTTGATAAATCCATCTCAAAGTGCATTGTGCAAAAATTGCTGGCGATGTAAGGCGTAAAAGGCTGGAGGCAGATCTACTTTAGCTTGGCACCACACGGCCATAAAGTAACCTTATGCTCAGCAAGATACTTAAGGCTGCTTCAGTAGCACAATATGAAACTCTTAGTGATGATGATCTTTGCCAGATTGGATTGAGTCAGTATTTGCATGGATAATGACAGTCAGAAGAGCCTGTGTGTGCCTTGTCTCCCTGCCATTTAAAATGCATCACTTCCTGCCTGCTGAACCTCACAGAAAGAAGGACAAAACTGCATCTAGACGACATCCACTGCATCATCAGAGAGGTTGAAATAATTATCATGCTAAATATAGTCCTGTTTAAATTATTTGGATAATTGCATCTGATAAAGCACTATTTCAACTTGAGAACTTGAAACGCTGTGTTTTTTTTTTTTGCATAAGTTCACTTGTTTTAATATTCCAGCCTAATATCCCAAGCACAGCATGACCAGCAAGAAAGATAAGCTTGTACTTATGAGACCTCTCATAAATATATAAGAACCAGCTGTCAAAGCAAAGCCTCTAGCAATGTCAAAAAGCTGCCCTTTGCTCTAAAATGTCAACACATTTTAGCATGATTAGTCACAACATCCCTTCAATGGCAGTCATTGATTGCCCGAGCCAGCCAAAGTCCTTAGGTCTGTACCAGATATCCTCGCAATTCATCTGCACCGTGTTGTACTACTGATCGAAAGTTTAATGATGCCCACTCTTTTTCCCCCCTAAAAGCTTTTTATTAATGGTTGATTTTCAACAAACCCACAGACAGATTAAAGATGTGTGAGATACATTTGGAGAAGGAAAGGACAATGATGTTCGAAATGGAAAAAAAACCTCAATGCACAAGCAAGATTTTGTGTTAAAAAAAACCTTTAGAAAATTTTGCCAGAGGCACATAAGGCCATCTCTTGACTCTTGGTATCCCGTGCTTGGCACTTACACCATCCTGGAAGAGACTTTCATCAGAATAGAAATGTTTCATCACAGAATGAAAGTGATCAGTCTGAATAAAAGACAGATTAGGCTTCCAAATGGTGTAACAAGAAATTCAATTACCCTACGGACGGTAGATCATGAATTTAAATCCAGATAAATAATAGCTCTTTCCTCCGAGTGCGGTATGTGATGCAGCATGAGTGGGAGTTTAAAAAGATGTAGTGGGTTGGGTTTACATGTATTGGATGAAGGATGTGGTCACATTCACCCTTTCAAGTTAGTAGCAGTTGTATGAATGAAAAAAGCTGGCTGCTGGGTAGGAACTAATATTGTTCTGTACACGAGTACACTTTCCGATGCGGTAGGTGAGAAAATATGGAAACATTAATAGATAATAAAGTGTTTTTTGCTGTCACTTATCTCTCTCCAAGGGGATCTGGACCTGCCTGGGAAATGCATACATGGACACACACTATAACAGTCCCATCTTTAGGGTGCATTCACACTACAGGCGCAGACACAGATCCCAGTACAATTGACTGCAACGTCCAGTATGTTTGCATAATATCATCCGTGGACATGGATCAGCATACTGTACTCTGGCATGGTAGTCTCAGGCATGGTTTAGCATACTCTGCAAAAGCTTAAATCAGATATAAAAGCCAACCTTAAATACCAAAACATGGAAGTGGACTACTGTTTGGATAATGGCATCGTCAATGACGTCCGTCTTTTATCTTTTGAACTACACAGCCATAGCTCATAACGCAGGAAGGCACACAAAAGGGTTACTCACTCACTCACTCATTGTCTATTATGTATTATCCTGTAGACAGTGTTGCTGGGGGCCTGAAGCCTATCCCAGGTGACCTAGGACACGAGGCAGGATACACCCTGGACAGGGTGCCAATCCATCGCAGGGCACACACACATACACAACACTCACACACTCATTCACAAAGTCCAGGCAATTTTTGAACGGCAATTCGAGTAATCTGCATGTCTTTAGACTGTGGGAGGAAACCAGATTACCCCGAGGAAACCCACCAGGCACGGGGAGAACATGTAAACTTCATGCACACAGACCCGAGCTTAGAATCGAATCTGGACCCTGGAGGTGTAAGGCGACAGTGCTAACCACTACGCTACCGTGCCGCCAAGAGGGTTACTCTTGACATTTTTTCCCCTGCATATATCTCAAAGTTTGACTGCCTTCTACAGTACATGGCTAGTGTGAAAGCAGCCTTAATTTGTCTATAGCCGTCACTTCCATATTTCATACTTTTCTAAATCCAGATGGTATCCCCTTTCATTTGCACCTCTACAGTATATGCTTTTCTATAAAACTGAAATTGAAGTAAAATGAATAAGTTTAATTAATTATATTACTTGTTATCTATCCTGAAGTAACAGATTGCTTTCACACATGGTGCGCTTCACACCTGAGTTTCTTTTAAGCTAAATCCTGAACTGCATTTGCAGAGCATTAAAAATGTTTGGGCCCATGGGTTCAAAGATTAACAACTGTTGTTTTCAATGGTGTCCTCAAACTTTTAGGGCTCTTTCAACTAGACATACCTGTATAACAAGATCTTAAATAAGAACAAGACCTTAAATAACTGAATTGCTCTCTTTATTGTGCTTTGGTTGGCTAAGGAGTTGAAGGTTAAGCCCAGAGGTTGACTGGGTTCAGCAGAGGGAGCCAGATCCTTCACTACTGTCTGTGTGTCGCTAATCTATTATCATTTCTTACATGAGAGAGAGTAAGAAATAATGTTTTTTTTAATAATAAAATAAATAATTTAAAGATTTCAGAACTGCCAGTCCAGACTATAAAGTGGAGAAATTTACTAAAATTATTGAGACTCATTATACAAGCTAATTTTGAAACATGCATACAATATAAGCTTGCACAAACCATGTGCTGATTCCCAATAAAGAAACTGAATTTGTGGATTGAATCCTTGCCACAGTGAATAAGGCTCGTACACTTTGGTGTATCATTGGTGTCCACTGGTGTACAGATCTAAGGGGAGTAATCAGACGATGAGGGATGCTAAAGACCTCCATGACAGGTACCAGATAAGACTAAGCATACACTTACACATAGATTTGGGTCACCAGGAAACACAAAACACTGCAGGAATGATGTATAGAGAACGAATCATACTTATGTTGGTGGTGAGTTTGATTAGTCACACAGGGCACCAGAGTTTTCTGGGTTAGTTGGGTCATGTCTAGCAGAGGTTTCAGATGAATATAAGTCCTGCTTCCAGCGAAACAACCATCTTCAAATCCTCAGCTGCAGAGAGAGCTGTCTCTATACCCTTAAGATGTATAGTTGAACATCAATAGTGAGAGAAGCCATCAAGAGTTATGGAAGTGCTTGGGCAGAAACACGAACACACAGGAGTGAATGAATGAATAAATCAATCAATCATTGTGGAAGTCTACGCTAAGGTATTTTATTCCTGTTTTTAATAAGGTTGGATGTAAATACATTTTCCCCCCTCACGTGCAATTCCTACATGGGGAATGTTTGTTTATTTATGTATTTATTTTCCCAAGAAGCAAAGAAACAATAGCCTGCAGACTAGTAAAAGATTAACTATGAATACATAATTCATTCCTGGTGAATTTTAAACCTCTGTATTGCCAAAGCCTAAGTCACGCCTATCAAACCTGGATCACCAGTTATTACAAGCACATGTCTGTAAAATCTCTCTCTCTCTCTCTCTCAGTGCAGGGTGTGCTTACTCCATGAACCACTGCATCCTGGTATATACAGTACACATAAATCGACAAAGATGCTCTCATTGTCTATAGCTGAGCTAGACATGGCTGGAATAAAGAAGAGTAACACACCAGCTCAAGCCAGCAAATAAATGAAGCCAGCGAACAGAGGAAGCTCAACCTTCTCATACTTCACCTTCCCATGCCTTTTATCAGCCATCTGCTGCCTTCTGGGCTTGACACGCATGATCAAAAATCAATGTGTAATCATTCTCAGTCTAATCCACATACAAGTGAGCGCAAATTAGCCCCATGCCACTGGACACTGAAAAGATAGAACATGAGAACAAAACAGTAGTATTTATTTTTCTCACGTTTAAGCAGCAGCGTGCGACAGCCAGCGGCGTGTTATCACATCTTTGCTTTGTGCATATCCTTATCTGGCTTTAAGGCACTGTTATTTACTCTGCAATTGTCTATGCAGATTTCCTCAACCTCAGATTTGGCAAGGAAATGAGCCAGTGTCCCTCCCTTCCACCTGTTCAATAACCTTGCAGAATAAAGACTCTCCAGAACATCGAGAAGTCCTGAAATGAATTCCCCCGTAATCAACTCTAGCATCTAGTGCATTCATTCATCATTTCTTATTCCCAATGCATCACCACTGCGGCGAGTCAGCCAGGACTCTATAGGGCTGCCGTTAACAGAACTATATGTTGATAAAGCTATATAGAATAAAAATAAATAAATAAATAAAACAAATGCAATATCAAATGCTTAGCATGGAAGTGATTTCAAATAGACGCACACTTAAGGTTTAATTTCTCTGAAATTGTTAGATAACGGCTATGTAGAAAACAAGGTAGTTGTCAGGCAGACATGTCTGCTCTGGTACTTTTTGGTATTTTCCCTAATCACTGGTTTCATCATCATCATTATTCAGTGTGTTTCCTCTGTTTCTTGTAATTATGTATTCACACTCACCTTACTGTGTACATTCTCTCTCTCTCTCTCTCTCTCTTTCTCTCTCTCTCTCTTTCTCTCTCTCTATCTTTCTTTCTCTCTCTCTATCTTTCTTTCTCTCTCTCTATCTTTCTTTCTATCTCTTTTATTAGTATTGCATATGCTGGTGCTCATGATCCCCAGTAGCCTGTCTCTTCACACCTTACTTTTACATCTGGCTCTTAACTATTAAATAAAAATGGAAATATATGACTGGTTGAAAAGAAAAAACAATTTAAAGAAATAAATGAATCTTTAAAAAATGGAAAGTGCCACTGAGGTGTTGGTTTGTTATCTGTATGTTAGCCAGTAGGTTAGCGGAAAAAAAAGGTGCAAGAATTACAAATAACATAAATGTGTTTGTATGTGTATGTGTGTATATATACACTACACTATACATACACTATATTGCTATAAGTATTCGCTCACCTGCCTTCACATGCATGTAACATCTATTTCTTTATCTATAGGGTTTAATATGATGTTGACCCCGCCCCTTTTGCAGCCATAACAGCTTCAACTCTTCTGAGAAGGCTTTCCGCAAGGTTTAGGAGTGATGTGTTAATGGGAATTTTTGACCATTCTTTCAAAAGCACATTTATGAGGTCAGACACTGAAGTTGTCCAACTCGTCCTTCTCGTCCAACTGTTCTAGCCAGGCCTTCTTGTCCAACATCGGTGTCTGACTTCCATAAACACACTCCTAAACCTTCCCAGAAGAGTTAAAGCAGTTATAGCTGCAAAGGGGGCGGGGCCAACATCTTATTAAACCCTATGGATAAAGAATCGGATGTTACTCAAGTTCATATAGTATGCATGTAAAGGCAGGCAAGCGAATACTTTTGCTAATGCAAAATATAAATAGAATAAATTTGGACAGCTATTTTGCCATACTACTGTACCACGTTACAGGTAACATGATCAAAAACATCATTCTGTAAACACTATTCCCTTTTATTCCGTAAAGTGTTGATTTGTAGCAATTCACCACTTTACGGAATAAAAGGGAATGTTAGCATGGAGCATTTCAACATCAATTGTTCCTGATAATCAGACAATGTAACTATTTTTTAACAATAATTCCAAAACTATGATCAATGGCAAGGATATACAGTATAACCTTATATACATTATAAATTTTTTTTATTAATTTTTTTTTTTTTTTTTTATCTAATAGAAGTACCTAAATATTGACTCCAATCTGAGCAACCTGCTTGTTTGGCTGTTGAGAACTCAATGAGGCTAACATACAGTAGTTCAATGAGGCTAACAAAATCTGTTGCTAACTGGATGGATTGATTAAGAAATATAATGAACTTTGTAGCTACTACCAACAAAGTGAGCTAAGCTTATAAATATCTAAGGGCTGTTGAGCGAGTTGTGCTACCAAAGACAATTAAATCCACTGGATATTGTTGTGCTTTATATGTAGTTAAAGTTTTTATCTTTTTTTTTTTGTTCATTGCTTATACACTATATGGACAAAAATATTTGGCCAAACCTGCCATAACATTTAAATCCATCCCGCAATGACATATCCAGATACATATACTTCAACATGAAGTTGATCCCTCGTTCCTTTTGCAGCTATAACAGCTTCCACTATTCTTCTCCAATATTGGAGTGTTTCTGTGGGAATTCATACCCATTTATTCTGGAGAGCATTTATGAGGTCAGGCACTGATCTTTGATGAGAAGTCCTGGCTCGCTATCTCTGTTCCAGTTCATCCCAAAGGTGGTTGATAGAGTTGAGGTCAAGGAAGCATAGCACTGTCCATGATGACTTGGTATGCTGAAGCAGTAAGATTGGCCTTCACTGGGAATAAGGGGCCTGATTGATTGAAAACCTGAATTCAATAATTAACAGGTTTGGCGGAATACTTTTGCCCATATAGTGTAAATATCTCTGAATGTATATTTTATGCCAAAGAGAGGAGCTGCAGCATGAGATTATCTTTTGTAGGTAGCAGATGAAAAGTTGGCTTGTTACTTAACTCTGCTGGTCAGTTCTGGGGAAGAAGAAAAGCTAAACTGGATAACATGGGAGGAAGAAGAAGTGAAACTTCAGTGACCTATAGCATTGTTTCATAAATTATACATCATGGTGATGGCTGGTGGCAGCCAGTGTGTGAGCATGAAAAGAAAACAGGCCACATAATCCTCAGAGGAACTCCCCTCTCAACCCCACTACGGCTACTGGACCATGTGCACTTTCACCAGACCTTCCCTATTACAACGAGGCAGCAAAACACATTCCTGAAGACAGCAGAAACTGCAGTTTAAAGAAAAGGTAAATAGCCCCGGCATTTCTATCCCTCACATTCATCAAGTTTCCCATCGTCCCTTTTCCCCAGGTGCATAAATGAGCCTTAAGATGTATGTGGAGGGCCGGGAAGGACTCAACTGTTGTGAGCTTACTGAACAGCAACTCACGCTACAGGGTGGGAAATATGAATATACCTTTTAATTTCCTTTGTTCAAGGGTGCAAGTACAATACAGTTGCAGACATCTGAGAGATTCCAGACTGGGCTGCGTGAGATAAAAGTCTAAGCTTAAAGCAATTTTCCTCCTTTTAAAAAAAGAATATGCTTCAGTCATCTAACAGGTTACTGCACATGAACCTGATCATTTATTAGAGCGGTGTGCCTTAAGGACTGTCTAGGGGAAAAAAATTAATCTGTCTGTCACTCCATCTTATTGTTGGTCTCACTTTTTTTGTGTCTTTTATATGTTTAGTTGTCTGGATTGAATCAATCTATCTATATATTTATCTATCAGTTTGCCTGTCCTTCCATCCATTTCGCCAGCCATATATGGAACTGTTCATCTATCTGTAAGTAAATTATATGTATATAGTAGCACATGTGTCACAAAAAGCACTTTCCAGAAAATCAGGGTTTTTAGAAATAGGTAAATGGTTAAAGCTAAAAATAATCTGATGATCTTTAATGTAATCAGTGATATTATTATTATTATTTCTGGTTCAGGACCATGTACATGTCTGTCTGTCTTTCTGCACAGAGGATCTCTCTGTCTAACTTATTAATACAAAGAAATGAAATTTTGTAAGGTCGAGTATCTTACGCCTTGTTTACGCTAAGTTGTCCTTCTTTCGTCCTCAGCCAATTACACTTCCTGTTTAAAGTAGATTATTAAATACATCACATAACTGTTTATAACATCACTTTTACTCAACATTTTGATTTTAGCGCATAACACTGCGCTCTACGTTCAGGTATTTTAAGATAAGATAAGGTAAGATAAGATATACTTTTATTCGTCACACAGCAGGGAAATTTCTTTGTTACAGCAGTGAAGGAAAAAAAATAATTGTGCAAGTAAAAAAACTAGGGACATTACAGTGTATAAATACAAAAGAAATAGAAAAAAGACAAACAAACAAATTGCACTAGTTCCAACAAATAGCACAAGGGTAATATTGCACAGTTTGAAAAGTCGTTAATGCACAGTTTCTATTGCAGTGGTAATTTTGCACAGTTTAAAATGTTGCTATTGCACAGTTCTGTTGCAATGAATTGCACTAGAATAATACAGCAGTTTCAAATGGTGTTATTGCACAGTTGCCACTGCACCCAAATTTAAGATATTATAACTGTATTGCAAGACAGTGATGTTATATTTAGATATAGTAATTATTGCAAAAATCTAGATATTGTAACATTATATACAGCACACACCCTCACCTCGGGCCGCTGCGTATACGATTGCTCTAACGATTTTTTATAGTTTAATAGTGGCGCTTCATATTACTGCTTGTTATTATTACCATGGTTTCTGAACGTATTAGACAAACTGGTTTTAAACTTCCCGCAGGAGGAATAAACATACAATTACCTGTCCATTCATCATTGAATGTTGTTTTTTGTATTTACGGTAAACTATTGTGTTGATTGGCTCTGTTGAGTGACGCATATAGCCACGCCCAGTTTAATGCCAAAAGTGCAGTTTTTACCCGAAAAAGTGATAGTTGTTGTGAGGTTATCTGCCACAAAACTGCTCACAACGTCCCGTCTACTCAACATTTTGACTGAATTTATGGTGCAGATTTTACTTCAGGTAAATACAGAAGTTTCATCAAATTCTGTTGATCCAGTTTTGCATGATGCTGTAACAAAATTGGTGAGACAGACAAACAGACAGACAGAGATTGGACTGGTTTCGGGTCCTTCAATGCATGAAACATAAAGATATCACTGAAAGAGCGAGTTCTGACCAATATACAGACACAAAACATAGGTTAAAATAGTTAAAGCCAAATAAAAAATAAAGAGACTAAAGAATTATTATTAATAATAATCTATTTATTCATCCACCTGTCCATATGTCTGTTCATTTATTAATATCATTTACCCCACTCTTTATTGAAGAATCTCTCTAAATCTTCATTCGATCAGAAGACCAGTGCACCACTGTTTCACAATTCCTCGCCATCACTCAGGGCACCATGAGAGCACTCTGAGAGAAAGAGTGAGAGGGGAGTGGATTTAACACCGAGAGGAACTGCTCTATTTTCCCCAGAAGTGCATGAGTGGCGCCTGAAGAGCTTGCAATCCCCAAACCTTCTCTCTCCAACTTGACTATCTAATGAGGCTTTGTTAACATACTTATCTCCGATGCATACAGTACATCAAACACACACACACACACACACACACACACACACACACACACAGCCTTCATTATGCGGCTGCTCTACTGTACCTAATTAAACCTCTCTCAAAGGGTTGATAATGTCTTCCATGCTTTGCGAGGGGAGATAGAATTATTCCTAGAAAGTGAACTACTTCGCTACTCTAATCTCCACTACTAAGTCGACTAGTGAACCGCATTTCTTCTCCACCGATTACTCACTGCCCGGTTCCTGGAGGTTACTTGATGTTCTACTTGATGAAGTAGAACAGTGAAGTTGCATTAGCATTCTAATAGATTTTTTTTTTCCTCCACCATCACATACCTTCCTCCCAGCCCTGAAAACTTCCTCTCGCCATGTCCATGACCCCGTGATCCTCCGCCCAGAGATCCTCAGCCGATGTTAGACTCCATGCGAACTCCGAATGGTAGCTTTCAGACTTTCCGGGGCATGATTTTCCTTTTGAGGAACACCCTGAACCTGACAGAAGGGAAAAAGGCATTAATTGCAAAAAACGAATGAGACGCATTCATCATGGCGACAATTCACAGAAAAACTGAGTGAAAGACAGGAAGTAAAAACACTGAATTAGTTGAAATCCATTATTTATCACTAGTAGGCGATGTCAAAGCTGTTAAATATTTCATCTCTATTTTATATTATAGCCTGAATCCAGTGCAGCGCACGCACACACACACACGCACACACAAATATAATAATAAACAGTCCTCTTTGGGGACTCAGTAAATTGCTCTGCTGTTCTTTTGTTGAGGCAACTAATTGAAAGTACAGAAGGGCATTGCTCCAGAATTAACCAGACCAGCAGCACAGCACAGATATCTTATTTAAGGTGTTTTTTCCCCCGTACTCTTTATGAAATATGCGTATTGTGCAACGAAACACAACAGATTTTGTGTGCTATTATTTGTATCATTGTTATTATTACTAGGGATACTTAACAAACTAGGGTATACTTTTATGTATACACTGATAACCTCAAAACAACCTCTCCGCAGACACTGGCAGGTTTTCAGAATGAACAGCTTTGGAGATATTTTGTTTAATTGCATAAAACTTTATTGGTCCTGAAGGAAATCCCAGATATCTAGCAACAATAGACACAGTATTACAAAGACAGGTTTGTAGATGTGATTACATACATGCTGTATATCTTATACGTATAGTCAATGTACACAGGGTGAGAATGTGAGAACTGACCAGAAGCTACTAATGTAAAGTTACTAAACTTAAATAATTCTTTTGATTGTGTTAAGCTGCTTTGCGACAATGTCAATTGTTAAAAGCACTATAGAGTGAAACTTCGGATTGGGAGTAACGCGGTTTGCGATTGTTCCGCAAGACGAGCAAAGATTTGTAATACATTTTGACTTGAAAAACGAGCATTGTCTTGGTTTACGAGCACTGAGTATCCTGTATCATGCATGCGCTTCTTTTTTTGACGCCGAGCGTCACGTAATCAAAACTGAGCCAACGTTTTTTTTCTCTCTTGGGCTGCGGAATTGTGGGTAATCCTTTCCCCTGCTGAGTCTTAGTGTGCGTCTCTTACTGGTATAATCAACGTCCGTGCACGCATTTTCTCCCTCAGCCTTTCGTTATGTGTGTGCGCGCATAATTTGACACTGTGCCGGTCCACACACACTCTCTTTCTCTCGCCTTTAGTGTGTGTGTTTGTGAACTGGCACGGTGTCAAATTACGCGCCCGCACACACATAACGACAGACCCAAACAGACACACACACACACACACACACAGTGCCTGTGCGCATAAACGGAAACACTTATCTGTCGGGATTTATTTTTACTTTTTTTTTTAAAGGTAAAGTGCAAGTTAATTTGTTTTATTTTTACTTTATGTATTTTGTACATAAATTTTGTATTAATTATTTTTATGTATTTATTTTTTTGGGCTGTAAAATTAATAATTTTTAGTTTCCATTATTTCTTATGGGAAAATTAAATTTGGTTTACGAGCCCGCTTCCGGAACGAATTATGCTCATAATCCAAGGTTCCACTGTACAAATAAAATTAAATTGAATTAAATTAATGCAATGCTAAGAACACAAAAAAAAACTACAAGATATATACGAAGCATATAAATAAAGCATATAAATCAAGTTTAAATAAATAAAAAAACTACTTAGTGAAATAATGTTAATTGCAGTACAGCCTTGAGGTGTGGAAAACAAGTGACAAAGGTGCAAATAGTATTAATTGTGCAAAGAACAGCATGAAAGTTCAATTTAATTCAATTTTATTTGTATAGCGCTTTTAACAATTGTCATTGTCGCAAAGCAGCTTTACACAATCAAAA
>JAOTRS010000002.1:20476319-20488677 GCA_028565755.1 Dinotopterus cunningtoni
ATATTTGTCCCCAGTACTAAAATAAATGGAAAAAAAACTTGTGTTTCTGAGAATGTAATAATCATTACAAAGGAAATGGAGTCCGAACGTTATATGGATTTTTATAATTGTGCAGGAAACAGCTGTGGCAGAAGTTTTTTCAAAGTTGCTGATTAGACGCGAGTGTTGTGTCAGTGGGAAATAAATGCTGAAATAATCACATTTCTCTTGTTTTTTGACATTTTTATTATTTCTGTCTAATAGAAGACACAGTATAGATGCAGAGCTTCCATAAGAAGCTATAAGACGTTTTTTTTTTTTTTTATTATTATTGTTACAGTAGGTCGGTAAAAAAGAAACTGGAAAATAAGAGATTCTAGGATATGATCTTTTCTTTTGTAAAATAATCCTGAAATACTAACATTTGCCATGGCACTTTAATGATAGTTAACATTTACCTGCAAAATACACACCAGGGCCAGTAATACATCCCCTCAGATAAAACAAGCTCTCCCATGCGTTCCCTCTCCCCAGAGAAACACTCTGTTTAATTAAGGCATATGGTGCCTGGCTGTTAACCCAGAATGCACATTTCTTGACGCTGATGAGCTGGATTCGGATGCATTAGCATTTGAGAGGTGGCAGTGAAGTGGAAAAATGCCATTTGCTGCATAATGTCTTTAAACGTGTTGCTGCATGGAGAAAAGGTAATGTTTAGACATTACTTGTAATGCAACTTACATTAAGTAGCATTCTTAAAGCTCGAACCATTGTAAGGCTGAGGATGCATTCAAGGACAAAACGGTTCGCTAAAATACGAAATAAAAATACGGTCGTGTCGTTGTCTTTATAGCCATCATGATGGCGTTGATGGTCTAAGATGCCACTGGGTTTAATTCCCAAAACCACACGTCTATGCCTAAACACCATACATTAAGACGGAAGAGAAATACGTTATAATGGAAAAAAAAACACAAGCAAATGAGGTCCTTAACCTGGCCTTCTGTCTAATAATGAGGATCTTGAGATAAAGAGAATAAAAATAATACTAATAATTCTTGAAGTAATTTAAACTGACAAAGGAAACAACGGCATGTGATAACCTCTACCATAGGTGGTGTTATTTCAAAAAGTTTATTGGGTCTTGATGCCCTTGCTGAGGCATTGGGAGAAAAAAAAATCATAATAACCTAACTGAATTATCTTACTAGTTTTTTAAAAAAGAGGAAAAATTTAAACGAGCAGCAGCATAGGTTATTAATGTGACGTTCAATGCAACTATACACATTTACCAGCCACTTAAAAAAAATTGGAATGAGAGTACAGTACATTCTACATGCTCATTTGTGCAATCAGCAAACCATTTAATCATGTGGCAGCAGAGCAGTGCATAAAATCATACTAAGTCAAGGGCAGGAGAATAGTGGAAATGTGATCAAACATGCTAGTTGGAATATTTCATAAACTGCCTACCTTGGATTTTCGCAAAACCTTTAGGAGTTTATACATTATGCTGTAAAAAGCAAAAACGCCATGATCCTTGACATGCGTGGGCTAAATGTAAATCTAAGCACTGGACACAGCACTTTTTTATAGTAGAAAATTATGCTGGTGGGAAGTTCGTCGTCAACAAACAAAGTTAGTTCTGGACCACTAGCGTTATATTAGCACCAATGAGTTCACAAGGTTAACAAAACTGTAACTTTAATAAAAAATAAAAATAATATATATTTTTTATTTTTATTATTATTATTATAATTATTATAAAATAAAGCCACCGTACTCCAAGAGCACAAAAATAAGTTAAGTTAAGCCTTTATAGCTGAAGGTGTCTGGTGTCTAGATATAGTAGCTTTGTGCAGAACCAGCAGTATATAATGTATAATGATACAGTAGTATAATGTGGTCTATATTCTGCCTTATGTCCTGTCTACACTGGAATGTCAGTAGTGTCCACTATATTCCATAAAAGAGTTTTCATACTTCTATTTTATCACTATAGGGACATTCCTACAGTAAGTGTGTCACATCATGCCAAAAACAAACCAAAGTTAAACATGAACTTTACAATATACGTGAATTTAGAAATATAGACATTATCTTCTATACATATAACAAAACTGTGAAATAATTTGTGGGGACATCAGATGAGTGATAGAACACATCAAGATGGTTTTTGGAATTTTTGTCTGTTTGTTTGTGCACGCATCACATAAAAAATACTGGGCAAATTTTAACCGGGTTCTGACACGTGTATTTGGCTGAGCTTGAGGTAACATATAGGGTTTGTTTCATCGCAAGCTCCCCACACGAAGAGAAGATATGCTACTTTGAAGTTTAAATGGAAAACGGCCTTAAATTACTGTATATTAAAAAAAAATCAATAAAAAAAATCGACCTTGGAAAGATCATTAGTTATCTCAAAATTCAACAGATGGCGCTGTACATTTTTTAATACGCACTACGAGTGTGCAATTAAATTCTACACGGACGAAGTCACGGGCACTCTCAAACTAGTAGAATTTAAATGAATGTTAGTGCATCTCCTGCAGTTTATATACACCGATCAGCATGTAACAATAACACCCCATAATATTAACACATTAGCTTTGATATATACCTGTAAAGAAGTGACAGGATCATGGGCACCCAAGCCTCACCCATACCTGCATGGACTAAGAGCCAGCTCGTCCAGTCCAATCCCACAGAAAAGCTAATGAAGTCCAAATTTTCAAAGTTTCAAAGTTATTACACCCAAAGGATCCGCCACTAACTTCCTGTATGCGAGAAACCACGGGACACCTCAGAGGTCTTGTGAGGTCGTGCCTCGAGGGGCCACAGCTGCCCCGGATTATATAAAGGAAACCTGCACGTTACTGCGCGTAATGCTCGGCATTGTAATGTTATAGCGAATCAGTGTATCATAATAAACACCTCAAACAAGTGTTTATGAGACAGATCAAAACAACCAGTATGCTTTAAAGAAACAAAGTGTCCTTTTTGTAAATGCAGATTTCTTATTTCAACCTTATGTAACAGATATACGTCAGGAGGTTCCCCTAAAGTCCGAATAGGACTGCTTTTTGATTTGTAGAGACCCCAGCTCTAAACAACTAAACCTTAAACTCTTCCCATAGGGAAAAACGCCGTCTGAAAATATTCCTAATATATCAAACGCACACACTAAGACTGCATCAATAAGCAGGAACCCATTATAATCAGTCAACCCCATGGTGTCACACAGGATCAATATTAATTTCCTTCCTGCTCCAACAGGTGCTGAGAAATGGCGTGTGTGTGTGTGTGTGTGTGTGTGTGTGTGTGTGTGAGGAATGCTCTACAAGTCTAAAGAGAAAGTAGGGTCTCGTTGCAGCTTTTTGCAAATTGCTAGTCTGTCTCTTGCTGGTGCCGAATCCCTGCCCTTTCTGCTCTCCCCTACAATCAAGGTGATGATGAAAGAGCAACGCGCCAAGAAGAGACACGACTGGACGCGGTCCTGCCGAGAGGTCTGCCCTCAGGGCACGCATCCCGCTGGCACATTACGCATGCTAGAGGATGTGAATGAAAGAGAAAAGGAAGAGGAGGAGGACAAGAGAAGAGTGAGGAAGGAGAACAACTAACAGAGACGCTTTTTTCTTCTTTGTTCTTTTTTTTTTTCTTTTGAAGTGGGTGGCATTTTCCCTGAGGAATTTCAAAGGCTATTAAGGGCTAGCGATATTAAGCAATTTTGCTCTCCAAACACTACACTGATATAGCTGTCTGAGGCTCACAAACACCTGAAGATGTGAGTAGAATAACAAAAGGGACTCCAGCTAAATTAACAATAATCACCTAATTATATAATCAGAGTCAAACTGTGATAAATTCTCCAATTCTTTGGCCAATGTGGGATTGTGCTCATGTCCCCCCGCCGCCGCCCCCCTCCCCGGCAACCTTTAATGCCATAATTAATATTTGAATCCTGGCACAATTGATTTTTTCATGGTGAAGATTTAATCTGCTCACGTTGCCTTGTGGCATAAAACCATTAAGATTGCATTGATAGCGTGTGTTTCTCTGAAATTAGATAAACACAGTAGAGCGACGTGACAATGGCATGCTTATAATGAAAGTGGCCCAGATCTTTCAAACGATGAAAGGCACGACATCCTGATGCAAAGTAAATTATCCCCTCCAAGAAGTAGACTTTTACAAGAATAAAAAAATAAAGTTATCGCTGGGTGATCTCTATCAGATTTAGAAGTACGTTGGTGGGAAAGTGTGAAGCCACATCTCCTCATCTTTAAGAATTAAAATATGATGATGTTAGAGCTGAATAATCAACAGCTGGCTGGTGCGACATGATCCAAATCCACATACGCCGTATCGAATCTTCCAATGTTCCAATCTTTTACAGAGAAAAGAGACACGTCATACTTTATAAAATCCATATTTTTTTATAAAAAGTTGTGGAACGTCCGTGAACCAAACTAAGTGCCTGATATCACATTACGGCAGCTATACAGTCATTTCCTCACCATGCCTCTCTCTCTTTTTTTTATCTCCCCTGAATAAATAAAAAAATAAAAATAAATAAATAAATACAGACTAAAAATTGCAGCTGAGAAACAGAAATTTCCCTGGATAAAAACAGGATAAGTTTTACCTGTAACGGTTACAACCGCTGACACTGAAGCCTCTTTCCGTACAGTACATCCCACATAAACGTCTCCTCATGGAAAAAACATCAGTGATTCTCAGTTCGTTCACGAAGACCATCCGCTATACAAGTCCCCGTTTAAGTTGTTATCATAGAAACGACTACGTAATAGAATGTATGAGAATGTGTCAGAGATGCTGTTACTTGTACATAGAAGGAAGCATCACATTCTTTCTGTCAGGTGGCAGAGACTGCGGTATACGGTTTATTATTCAGGAGACAAGACAAACAGATGCGAGAAGAAGCAAGGGGTCATGTGATGAGCAGGCAGAGGTAGGGTAAACAATGCCAGTTTCCAAAAAAATAAAAAATAAACATAGCAAATAAATTACGCATGAGGGGATAAAAAAAAATAAAAAAAACAAGACTTGTTCGCAGTGTAAATTCTGCAAATGATACAATGGTTACTTCTGAGCGAGTAACCTAATTGGACAAGAGGTATTTCACGAGCGGTGATAATAGACAGTAACAGCACTTGGGGCATTTAAGTACTCATAATCACTGCGTGTCCTAGGTGTTCTAACAATCGTCCACAGTACTGAGGAGAGAGCAGCTGTCGGACAAAACCCACATTCACAACCAGTCACAGAAGCACTTTTAGCAAGAACACACATCTGATAACGTTATGCCATCTTAAAATTCGATGAACCAAAGTTCATCGGTTGTTGATGTTTAAAGCTAACTAGCTTCTAACGCAAGACTGAATCCCAAGTCCTTCTCTGACCCCTGATCAAGGGCACTACTTGGTGTGTGGAACAAGGGACTGTACACCCTACATAGCCCACTAACTTTCCATGTATCGCTATTTGGAACTTAACCCCAGAACCTGGAAGTTAATGGAGCTGATATTCTAAAGTGAAATAAGTGAAAATATAAAGTAAATCTCATAAGTTTCTCAGGACTGTCCACCACCTCTATGGTTTATTCTTCTTATCTTTTTGCTACATAAATATTTAAAAGTACTTTAAACGGTTAGTTATTTCCGCCAGGTGCAGAAGTGTGGAGTTATGTGTTGGTGGAATAAAATATTTAGTTTAATAAACAATAAACACATCTGTTATGTGTGGGAAAGCAATGTGCACTATATTGTCAAGAGTATTCGCTTGCCTACCTTCACATGCATATGAACTTGAGTAACATCCAATTCTTAATCCATAGGGTTCAATATGAAGTTGGACCATACCTGTACATTTCTTCCAGGAGCGCATTTGTGAGGACAGAAGACACTGATGTTGGACGAAAAGGCCTAGCTCACACTCTCCGCTCTAGTTCATCCCAAAGGTGTTCTATCGGGTTGAGGTCAAGTTCTACCACACCAAACTCGCTCATCTATATCTTTATGGGCCTTGCATTGCTGTGCACTGGTGCACAGTCATGTTGAAACTGGTGTAGGCCAACATCATATTAAACCTGATGGATTAAGAATTGGATGTTACTCAAATTTATATGCATGTCAAGGCAGGGGAGTTAATACTTTTGGCAATATACAGTACTGTAGTGTATGACTCATGGATGTGCTGTTGTGCTGGATATCAGCATTGCTGTATTATTTTCAGAACTACAGCCTACAGCGCCATCACAGCCATGCTGATATCCAGTACGACAGCATTCTCTCTTGTGTGATACTGCTTAATCGTAAGTCTGTTTGTAAATGGTTTATATAGTGTGTCTCTCTGTGTGTGCATGATCAATGTGTAATTGAGTCAAACTGTGAAAGCGGTTAATTATTAAGTGAGTTGGAGGATGAAGTGGAGCATGTGTGATGGAAGAGTAGTGGATGTTTGTAGACCACAAGGCATACTGCAGACCGGAGACATTAATTCTGACATGAAACTGACTGATGCTTTTTAAAACTGTTTTTTTCTTTTGGACTGGCCTTCCTCTTGTTCTTCACATGCAACAACCAGAGATGATGACACGACTCCACTATCAGGGTGCAAAAATCCATCATGAAGTAATTTCACGAGTGCTCCTATTTACAGTATATAAAGTTTACTGTGACACTAATAATTACCTCCTTATGACCTTCCTTCAGTCTTTTATTTTTTAAACCTTACCCACACTGGAATAAATTATACCCACCTTCAGATAATGCATACTTATCCGTGCCTCTCCAGCTGCGCTGCCATCAGTAGACTGTGTGTTTCGATGAAAGGTGTATTCTTACTTTACTCATTGTCTTTGTGACAGGTCTATAATTAAGGTCTGTGTGGAAGATGTGTCATTTAGAAAGATATCATTTAGAACAATACCTGTTCCATAAAACAAACACATCTTCCAAATAAATATTTTACATGGTTCACTACATTTTCTTTCTCCCCCCACACACAATCTCAGGAGTAGGATGTGTAGCGTCTGCAGTAGAGAAACATTTTTAGGTGTTTTTATGATAACAAGTGTCGAGATAACTAAATGATGGTTCTCATTTCGTGAAATTTATTTACCAGGCTTGCAGATATGCTCTACTTCAATTAAAGATAGCACTGAGGCATCAGGTTTGTGAATAGAAAGCTAATGGTGTCCATAAAACAAATTTAACATTTCTTTTTAGCATTTTAGGCTGAATTCATGAATTCAGATATATCAGGAAGTTGCCAACCCTTGGGTGCTGTGGGATGCAGGATGGTGTCCCCATAAAATGGACTTGTTTGTCTCATCCCATGGATGCTTGATCAGACTGGGATCTGTGGTTTGTAGGCCAGAGCAGCGGCCTTGGGTTCTTTGCCCGCATCTTTCTTTTCAGCAATTTGTGGGATTTTTGTGTGATTGGGCCAGATGGGCTGATCACTGGCCTGTGGGCATCTGTGAGGTTTGAGTCCCTATAGTGCTGCCACCAGTTTACTGATATATACTGTACAGTGGTACTTCGGCTTACGAATTTAATCCGTTCCAGACGCGAGTTCTTAATGCGAAATTTCGTATAGCGAATCGCATTTTCCCATAGGAAACAATGTAAATACAGATTATCTGTTCCAGCTGCATAAAAATATTAACAATATTACAAATTTCCCTCACTATTATCATATTTTAGCATATAAAAACAATCAAAAACTTTTTAAAAAGACATGCAAATGAAGTCAAATATGAAATAAATAGACATTAAACCTCACTTAGCCTTAATTTATGATTCCTCTTGGCACCGGCTGCTTTAAAAACAAACAAACTGAAAGCGGCTCCCTTTTCTTCTTGCTAACATTATTGGGACCCATCGTGCTATGTCTTCACTATATCTTGCAAAAAGCCACAAAAACAATACCTAAACTCATTTCCCTTGGCTTTTCACTGATGCAAACAAGTTTTGAATGGCTCCCGGACATACACGCAACTTAGTGACTTAGTCACTTCGGTCGTCCGTATGACGTATGATGTGCTTCGCGTGCCAAGGCAAATTTCTTTAAAAAATTTAGCGCCTAAAGCAAAAATTCTTACTTTTCTGTACTTGATAATCAATGTTATTCAATCAACTCTAAATTCAAATTTTATTTGTCACATACACAGTCATACACAGTACGATATGAAAAACATGTGTGTTTTTATCCTACCAAAGAAGCTATCTGTCTGCAGTTAATTAAAGGTTAAACCCCCCATCACACACACACACACACACACACACACATACCTGTTGTGCTCTGCTTCAACACAAACAGCACAAACGACCTCCACTGAAATAGCAAACATACAGTACTGTGTAATATAAAATATTATACACATATATATACTGTATATATATAATACACGGTCTTATCGATTACCCATGATACTGTATCAGCACTCGGTGGTTTTATGATTGTAGTACTCCAGTGTACTAGCAGTTTGTCTTTCTCTTTCTGCCATAATCTTATAGCACTTTTCCTCCAGACCGTGTGGCAAGCCACAGCTATGCGTTATTACCCATAATCCCCGACAAAATTGCTATTTCCCCTGCCAGACGAGCCATCCCTTACTTATGTACCCATCATGTATTAGTTAGTCTTCTCTTCCACATACCCTGCAATCTGAACTGGGACTTAAGTAAGGGTGGAAATAAAAACAGTACATACCATCAAATGGCTAAAACACGCTGGAACAAAACTGTCTCAGATTAATGTCCTTGGCTGGAATTACTTCTGTACCAGGAAGCAGGACTTTCTGTAAAGGTTTTTCACTCTTTTCAAAAGCCCTTATTGTTCCAGTAGATTTCAAATTCCACCAGAATTAAAGATGAATTTAATGTGGTGGATCATGTTTTTATTGATTTACTCACAGGAAGGTTTTTGTGTCATTATTTAGATTGATCTTAGATTCTTAGACAAACTATTAAATCATTCTTTTAATAGTTAGAATAATGGCTTTTTTTAGGGCCAAATGGGATTTGTATCTTGTTTACAGCCAAAACACAGCCTTGGTGCTGATTTATTTGTTTTTGTTGTAAATCTAATACAGAAAATGTGTGCAATAGAGAAGCTTCTTCTGAAGTTTATACAAAACCTTAGTGACCAATCTTGCTTCCTTAAAACAATTCAAGTTGCTAACTTCAGCCATTTTGGAGAGATGAATTTATATGTGACACAAAAATGGCCATTTTTCAGCGCCATCCTGTCTCGCTCCAAACAATAATCACCTAAAATTGAGTATTGATATCAAAGTTGTTGTACACTTCTAGAAGAAATTGTTGCTTATATTGTACAATTTTTTTTTTACCCAAATTACTAAAAGTGGTTTTGTTAAACACTCCAAATTAGACACACACCTTATGTCATGTTACAGACACTACATAAAATGGCATGAAATTGTATTTAGCAAATTTATTTATTTTTATCTGATAAAAATATAATTGTGTATGCATATTTACAAAAAAAAAACAAAGCATGGATCGGGAGATACGCAAGAAGCATTAGGTATTATGATAAATGGTGTCCTTTCTGATAACTAATATTTTTACCTACAGTAGGTGAGAGACTTTTTAACCATACCATGTTTTAGCATGGTATTATTTATTTATTTACACCGATAAGCCATAACATTAAAACCAATGACACGTGAAGTGAATAACTTTGATTGTTTTCTTAAGCACATGTCAAGGGTTGGGATAAATAATGTGTTGGCAGAAAAAGCATCTGAGCGACTTTGACATGGTCCAAATTGTAATGGCTAAACACCTAGGTCAGAGCATCTTCAAATGTGAAGGTCTTGTGATGTGTTCCCAGAAGGACCAAAGGTTAGCCTGCAGGTCTGATCGAAGAGAAGTGCTGAAAATAAATTCAAAGCTAAGACACAGTGCATCATAGCTAGCTGGGTACAGCTCTTTGTAGTTGCCCGTAAGAGTGCCCGTGCTCAGCCCGGTACACACGACAAAAGCACCAACAGGATGGAAGAGGGAAGAAGGAAAGCCAGCAGAGGCCAGTGTGATGCTCTGGGCAATGTTCTGCTGGGAAGCTTAGGTCCTGGCACCACCTACTAAACATAGTTGAAGACCCAGTACTTCCCTCCAAGGCAACTGTATATTTCGGCCTCTTTCATCAGAATGCTGTAATGCACACTGTACAGGTTTGAGGAACATGCCAAAGTCAAAGAACTTCCAAATTTAAATTCAATCAAGCATCTGTGGGACATTTTGGACAAACAAGTGCAATTCACCTTTAGAGGTTTTACGGAGTCCAAGCCTCACCAGGTCTGAGCTTTTTTGGAAGTACAATGAGAACCTATTCAAATATTGGGCAGGTGGTTTTAATGTTACGACTGATCACTAGATGCCTGTCAAGTCACTATCCAAGAAACTACTTCTATTTTCACATGCAGATTCTTACCATGGGAATGTAACAAACACTCTGCCAGAATACACACACATGGTTTTGCTGTGTTGTGGGGAGACACGCTGCTGGATAGAGAAGTGTGATTACACTCATCTGTGATCGATTGATTGAAACTCAGACTGGAAGGCGCAGAACTGTTTTTTTTTTTCTTTCTTTTTTTGGCTCACATCAAATTCTTTGAATGAAAACATCATTCTGTGTTAATGTGAAGAAAGCAATAACGACAGCGTTCATCCGTCTGAGATCATGAATCCGGCCCATGCTACTAAATTAGTGCTGATTTCCCTCCCAACGTTTCTAAGCACTAAATCTCATGTCTCGAGAAATGAGTGTTTCCTGTAAATCCAATTCAGAACTCGATCCAACTCAAATTCTAATTAAACACCCTGTGACGACGCTGATGAGGACGCAGCCGGCAAAGATGTTATCTTATCGCCGTTATTGCGCAGCAGTTTCACTTTAATGCGAGCAAATCTATGTAGCTGCATCTTAAAACATATTCAGTAACGCCTAAAAGCAAATGTCAGCCCCAACATGTGAATTATGTTGCAAGTGACAGGCAGGTAGAAAGCAGACGCCGGTTTCCACCGATGTGGATCGCCGTATGTAAACATGCTTAGAGCTAAAAGATGCAATTAATTAAGAAACCTGGTTACATTAAAATTTTTATCGTCATAAAAGTATGACAGCAAAATGTTAGGGAAGGAAAAGAAGTGAAGGTCAAAGAGATATTTTTTAAGTACCTGTTTTTTTTTTTTTTTAAACACATCACAGAAGCAATAAATTTAGTATGTGGGAGGTAAAATAAACCATCAGCACTAAACAGTTATGAACTGCTTTGGATTTATAAAAAATAAGCAGAAATTGTACTTAGATATTCCGTTCCAATGGATCAGATCAGTGCAATGAGGGACTGGTGGTACTTAGACCGAGTAGAGGAGCTGCAATAAGCGCATATGAAGTGGTAAGGAGTCTTCTCAGGGGTTGGTCTTGGACACCCAATCACTGATTAAAGAGAGCAATAACAACAGGAGCACTGAGAAAGAGAGACAGATGAAAGCACCTGAGTGTCCAGATACACTGTAAGTCCTCTTCTTTCTCTCTCCCTCTCTCTCAAATCAATTCCATGCTCAAGTTAGACTTAAACGTTTTAAAGGAATTGCCCTAAAAGTTTATCCCCTCTAGTACATGATGTATGTGCAAGTAGGTAGCCTTTACCATGTGTTTCTGAAAGAAGCGTCTGCTATCGTGACACTACGGCACCAAATCAGCAGTCTGAAAAACATTAGGGAAAATAATTCCGGATCAGTGTCATGTATGTAGTAGTTGACATTCCGATCCCTCATACACTTCTGATCCATGAGCGTGCTTGGAATGCACTTACTGGGAGTAATGAAAAGATTTTCCCTTCTTTCTTATCTGCATTCATATCAGGGGTGTAACACAATAACACGCAATCTTGTATCAGTACCTGTATCTGTAGGGTTCTCCAGATGTATAAATCCATACTCATCATGATCATCATCTATATTACTTAAATCCATTCCTGGTCACAACCACAGATGTGATCATGAATGTTTATTATATTCATATCTAAAATGCAGTTCGAGAAAACTGGCTGGTTTTATTCCTGCAATTCCGCTTAACTCAGACGGGAATGTCCTAACCAACTAACATGAAACCGGATAAAATAGGTTTGATTCAATGAAAGAGTTATATTTTGCTGCATTGTTGGTTGTACAAAAAAAAAAATGTATTTCCATAATCTGAGGAAGTAAAGACTTAATCAGGGTAATTTATGATATATATATATATATATCTATACAGTATGAGTTATATATATATTTATTTATTTATTTTTTTTTTTTTTTTTTTTTTTTTCTTTAAT
>JAOTRS010000002.1:20656873-20671618 GCA_028565755.1 Dinotopterus cunningtoni
CATGATACTCGGTACTCGTAAACCAAGACTTGCTTGTTTTTTAAGTCAAAATGTATTAAAAATCTTTGCTCGTCTTGTGGAACACTCGTAATCCGCGTAACTCACAATCCGAGGTTTCACTCTTTAACATTTAGCAAGTTCCCATGTGACACAACAACCTGACTAGTTACAGCAATGCGCGAGAGTTTGCATACTCTAAGGTATTTGCAAAACAAAAAATATATAATTAAGAGTGGAAGAAACTGCTGAATTAATTCACTAGTTTCAGATCAATAAAACTGTTTTTCAAATTTGTATTTGTCACTTACACAGCCGTACACAGTGTGATATGCAGTGAAATGCTTATGTAACCGCCCGTGACCTAAAAAGAATGTTTTCTCTGCGAGATTGAGAATTGCACTAGTCGGTAATAAAATATAAAATAAAAGAAAATTATACAAATATAGAAATCTTTAAACTGAAAAAAATTACAATATGTAAAAGATTGCTAATAAATTGAATTGAAATAGAAGTGTTTGACAATGTGTAAGTTAAACAGCATAAATTACAGCTGAGTGCAGTTAGTCCTCATTTGTGTGAAAAATCAGCAATGTACAAGCACAAGCAGAACAATGTGCAAAGTCCCAGAGGTGTGCAACATGTAAGCAATGTGCAAATGTGCATAAATGTGCAGCGTGATGCGTAGTGTGTTACATCCTGACTTGGTGTGTTCGCAGGAATGTAGGGAAAGTGTTATTGTGTGAGAGAACAAAAGAAAACAGGTCAGATTGTTTAGTCATGTGTGGTGTTGTGATTGAGAGTCCATATAGACTGCAGGAAGAAGTTTCTCCTCAGACTCTCCCTGTGTTGCCCTTTAGGAAACGGAATCGGTTTCCTGACGGCAACATAGAAAACAGTCCATTGATGGGGGTGGCTGAGGTCCTTCACGATCATTCTAGCCTTGGTCCAGCGTGGCTTGCTGTAGATTGAGCGCAGGTCAGGGTTCTCGATGCAGATGATGCACTCAGCTGATCGCACCTCCCTCTGTAGAGCTCGTCTGTCCTGCATGGTGCTGTTCCTGAACCAGGTTGTGATGGTCCCTGTCTATGGTGCAGGAGTAGAAGCTCCTAAGTACCTTGGACAGCAGTCTAAAGTCTCTCGAGCGTCTGAGGTGGTAGAGATGCTGCCGGGCCTTTTTCGGCACGGTTTTGATGTGACAGGTCCTGCATGATGTGAAAACCCGAGGTATCGGAGGCTGTCTATTATCAACTCATTTTGTCTTGCTGTTCTGTCCATGGAGCGATCTCGTCTTCATCCTTTATCTTACTGAACAACCAAAGCTGTTAACTGAAACCTTTGTACAGACATCCACTTGTTAATTACAAATAATAATTTCTGTAATGTAATTATTTACTGAACATTGGATTTGATGTTTTATTAACTTTTTTTTCACAGATAAGTGGATTTTGTTTTGTTTTGCATTGTGATTTCTCATGAAACAATGACTGTAATCTACCCCCTCAACTGAACGTTGTAAAATATGCAGTATGCATTTTGACATAAAATTAACACCACCACCCAGTGAACTGAGTGACCTCGATTATCAGTTATGTAACTGTAAACTGGTGACAGGATCATGGGCACCAAAGGCTCACCCATGCCCACGGGGAACAAAGGTCAGCCCACTCATTCCTATCCCAATGAAAAACCAATTTAGCACAAATTGCTGAAAATAAGAAGAAAACAGCACAAGACTGCCGACCCCGGCCTTCAAACTCCAAAGATCCCAATCCGATCGAGCTCTCGTGGGATATGCCTGACAAACAACTCTGAGCCAGGGAGGCCCCAGCCGTAACCACAATTAAAAATTTATGAATCCTCTTTATTTTTAATGGCAAGACTGAGAATCCTTTTTCATTTTTCCAATTCAAAAACAAAGGAAGTTTTTTTTTTTTTCACAAGGCACGACACGTCCGCAATGGAAAATTAAAATACGCTTACAGTACTGCTGTCATATCCGAGGTTATCGTGCCAAAGAGTCTCATTACTTAGTTATTACAGTGAGTCATGCACAGAGTTATTACAAGCAATGACTCACAATTTTCATAAAAGAAAGAGAGGAAAAAAAAAAACGTGAGCAGGTCCTAATTTGAGGCCTGGGGTCTTGATGGCAGGAACACCAAATTAAGAAAATAAACCATGTACGGCGGAGGTAGAACCTCAAAATTGCAAAAATAAATATATAAATAATTTTTTAATAAAAGTATTGTACAGTATAACACAAGTCACATCTTGCATAATCATGCATAACATTGATGATAATATCAGTTGGTTATGGCTACTCTTCTCTGTAATAAATTAGTGAGGTGTGCAGCTGGCTAATCGGTCTCGTAGAGCGTGTAAATGAACCCCAGTGACATGGTTCAAATGGATAAATCACAAAAAATCAAAAGAAAACAAAGCATTTAATTCATTCAGAGACATTACTTTTATGCATAATATGTTTTAGTTCAACAATATAAATTATTGTGTTTTTTTTTTCTTCTTCTCTGTGTTCTCTCGATGCAGACCTGAGGATTTCCTATCATGTTTCTCGAGATGCTATGTCTTGCAACCGTAACATTTCATTTAGAGATTCACTAAAGTGCTCTTTTGATGATTATGGAAATGTTGTAGGCCTATCACCAGCATTTTGATTGTGGTTGAAGATGATTGTGGCTGATCACAAGCTGACATAAATACAAACCATGTTTCAGTCCATTTGACTTTTGCATTCTCTGGAGCATTCTTTAGGAACCGAGGTGCTTAGATGCTTTTGAATTCTTTCTGCTGCTCATATCAGCAGTCAAACCATTATAAATGACAAGTGAGCCAATTCCAGTGGCTGCCATACATTCATACATACAAACATACATATATACTCGGCCCACTCTGCTGCTCAGACGGAATGATAAGCTTTGGATCATGAGCACTTCTTATTTTCCTTCACATTTTGCTCATGCCATCAGACCGGAACAGATTCATCTTCATCTCATTCATACATAATAAGATATATTTCATCAAGGTATTTCCGAGCATTGTCACTCCAAAGCATGCATATCAGACACCAAAATGCGATCTTTATTTGTGAATGCTATGGTTATGCTATAGGGGGGAAGAAATGTTGTCCTAAAAAAAAACTTTGTCCATTTGATTTGCATACCATTTTTTTACTTAAAAAAATTAGTTTCTTTTTCTGTTAAAGTTTCAGATATAATTTAACAATGCAGGCTACTATTGAAAAATTGTGTGGTGTGATGCGGCTATAGGTGTAATTTATGGGGCATAAGGGGTTATAACCAATAACAATCAAAAACATTCAGTACAGCTCCCCCACCCCCAATATCAAATCATATAATGATGAATTAAAATTGCTAACTGTAATAAAACTTCATGACTTTCATGATTCAATATACTGTAATTGGTAAGCAAAGGATAATATTGTGAAACTTGGTTGTGTTCAACCCATCCTCTGTGTCTTCTCAAACATGCAACAGTAACAAGAGGAAGAGGTACTGTATATATACTGTATATAGGGGTGTAGATCTCATCCCCCAATGTTGAATCCAAAGTTACCATCCCCCAATGTTGAATCCAAAGTTGGCTTTGTGGTTAGCGTTGTTGCCTCACACCTCCATGGTCCGGGGTTCGAGTCCCTTACTAATGGAGGAGCTTGAACCTTGATCCCCAAATCAACATCCTAGAGCCTTAGCCACCTGAGCCACCATAGTTATAGCTAATGATGTGGAAGTTTAATGAAACCAGGTCAACAGTCATTCCATCAAAATGAAAGAAAAAAAGGATTAATTCTATTTATTATTAAACTTGATTACGTTGAGTGTCTCTGATGAAATCCTCCTGAATTAACTGTTATGAGAGAAATGATAATATATTAGAACAAGCACATTAATATAAACAGGCTTTAGGCTGCTAGGTAATTTGTAACATTCAGATTTTTTCCTTGAGTCCCTGATCTAGCTTGCCCTGATCACCCGACTTATTTCACCTTATTGTTGCAATACGAGAACATTTACAGTATTGGTCTCGTGTCTTAGCAAAATCTTGCTTGCTTAAAGGCTGCATTTATTAGCTTTGCTACCTTGCACTCCTAATTTCTAATTTTGTTAATTGCTGCTTTTGACCTTCCTCTCCTTTGGACCGATTTCATGGATTATGACAATCGTTCATCATCTTGTTCTGCGTCTGCCTCCGGCCCCCCTGTGATGCATACAGAGATGTGACAAGGCGGTATTACGATCATTATTACTATTGTGGAACATGCATGATTCATTTTACTCAATTCCAGAAATGATTATGGGACTCCTGATGGCTGAAACGACTCAAACTTAAGCCTCTCATAAACATTTCTCAGCTATCTCGATGCCTTAAAATAAATACAACCAAAATGTCATTCAACTAAAAACACATTTGTGAGTCTCTAATTGGTTTTTGAGTGTCTAGCGATTAGGAATCTCATCGCCACAAATTATTAGGTTCTGAGAATATGTGGAGAGGTTCTTGGCCACCAGTTTTTGTATGTAAATCTTTGATTTATTCGGTCATATCATAATGCTTGGCTGCGAGTTGTCATTTGTCTGAGGCTATGCATTATCGCACAGCTATTCTTGCTCACTTGCCTGACACTGATGTGAAAATGACAGATGCTTTTTTTTCCTGCTGCAATCTACTCATTTACAAACGTTCCTCTCTTGTTTTCATCCTCCGCATTTAAATTGGCAGCCTGTAATAGCCAGGTGGCAGATAAGGACGTGAGGACACACGTGCAGATTAATAGAACTTTATTGATCTTGGCAAATAAACCGAACGAGTAAAGCAAAATCGGATTTGCGAAACAGGCAACGGTGAAGCGATTAGCAAACACCAACTGCGCAAGACAAGAGCGAAAATGAGGCAACAGAACCACGATAGATAAACCGTGATAAGAAGAACTATAGCATGGTTTGGTAAGGATACACAAAGCATACACTTTACACAACATGAATGTGTCAGTGAAAGTCCTTTTATACTGTTGCTGTGAGTGAGAGTGAAATGAGTGACAGGTGTGCACAATCTGTAATCAGGTGAAAGTGAGCTGGTTAGACTCTAGCTGTGTCTCAATTCCTTAACTTCCACATCCTTCAAAGGAATTGATGTATGTTCTAAGCCTCTTCTTAGGCTTGTGGCCTTCACTGACTGCATAGATGCCAAACCCAACTAAGACAGTCTGGTCTACGGAGGAATTCCTATCACCAACTGTTTGTGTTTTAGCAACGTCGCCTTGCACCGCCAGGGTTTGGATGTGATTCCCACCTCAGGTCTGTGAGCTTAGAGTTTGCATGTTCTCCCTGTGCTTGGTAGTATTCCTCCGGGTGCTCCGGTTTCCTTCCACAGTCCGAAGACATGCGGATTAGGCTAACTGGCGTTCCCAAATTGTCCGTAGTGTGTTAAAGGCGATGGATTGGCACTCAGTCCAGGGTGTACCCCGTATCATTTAGGTATGCTAACAGTCATATAATTTGTAAAGACAATATATATTTTGTGCAGAGTGAAAGCAGGGATTAAATATGACAGCATAATTAAAAGAAAGTGTCAGACTTGAGTGCTTCCTGGGTCCTTCATTGTCAAGTAAAAGAAGGCTGAATTTGTTGCTTCTGTGATGGACGTGTGTTGACGTCCACGGCGGCCATATTTCCACATTGTCTCCTGGTAAACCGGTGTCTCTTCTTCCTATGACATTGTGCATTTACTTTCCTAGTGCTAGTATTAATAAAATATGCTTATTGGGAGGATAAATTAAATTAATTGACTTTATATTTTAATGCATGAATTTCATTAAATTATAAACAACACCACCAAAATTTGTTACATTTATTACCACACTTCATAATACCATTAAGGTCAGAAAAAAAAAATTAAGATATCCAATGATTTCACCTACAGGCAAGTTTCAAGTTTGGGCCTCAAGCTGTACAAGTTGTAGCTCTCCAGCAGGGTATGAATGCCAGAGGGTTACCCTCGAGCAAAATATACTGGACTTCTTTTTTTTTTCTTTTTTTTTTTTTTTTAAAAATGAATGTTTGAGATTCACAGTGTTGCTTCCTCCTAACCTTGAGAGTGCCAGACTGCAGAGACCTGCAAATATTGACCTCCATAGCCGATGAACCACATAAGGCAGACAAACTGTACAGTGGGGTCCATAAGTCATTACACTGTGACAAATTTGCTTGTTTTTTTGATGTAGACTCCAGCATATGTGATTGGATTTGAAATGAAACAAAGATAGTGAAGCGAAAGTGTGTGATTTGGAATGTCTCAATTTCTGAGAAGGATGAGTCACTGGAAACAAATGTACGGAATAAAAGACTATATGGTGCGCTGCTATAGCAAAATCGTCATGGACCAGATAGTTTGATGTGACTGATGCAGCTTTAATGAACAGCACATCCTGGAGTGTTTAACACATATTGTACAACAGTTATTTCAAAACTAAAAATCTATTGATTATTAATAAAAATACGTAGATAGATAGATAGATAGATAGATAGATAGATAGATAGATAGATAGATAGATCATAATTCTTAATAGTGCTACATTTAAATTTGTGAAGTCAGTTTGTTTTTTTAAAGCAGCCGGTGCCAAGAGAAATCATAAATGAAGGTTAAATGAGGTTTAATGTCTATTTATTTCATATTTACTTCATTTACATGTCTTTTTCTAAATGTTTTTATATGCAAAATCATGATTATAGTGTTAGAAATTGGTAATATTAGTAATATTTTTAAGTGGCTGGAACGGATTATCTGCATTTACATTATTTCCTATGGGAAAATGTGTTTCACAGTATAAATTTTCACCTTAAGAACTCACATCCTGACCGGGTTAAATTCGTATGCTGAGGTCTAGCTGTATTTTAAAACAGCTTTAACCTGTTGTTTTATCTATACACTGTCTTTTTTCTCTTTCTTGACTAAGCACTGACACTGGAGACTCCTTCTAAAATGCTAAATGAACAACTCTGTTAGGGTATCTCTGACACTTCTCCTAGACTTTTAAAAATTTTTATTCCTTTTTTTCATACATCAGACTTACATCTCCCCTAGATGGTTGCGAACCTTTTCAAACAGTAATACTTCCTATAGTTTGTGTCTAGACAGATAGTCATGCAACTCTCTCTTTGCTTCCTCAAAACTTAACCAGAACGTTTTGTTCTTTGATGTAACAGACACTGTGTACTAAAAATTGTAATAATTTCTATGCAGTTAATAAACCAGAAAAATACATTTAGACACTGTCATGTGTTCTGTGTGTGTGTGTGTGTGTGTGTGTGTGTGTGTGTGTGTGTGTGTGTGTGCGTGTCTCTCTCCCGTCTAACGAGTTAAGCGTATCAAGGCGTGACAACACACCATCCGGTTTTCCCTCATTTTAAACCTAACAAGCTCCGGCCTCAGTCTGGGTCTCCTAACAGCAAACATCAACATACAAATAACTATAGCCATACAACTTCTTGTGTTATGTAGATAACACATAATTAGATTCCAGATATTAATATGCACCTAGCGCTAGCATTATTGTCTGTTCTTGTTGCAAATTAAAACACTTGCTCAACATCAAAAGCTTTGAGAATTCTGCAGCACTCATATATTTATATCATACTTAAGCAATATCGCACACAAGGGAGTGCTGTTGTACTAAATATCTAGCACTCCCTTGAGTGCGATATTGCTTTTATACAACCGTTCCACAAACAAAATGTATTAACAATAGATTATGATTTGTTTGTTTATTTAACCAGTTACTTCGCCCCACCAAGACATATCCTTCGGCGAATGGCGGAGCTTAGCGTCAGTTAGTGATTAACGGGGGTAAAAGTAGTTTTAAATTCCTACCGGTACTGTGTAGCCAAAAGGTGAGGTGGTGAGGAGGGCAGTCCTGAGAAACTTTATGAGATTTACTTTAAGTGCTTCCATGATGGGCTTTAAATGTAGGTTTTTGGCAGGCAGTTGCTCTCTCATCTTTCCAGTACTGCGGACTGTACAGACTTACTTTCACCCATGCTGTGACAAACAGTTAGTGCAATTAACTATGTATAGTTGAATGTCCCAGTGCGGTTACTGTCTATTATCATCACTTGTGGAATGCCTCTCATTCAATTAGATTTCTCACTCATCGTCCATACCGCTTTATCCTGTATATGGGGTCGCAGGGGGCCTTCCAGGAGACATCTTAGGGCACACACTCATTTACACAGTACGGGCAATTTGAGAACGGCAATCAGCCCTGACCTATGTCTTTGGACTGTGGGAGGAAACCGGAGTATCCAGAGAAAACCTGAGTAGCCAGAGGAAACCCAGCAAGCACGGGGAGAACATGCAAACCCCCTGCACACAAAGATGGGAATCGAACCTGACCGCGACTAACAAGTGCTAACAACTACACCACCATGCTGCCCTGTTATTAATTAACTGTTATTTGTCATGATTAATTGTTGGCTATAAATTTTATGCAGTTAATTAATAAATACCTTAAGCGCGCAAATCAAAAACCTCTTTTGTTGTTTTATTTATTGATCTTTAATATGTTCCCAGTAAGCATCCAGTGAATTTCCTTCCTTGTCAGGCTGTTTTGGTCCTTAAACAGTGCACTTCAGATGGCAGTTTGTTACTAGGTCTTTTTCTCCTGCAAGGTGATGCATGCTCATCGGATTTTTGACGCATTCAGTAAGATATGGACTGTTAACTTTGCTTTTGAGTCCTTTCTCTTGCTGGTGTCAGCAATAAAATCATTATAAGTGACATCTGAGCCAATTCCAGTAGCAGCCATACATACTCACGCCACCGTGCTTTACAGATGAAGTGACTTGCTTTGGATCATGAGCACTTCCTATTCTCCTATACATTTTCTCATTCCCTTGGTGTAGGAAACTTATCATCCTTTTATCCTAGGACTTTGTGGGTAATTTTTTTAGTACATTTCAGCAATCTAGTCTGTAACCTGGCTTTTCTATGCAGGTATTTTGAGGCTTTCAGAGGATTTTGGATTGCTAAGCTTTCTAGGGTGCTTTTTTGTTTAAGAAATGAATCAAAGCGTTTGAGTTTGGCACATCTAATGTTTTCTCTACTTTTCAAAGCTTTCGCCTGGATTCATAGTGGCCTAGTTTACTACTTTACCCTCACACTTGTAAAGACACAACAGTCTGCGGAGGCATTTTGGAAGATTTCCTGAAGAATCAACTAATCCACTGATGATCCAAGTTCTTTAGGGGTCAATTATTTTGGGACTCTGATTCCTACAGCTGATATGGATGTACGTTCCTTCAAATTAAAGCTGACAGGCTTAATCTTATCATGCAGCGCCACAGTCATATTGCATTTTAAACAAACTTTGCTTAAAAATATGAAACCAACTGTAAAGTATTAACTCCATCCATCCATCTAGGAAACTCTGTAGTCTAACCAGGGACCGTGGACGCCAATGGTGCCCGTTGTATTTACTGTATTCCCATTTTTACATCTGTGGTAGGACCACAGGTCAATATTTACACACCACAAGCAATTTGGAAACACCAATTAGCCTAATGTGCATGTCTTTGGGAGGAAACTGGAGAACCCAGAGGAAATCCACCCACGCCATGCCATGCACACAGACCTGATGTGGGAATCGAAACCGAGACGTGCAAGGCGACAGTGCTAACCACTGCGCCACCATGCCACCAAAGTATATACTGACTTCCCAATATATAGTATACTATGAGATGAAACTGGTTTAAGCAATTCCACTTAATACACAGTGTGTAAACAGACAGTTAGATGTTTTCACCTGAAACATGAAATGTGAGTGGCTTTTATTTCCATACCATGCCCAAGGTTCTACTAACCCTCCAAAGTAATTTTCCTGGAATGAATGAGCAACCAGAGGGAAACAGCAGCTAGTTAAAACAGCTTTGATGAACAGCTGCTTTCCCATGGCTTGTACTGTTATTAGCCCAATACCAGACTGATGTCTTTGGAAAATGAAACATTGAATTTACATCAGTTGTTCTTTGAGGCAAAAACATTCATCTTAATTTATCCTGCCAGGCTGCACAGATCACGTTGAACACAAGATGCAGGACACAAGAGCAATATCCACACTTTCAGCTGGGAAATGGGCCAGAATCGTGTCCTTTATCTATACATACATACATGCATTTGATTATTTATTCATTTATCTATCTTCAGAGAGTGCTTTATCTTGGTCAAGATTGTATTGGGGCTGGAAACTTTTCCAGGAACACTGGACATGAGGTAAGAACTACACCCTAGATGGACTGGTGTCCAATCACAGGATAACACCTACGGTACACATACTGTACAGTACAAATACAGTATTGACAGCTACAGTAGGTGCAACTGAGAGATGCCAATCCTCCAGCTGGCATGTTTTGGTAGGTTTTTAAGAGGAGATCCATGAAAAAATAAGCAGTTTTTTTTTTTTTGATAAATCTTAAAGTCTCTGTCTGTTTCATGTATGCTTACAGAAATGTGAATGAATTGAACACAACTTTTTAAAGATGTTTTCTGTTGTAAGGTTCTGCATATTGTCCTAGACAGTCCCCTAAAAAGGACAAACTAAATTATTATTATTATTATTGTTATTATTATTAGGGTGGCATTGTGGCACATTGATTAGCATCCTGCCCTCAAACCTCCAAGATCAAGGGTTCGATTCCCGCTTCAGGTCTGTATTTGAATATTCCTTACCGTGCTTAGTGGGTTTCCTCCATGTACTCCGGTTTCCTTCCACAGTCCAAAGACATGCAGATTAGGTGTATCCAAAATTCCCCACAGTGTATGACTGAGAGTGTATAAGTGTGTGCTTGTGTGCCCTATGATGGATTGGCACCCCTTGTGCCCTAAGTCTCTGGGATAGGTTCCAGGATTAGCAGTACAGAGAATTATTATTATTAGGAAAGTGGTAGCTCAGGCAGTTGAGGCTTTGGGTTGCTGATTAGAGGCTCCGAGGTTCAAAACCTGCCACTTCCGGGCCACCGCTGTTTGCTTCTTGGGTGAAACCCTGAGCATCCAATGTAAAGCCTGTGCAAAATCTTGTGTATCAGAGACCTGTGCCAAGTCTTGTGGATATGATTTATTATTATTATTATTATTATTATTATTATTATTATTATTATTATATAGATAAGGAGATAACAAAGATAAACGTGGTTAGTATATTCCAACATTTACTTGCGTAGAGGTTTATGTTTGTGAATTCTTTCTCTTTTTTTAGCATCATAGTCCAAGAAAGCATTCTGAAATGTTCAGGTCTTGATGGCTAAATGTGATGTACAGTAGACGCACACACAAGAGTAACATATTGCAAAATTTTAAGCTCATGTGCTAATTTAAAAATAAGTATTAAATTATGAAACTGATGTGGATTATGAAACTGGTGTGGATTGGGTATGTACACTGAGTTACCACTTGATTAGGTACTCCATTATACGGAGAGAGCCTGTCGTCCAAATAATACTGTAGTACCCTCTAGTGCCCATTCTAATCCTTTTGATCATAATACTCTTGATATATATGTTTGTTTTTTTTCTCCTTTTAAGCACAATAAAAGCTTTTAACTATTTATTCAGACTCATAGATTAAGATAGAATATAAGGGAGAATGCTGACCTTGTGACAAAAACACAAATATAATTAATCACGATGACTTACAGGAAAACAAAATCAGTTTGGGTGCAAATATTTATTTTGAGCTTCATATGATTTTTTTTTAATGATTTGTACTTGAACTGAGTATAAAAAATATTTATAATACTGAAAATAAATAATTGTTTTCTTACTTAGGTGTATTCCAAAAAAAAAAAATGTTTCATTTAGCCTGGGAAAAGTAGAAAGTATTTTTAAGTTCAGCATCAATAGATTGATGATGTTATGTCTACCTTCATAATAAATGAATATAGTAGTGGCCAAAAGTGAAATATAAGGTTTTAATGACACTCTTTTTTTTATGTCTTAAATAATGATAAGACAATCGAGATAATATTTTTTTTTTCATTTTATGAAATGAAATTGCTATACAATAATCAATATTTAGTATGAAGTCCTTTATTCTTCAAAACCTGCTCAAAGTCAAAAAGGCGTCTGCAGTAATCTGGCATCATTTACACAATCCATACCTGCTTGATCGCTTCCTGAACATCTTGTACAGAAATTTGCAACAGAAATTTACAGTTCACTTGAGAACTCCATAGTTTGAGGTATTTTTATGCAGATGTGAACACACTGTCTTTAGAAAGTTAAAGTTCTGCCACATATTTCTTCCATCCATTTACTAAACCACCTGTTTCTTGTTAGCGCATTTCTTTGGGCAGTATTTTGAGCACAGGGACATCTATAAAACGTGGCATATGTTGTATTAATACTTTTGGCCACCACTGTAGTATTATTACACACACCTGCATAAACATGACAGAGAGAGAGAAAGAGAGAGAAAACGTGAGATTTTACAATTGCTGCTTCTACCAAGATTACACAGTTCATCCACGGCCATGTGAGCATGTCCAACATCTGTATCTGTCCTTTTCATTTTTCTGTTCCTAAGCAGATGCTTTCTTTCTTTCTTTTTTCCTGTTATTGTTGTTACATTTACTTTAATGGTGTTTTGTTCAATTACTGTCAAAATTAGCCTATGTACTTTGGCAATACTGTTTCTCATTATGATCATGCCAGTGTAGCCTAGAATGGTTTTAACAACTATATAGCATTTTTTTTTTTTTTTTTTGGACCACAGAGGTATTTGAGCTTTGCATGCGGTGCTTAAATCCTCCCTCTCTTCGCCCACGGACACTGATTACAAATAAAGTTTGCCCTCTAAGTCAGTCTGATGCTTTGCTATAAAACACTCCCCCCTCAAGGTGAAAATATTCAGGACTAAGTTTAAAATATGATCGGACCTAACAACGGCATTGCCATAACTTAAAACATACGCATATATCAGCCACAACATAAAATAAAAAAAAAAAACACTGACAGGTGAAGGGAAAAACATGGATTATCTCATTATAGTCGCACCTGTCAGGGGCTGGAATACATTGGGTAGCCAGTAAACGGTCAGTTCTCTTTGTTGATGGTTTGGAAGCAGTAAAAATAGATAAGTTTAAGGATCTGAGTGACTTAAATGCCTGGGTCAGAGAATCTTCAACACATAAGGTCTTGTGGGGTGTTCCCAGTATGCAATGGTTATTATCCACCCAAAGTGGTCCAAGGAAGGACAACCATTGAAGCAGCAACAGGTTCATGAAGCATCCAAAGTTCATCTTTTATAAAGGATAATGCTCTCTACATAGCAGCAAGTTTTCAGAAATGGTATGAGGGACTTGATATAGAATGCAAAATTGTTGACCTCAAATTCCCCAGATCTCAATGCGATCGTCAAGCTGTGAGATGTGTTAAAGAAACAAATCCAACCTATTCAGACCACCACCCGATAACTTACACAACTTAAAATCTCTGCTGGCTGCTAACATCTTGGTGTCAGACACCACAGAACACCTTCAGCGGTCTTGTGAAGTCATAGTCTCGCTGGATCAGAGCTGTTTTGGTGGCACAAGGGAGACACATTATTATTCAGGTAGTTTTAATTTTCCTTTTTGTGTTTATGCAGATCTAATTCATTTGGGAGTCATGCGTATGTAAAATATTTTCTTCCAATTTTAAGACTTGCAATACAGATTTTCTCAATTGATCTTCAGTTTGCTGACACCGAAAAGGCTTACAACTTTCGAGGTATGCAGTACTGTATATAGGGTATAAATAATTTCTATTGCATTGTGACTAAGCTGAATAAGTTAAATGCTCAACAGGACATTAACATATACTTGTAAATTATAAATAGAGAAGATGCATAACTGGTTTGACCGTACCAAATAGGCGGGAAAATAGTCAGACAGGAAGCATTTTAAATACAATAGAACCGAAAGTAACAAGCCCTAAGTGCTACTCTTAAGTGATCTAAGTCTTAAGTGTTAAAAAATAAGTCATAACTTGTAATTGCTGAAGTTAATAGAGAACACAAACTACAGACAAATTGGGAACACCAGTTAGTCTAATCTGCATGTCTTTGGACTATGGGAGAGTCCAAAGGAACTGTCAGATGGAAGAAAACTGGAGTACCCAGAGGAAACCCATCAAGCACGGGGAGAACATGCACACACGAGGCAGGGATCAAACTCAGGTCCTGGAGGTGCAAGGCCACAGTGCTAATCACTAAGCCACCATGCCGCCACTGTGTGTGTGTGTGTGTGTGTGTGTGTGTGTGGTCATAGCCAAAAGTTTTGAGAATGACACAAATATTAATTTTCAAAACGTCTACCAAAGTATAAATACAATTTCATAAGTGTCAAAGGCTTTTATTGACAATTACATTAATGCATTTATGCAAAGAGTCAGTATTTGCAGTGTTGATCCTTCTTTTTCAAGACCTCTGCAATTCACCCTGGCATATTGACAATCAACTTCTGGGCCACATCCTGACTGATGGTGCAGCCCATACTTGCATAATCAATTCTTGGAGTTTGTCAGAATTTGTGGGGTTTTGTTTGTTTGTCCTTCCACCTCTTGAGGATATCTAATATTTTTATCATGTTTACATATGTCTATGAATTCAGATTGACGTAATTTATAATGTAATCAATGTTTTATAATTGCTTTGGTAACAATGTTTTTTTTTTTTTTTTAG
>JAOTRS010000002.1:20690168-20703810 GCA_028565755.1 Dinotopterus cunningtoni
TAAGTCTTCCAAAAACAAAACAAACAAACAACAACACTTACTCTCTATAATTATAACAAATGTAAATAGTCCAAAAACAAATTTATTCTCTAAATCCTATTTCAATAATTGCTTGGTTCATTTGCTATGGCTTATCACCATAATGATTTATTTAATATCCAGTCTACTTTCTATTTATTCATTTATTATAGGTCTTGGTCTGATACAGTAAGTACCCGACTTACGAACAAGTTCTTGCCTTTCTGGCAGCATGTTTATAATTCAGATTTGTTCATAAGTCTGACAAAGTGAGTCTTATACACCTGCACAGAGGAATTATTTAGTCGCATTTCCCAGCTTGGGGATGGGATTCATGGTGCTGGGTCAGCTGTAATTTAGTTAAGGTTAAGGGCCCAACAGTGGCAGCTCATTGGAGCTGGGGCTTGAACCATTAACCTTCTGGCCAGTAACCCAGAGCTGTATTTGTAATTAATAAAATACAGAATAAGTGGTGCAGGTACAAGGTTTGAGTACAGTATTCTTGAAGACATGTGTGCGTGTGTGCGTGTGTGTGTGCGTGTGTGCGTGTGCGTGTGTGTGTGTGCGCGTGTGTGTGTGCGCGTGTGTGTGTGTGTATGTGTAGGAGCTGGAGCGGCTGAATCAGGTGCTGGAGGAGGAGAAGCAGAGATTTGAGGAGGTGCTGATTGAACTTAGAGCCGAGCAGGAGCAAATCAAGCGGTATGCGACAGTCAAGCTACTATCTATAGATCTGTAGAAAAAAAGTTAGATTCATGTTTTATGTTTTTCTTCACGCTTTATTACACAGTGCTGTTAAATGCACAATTCTGATTAGTCAGAGGATGTTGATTAGATTTCTATAAGAGCAGCTCTGACAATAATTTAAGCTGTAGTTCATAAGTTTATATTAATGCTTCATTAATGTTGTAAATAATCATTTCTATAGTAACAAGGCATTTACAGGGACTTGTACGCTGGATACACATCATAATCTACGACTAATATAGTGCTTTTTTAAGTGTTAGGAATTTCTATTTAAAACTGTGTTTGTATTTAAAAGTGGTTACATATTTATATTTAGCGTTTATAAAGATGGTCTAAAATGTCAAGACTTAATTGAGACTTGTTAATATATATATAGAGAGAGAATCTCTGGTGTAAAAATAACTGTTCATAACCAGTATTAATTTTAGCTTGAACGAACTAAACAGATGTTCCATAACATTCAGCGCCATTAAAATGACACCGTAAAAATCAGACACCTTATTTAGCAGTCAATTAAAAATCCTAATCATTAACAAAACTCTGTGGTGTAAGATGAATGAAGCACTTCAGAATGTGCTAATTTAGAAAAATAATTAACTAGGGCTCCATCACATCACCCTATTTTTCATTATTTTGCTTTACATTACATTTCCCTTTTTTCCCCCTTATCTACCGGCAGCTCTAGGTGTGATGAAAAAAACCAAGCACGTAAAACTATACGTGTATATGAAAAAAAGCACTGTGTGTTATGATACACATATTACCATTGAAATGAAATCCATAATGTCACTTTGATTAAAAAATAATGATGTAGGATGCAGTGGCGGCCGGTCAATTATTTAACATAATGTAGTCACAATTCTGCTGTATTTCTTAATATAATTTATTCACAATAAAAAAAAAAAATCTAAACTGCATTACGTTCATATGTGTTCGTGTACGCGGGGCGCCGGACAAACGAGTGTCTATGTAGGCACGTAAATTTTTGAAAAGCATGTGATTTGAGGCTGAGCTCTAATTGTATCTTTTCAAATCATCGTTGGGGCGCAGCTCTGTGCGCCCCGAACCCTCCCACTTTTGTTCTTAGCGAATCAATATTATTTTTTAATATTTGGGCTCATGTGATTGGACCATTCTCAACAAGTTTTATTAACGGTCAGCAGATTGTTAGTTAATGTATTGAATAGTGATTGACGTGGAAGCCAGCTAAATATGAGAAAAAATTCTTTCATTTCTTTGCTAAAATACGCCTTCGCAAGGCGATCAGACGAAGAAAGAACAAAATTTAAAGAGCTTGGACCAGATCGACCTGATCTTCTAATTAAGCAGCAGTCAAGTGATCGTGGCCGAGCTTACACTCGGTGCTTTTCCAGCACTTCTTATGGCTATTTACAGGCGATTATTAAAAGTTTAATTTAAATTTTGTTTGCGCAAAAAAAAAAATGTTTTGCACCAGCCGCCACTGGTAGGATGTTTGGAGATGTTTGAAAGTAGCGTGTTGACACACATGTAAAGTGTTTATCAGGGCACTGAAGTGGAACTGATAAAACCTCTTATATGAGCTACAAGACATCTTCAGAAAACATGGACATTTCTGTATTAGGCTTTTGCTAAGCAACGGCTCAGACGTTTTGACGCTGCCATAATGCCATGGCGTGTTTTTAGGGATTTGGACGGAACGGCTCGGTCGCTGAAAGGAGTCGAGTCTGAGAAAAAAGAGCTTAACAGTCTGACCACTCGACTACAGCAGTCTCTCGAGGTACGTGGCTTCCTAGAACTACTTTAAATTGATCATGATTACTGACTATTGAGTAAACTGCATACGGGGAGATACACAATTATTGGGGAGAATTACTGTTCATGTCGTCAAGTTTGGTTTTGTTGTTGCAGTGTTTAGAGATTGTGTTTGTGACTGCTCAGGAGCTGTCTAAGGAAAAGCAGCGTACTCTGGAGATGCTCAAAGAGAAACCGATGGATGGTGTTGACGCTAAGAACCAAGCTTCTGCTGCTGTCTCTAAATGCCCAAAGCCACAGGAGCAGCTACATGGCAACCTGAGGAACATTGAGGAACACATGATGTTTCTACTCTGTGAAAAGAAGCAAGCAGAAGAAAGGTAAAACATATAGAAATCTTGCTTTTTATTCATTTTTTTTTTTTAAATCTCTGCATATAAATATATACACTATTTGAACGGGACTATTTGTGGGACATCTGTGTAACCTGGCAGACAAGGAGAGAAGACTGGAATGCGTGTGTGTGAACAATGATGACTTCACTGTACAGGTCACTGGGCGCTAGACGCCATTGAGTGACCATGCGTACCGTGTGGATGTCATTTTCAAAATGACTGAGCGAGTAGAGCAGCAAATCTGCATCAAATTTTAAATCAGCTTGAACATTCCTCCGTGGAAACTATCCAGATGATTTAGAAGGCTTTCCGGGGCGATGCATTGAGTGCATCCAATCACCAGGTGACTCAGCCAACCTACAGAACAGATTTGGCACCCTGTGACTCTTTTCTCAAAACTAAAACCACCTTTAAAAGGGAAGAGATTTCAGACTGTTGATGAGATTCAGGAAAATATGTCAAGGTAGCTAAGTGTTTTGAACAGTGGAGAAGACGCTGGGAGAAATATGTGGGCTCCCAAGGTGTCTACTTTGAAGGCGTTATTGTCCTATGTACACTTTTCCTTCAATAAATGTCTCTATTTTTCATATTACATGGCCGAATACTTTCCTGGACAGACCTTGTATATACAGGGAACAAAAATAGTCAAGTACAGTCTTGAGCCAGCCCTCATTTCTTAATATTTTGCCTCTTAAAAAGCCAGACATTCTTGTATTTTTCAATGTAATCTTGAGAAATAGTTGTCCAGGCTTCCTGAATGACGTTTTTGTGGCTCTCATTTATGGCAAGTTTTTGTCTCTTATGTTCAGTCCAGTCCCTCTACCTGAGCCGTTTCAGAGGAATGTCTTTTGTTTGTTAAACCACACAGTGACCTATAAATCATTCAAGTATAAAAACATCTAACTTAAGTCCTGACCCAGTGAGAAACAGGTGCAGATGATGACAGATGATCAGGCCGGTGATTAGTTTACTGCTGATGCTGAATGCTGAGTGGTTGGAACAGACGAGAGGGGAAATGAGGTCGCTGCTGAGGTTGTTGGGCAATGTGCAGTCTGTCACAGTAAAACATTCGTTCCCAGTTTTTTCATTTATTCTACAGAATTTAATTTAATTTAGTAGGAAGGGATAAAGCGACCTAATACTTTTTCACAGTACCTCATATTATTTATACAGTGGAACCCCGGAAACGGGCTCGTATTTTAAAACACTCGTAAACCAAATCGAAATTTTCCATAAGAAATAATGGAAACTCAAATTATTCGTTCCACAGCCCGAAAAAAATATACATAAAAATTATTAACACAAAATATTAAGTAAAAATAAAAAAATTAACCTGCACTTTACTTTATTTAAGCAAAAATAAATCCAGACAGATAAGTGTTTCCGTTTGTGCGTGCAGGCGCTATGTGTGTGTGTGTGTGTGTGTGTGTGTGTGTGAAGCTAAAGTAAGGAGCCACTCACCCTCTCCCCCTTCTCGTCTTACACAGTTACCCTTCCTCCACTCTTTTCACACACACGCCAGACAACGGAAACACTGTTTTATCGGAAAAATAAACAAGAAATCTCTCTAATGACACTCAATTGAGAGACACACTAACGGAATCTCACCTCACCGCTGTAAAGTAAAAATAAAACAAATTAACCTGCACTTTACCTTTGAAAAGAATGGAGACAGAGCAGTGTTTCTGTGTAGAGCAGAGAGAAAGAGTGTGTGTGTGTCTATGTGTCTGTGAAGGCGAAAGTAGGAGGGGTCTGTGTGTGTGTGTTTGTGTGTGTGTGTGTGTGTGTGTCACGGTGTCCAATGATGCGCGCACACAGACACAAAGAGCAAACTGATACAGAGAGAGAAAATGGATCTTTAACCTCTCTAATGAGACTTGCTTTTGCTTTACAAGCGGGCTGTACACACGCATACAGACACAAAATAAAATATTTTTAACGCACACACACGTGGTCACAGTGTTATAGTAAACAGTACACGTGTGCATGGATGTTGATTATACCAATAAGATACACGCACTAAGACCCAGCAGGGGAGACGATTACCCACAATTCCACAGCACAAGAGAGAGAAAAACCGTTGGCTCAGTTGTGGCGTCAAAACAAGAAGCGCATGCGTGATACATGATACTCAGTACGCGTAAACCAAGACAATGCTAGTTTTACAAGTCAAAATTTTTAAAAATCTTTGCTCATCTTGCGGAACACTCGCAAACCGCATTACTCGCAATCCGAGGTTTCACTGTATGTTTTTTTTATAACAGTGTTAAATTCGTTTTTCATTCATTTTCAATAACATCAGCTCCAAAACTTGTTCCAGCTCCATTCATTCTCATATGCAATCATTTCTTAACCAACACCTTGGCATGAGTCGGCAGATTTTACAAGATTTTCCAATTCTACTGATTAAAGAATGAGGTATTTAAAGGAAATGTGTATTTAACAGATTTGGCGTCTCTAGTGTAAGCACTAAAGCAGTTTTAAGATTTACGTAAGGGAAAAGGATTTTTTTCTCAGTTTCTCAGGAGCATAACTTCAAGGGAAAAGAAAGAGAAAGAGGGAATGGTGTGTGGAGAAAGAAAGCTGCTATAAGAAAAGTGATACCAGGAAGTAATGTTCCACAACAGTTATCATAGTTATATTTACTGTTGTGGAACTAACAAACCACTGTGTTGGGCAAAAAGAAAAACTATTAATATGCAGTCAACCTTGAGGCCATAAGGGTGGAAATATACTTGCTGTTAATTACGTGCATGTATGATGGCTGCCTTGCGCATCCTGCATTTGGTGCGTATCTCATATACTTGGAAATCCACACAAAATGCACTATGGGGCCGTGCAGTCAGTAGGGACATCAAAAATGTTGGAAAGTTTCGAGGAGAAGTTGTAGTCTAAAATTACCCCCACTTGTAAGATGAATCTTTACTGCTCCACAGTAACAAATATGTATATGTATGTCAAAACAGTTGCGGGAGATTTGAAGTATCTAGCCCCTTAAGTGTCACCATGTTTGTTTACTTCATGCAAAACTGTTTGATTGAATTGTGCCCCCTACTGGAGTCCTCTGGTAACACTCTTAGTACGGTTGGCACTCCATCTTGACTGTGTGAACACATGGTTTAACAGCAAAATATATTTCTGCTCTAACTGTATTATTTTTTACACACAACAGACCATACTGTACATTTGGTTTTGTTTAATAAATAGTTTCTGGGCTCATTTACACCCATCATGCCAGTTGCATTTTTTTTTTTTTTTGCCATTTGGAATGGTTTTATTATCTTATATTTTATTTGCACTGTTAAGAACATGCCATTTACACAGCACTTGCACTTTACTGCCTCCTCCCTCAGGGTCTCTTTGCACTTTACACTTAATGTGATTTTATTTTCTTCAATTCTGGTTAAATGCTAACTGCATATTGTTTTTTTTCCCCTTACTTGTCCCCAGCTGAATGACAATAACTTTAATCGTAATCTACAGTAATATAATCTAATCTAATCTACTGTACAGTATTATTAACTTTTAGTGTAGTATTTTAACACAAAACTTATACTGTATACTGAAAAATGTCCTACGTTGTGTTAGTGTATTAATTCAGTACTGAATAATTTAGTGCGATTCATGTGAAGGAATGAATCTATAAGCCTGACTCAGGGCTACCGCGGTGTTAATGGAGGCTGGAGGGAGCTAAGTAGAAATATCCATTGATTTTCAAAAGGACAGCGTATTGATCATGCACAAGTGAGCGGAGCACGGCGGTAAGGATATAGAGTGCATGGAAGTAAAAAAGAAACCGTTGTGTTGGTTAAGTACTGCCTTGGAAGGGTGTGTGCGGCTCTGCAGTTCTGTAGCATTAATGATCTGTTATTTATTTAGAACTGTAGCTGACCAATGGCTATAATAACAATTATTTTCAAGTATGACTTAAAATACCTTTAATAAAGGTTTTTTTTTTTGTCTCAGATACAGACAATTGAGATTCCCTTTACAAATGTCAAACAAACAAAAATATTTTCACATGAACTTTACCAAATCAATTTTATGCATTTATTTTGTTTCTTTGTTAAATAACAGCACATGGTTAAACTTTATTCATTTTAATATAATAAATAATTTTAATTACATTGTACAACCCTGTAGATTTACATTTGAGCATTTGACAGACACCCTTATCTAAAGTGACTTTTTTTCTGAAGGGTGTTTTCAGTTATTTATTTAATTTGTTTTTACATCTGAGCAATTGAAGGTTAAGGGCCTTGGTCAACAGTGGCAACTCGGTGGTGCTGGGGTTTGAACCTGCGACCTTCCGATCAGTAGTCCAATGCTTTAACCAGTGAGATATATTTCTAATGCAAATTTATTGAAACAAATTGTACATGTACTGCCTCCAAGTCCTCCAGTGTGTGCGTTGTCCAGCTCCTTTGCGCAGCTCCACAGAAAAACAATCTGGAGGCCATTGACGAGGTCCGCGTGCTGGAGGATGATACACTGGAGGACTTGAGGGCTGAAGGTTCTCAGCAACATCCCAAATGACTTCCTTCAGAAGACATTCCATCCCCAGCCGTTTGACGAAACTAGTTGACGTACACCGGTGCCCGTGTTGAAATTTAAAGATTTGATTTCATTTTCCTATGTAATAAAGTACATATAAAATTTGTTTTAATAAATTTGTAATAGAAATATGGACTTTATTACCTATTTTTAATGCCTTATCCACCCTGTAGAACCTCCTCCACAGGGGATGGACGTGCATGGTGATTGAGAGCTGCTCTGTGTCTCCCTCTGCAGGATGAAAGAGAACGAGCAGCGAGCCCATGTGCTGCAGGAGGAGAGAGAGTTTTATTCAGCTCAGGCTCAAACTCTTCAGCAGTCCCTGAGTCAGATCACAGCTGATAAACAGCAGGCTGAAGCTGAGCTTAAGGTGAGGAGACGAATAACAGCTTCATTCGTATCGCACTTTATAGCACAAAAACAAGGCAGAGAGGAAGCACTATGGTTGGTTGTTTGTAAGCAGGAATATACTGGAGGTGTGATGTGATGGGTGGAAACAGAAGATCCACCTTGTCTTAAATTCACTAACAAAACGCATGTATTATAAAGATAAATTTAGTAGAACATTCTAAAACATCAAAAATAATTGAAAAGTATCCAAGTTTCTAAAAAGTTCATGTAATGGAGCAAACTGTGTCTGATTCAATTCATCAAAAACTGCTTTCAGCCTATTCGGTTGGAGGAATTCTAGAACTGCAGTTTGTACTGTAGATGCGCAAACGGAAACAGTTTTGAGAACAGTTTATAGAATCACGGAACTGGTTCAATCAAATAGGTTCTGACTCTAGAACTGTTCTCAGAACTGTTTCTGTTTGCGCAGTTCCTGTTTTAGGAGTTCTTTTGAGAAGAAGGCTAAAAGAGTCTAATGTTATGACTAATCAGTGTATATAAATTGTAATCTTTATCTTCTTTTTCAATTATTATTATTATTATTATTATTATTATTATTATTATTATTGTTGTTGTTGTTGTTGTTGTTTTTCAATTACTCCAGACCTGAAATATCAGAAAACAGAACCTTTTCAACTATTTATTTCATTTTCTAATTAAAGGCACGTTATGCCGTTCTAATGCAAATTTCAAGGGGTGTTCAAGTCAAACCGGGAACTTTGATTGTACAGAATAACAGAACACAGTTATTATACTCTTATAAAACTCCCTTTATTTCTCTATATAATCCCCTGATACACTAATGCACTTATCCCAGTGTTTCACTAGTGCTTGGACACCATCAAGGTAAAAAGTCTCAGTACGGGATCGTCATTAACGGACTTACAGCCTTCGTTAAAACATTTGCAGTCTCATCAACGTACTGTGCTTGGACTCTTCTGTAAACGTCAGTCACTTTTACTCCTTCATTTATGAGAAAGTCCCAGTTTGACTTGAACGCCCCTCTTACATTTCCTCATTTAGTGCTGAGTTTTCAAAATGTTGTATATGAACATCTGATGTTTATTCAGTCAGTGAAAAACCCTATACGGTGTTCGACTTCAGAATATAAACCACAGAGGCTACAGGTATCAGTGTACTTAGAACTTATTTTATACATATTTTTAAGAACAGTAACTTTTTCATATTGAATGCAGAGGCTTTTGATTCTGTGTGCGAATGTAAGTGAGGACCTTCCCAGTGATGGCATGCAACCAAATCTGCTATTCAATTTCATACCATCTCTATCCTCTCACTTCTTTCTCTTTGTCTCCTCTCTCTCTCTCTCTCTCTCTGCACACATATCCATTATCATTAAGTTACTCCTGAGAGAAAAAAAAAAATCAATGGTTCATCTCTACACTTCAGTGCATCGTCCTTCTCTCCAGTGAAACATCGCTCTTGTATAATCATCTACGCTCCATCTATCTACCTTCAGGTCTAGATAATTATGTCATGAATGTAATGTATATGTGTGTGTGTGTGTGTGTGTCCAGGCTGAGATGGAGTCCAGGGCAGAGTTAGAACGCAGGCTGAAGATGGCCGAGGAGGCTCTGAAGAACCTGGAACAGGGTCTGAATTGTTTGGAGCGCAGCCGAGAGAGAGATGAGAGGATGATAGGAGACGTCAGCCACCTCCGCAGTGAGTGTGCTCAAAATCACATGATAGTGTTTATAGTCAGGCTGTTCTCGAATTGAAAGTGTTAATTTCTGCAACACATGACAGCATGCAGTAATTAAGTAAATGGGGGGTAGCTCAGTGGTTAAGGCTTTGGACTACAGTTCGGAAGGACCCCAGCCCCACCAAATTGCCACTGTTGGGCCCTTGAACAAGGCCCTCAACTGTACATAATCATTTATTTTTGTGCTAACATTAACACCTTTTCATGTCTGGACACGTCACCCCACTATGACATTGATTATTTTCCAATAACAAAATATCTTGGTTGATTAAATGTATGTTAAATTCTAACCAAGAAGAAAATAAGACTAAGCAGGAAAACGTTAAAACAATACAAATAAGTCACCTCTCAAGTCACGTGATCTGCTTATCCATCCTGCGTAGGGTCGTAGGGGCCTAGAGCTCATTCAGGGCACAAGCACACACAATCACACACTACGGCCAATTTTAGAAAAGCCATTCAACCTAGAATTTGGACTGTGGAAGGAAACTGAAACCACCAAACATAGGGAAAAAACTCCACAGACACAGACACAGAGGTGAGATTCGAACCCCCAGTCCTGGAGGTGTGAGGCAACAGTGTTAATTGAAATCCTGGTTCGAACCCCAAAATAAATGTCAACTTGGTTAAATTTGATTATAAATAACTTTATTCAAATAACTTTCTTACCTATATTTTCTACCATTTGGAGCTACTAATATGTCAGTCCAAAAGTAATGGAATATCATATGATAGGGAAAATGTATATAAAGAGAATTACTTATTGAAACACTTTTTAATAAGAAAATTCTCTATTTAATGGAGATTTCCAAAATTAAATATTTTGAACAATATCATGATTTAGTCATGGAGGAAAAAAAAATGATTGCACATATACATCCGAATTATTTCAAAATAATTCATTATGAATAATGAATTAGTAAGAAAGTTCAAAATCTGTGTCCATCAGCACCAAAAAATTCAAAACGTTCATGGAAATTCTAAGGTCGCTAGCGTAAAGTTGATGTGTTCAATATTCATGTTTACCAAGTTAATATTAAGTAAATGAAGCTCTTATATTGACCACAGCTTGACAATTCAGGCAGAATTTTTGAACAATTTCTCAGATGACACCATTAGAATATTGTGTCTTGTCACGTTTGGCCTTCAGGGGTGTAGGGCGATCAACATAGGAACCAGTTATTCCGAATCAGTTCCATAGTCCTGAACGGGGCATGATGGTTCATTTATTCATTCGTTCTCTACAGCACTTGTCCTGTATAGGGTCGTGGGAAGCCTGGAGTCTGTTGTAGGAGACTTCGGGCACGAGGCGGGGTACAGACTGGACAGGGTGCAACAATCCATCTAATGGCACATACAGTACGCACACAAACTTACTCACACACTGCGGGTAATTTGGGAAATGACGAAACCCACGAAGCATGTAAACCCCACAAACACGGAAACTGGGAATCGAACCCTGGACATCCGGAGGTACAGTATGAAGCCACAGTGCTAACCATAAGCTACCTGGGCATGAAAGTTGGTCTTTCACCTGCTTCTGTTGAGGGGTCGCCACAGTAGACCATCCGAGCCGCACACATGACGGATGCCGTTTCTGACCCATTTTATCCGGGCTTGGGGTCGGCACTGCAGTCAGTGGCTGAGGTTCAAGCATTGGGTGGGAATCGAACCAGAATATTTTCATTACTTTTGATCACATGGCAAACATTTGTGAATGTTAAAATGTTTTTAAATCCTGTGGCTGTAGGCAAAGTAAAAATATTTACCTTCATACCCACTGTTGACTGAACCGTCCTTTTTTTCTGGCAACTGTTTAAAAAAGAAAAGAGAATGAAACCACCTTTAATAAAAGCTCGGATATCCTTTGCTTGTCTTGGGCAGCTGAGTTTAGTATTTGCCGTTGCTAAAGAAAACCTCACTGACATTTTACAAGATGAGGTCGTTTTTGTTCAGTCTCAGGCGATAATGCTTTTAATCTTTAAAATGTCATCTATGAAGGTAAAGTTTGTGATTTTAATTAGATTTAATTAGATAGAAGTGAAGTTATACTTGAAAATTACATGGAAACAGTGACCTTTTCTCGGGTGTTGAACACATTTGCTATCCAAGTCATGTTTAAGCCTCCTCTCCCTCTCGTCTTTGTCAGAGTTCTTTGAGGAGTGTATCTGTGCTGCAGAGATCGAGGCCAAGCTGCCTGCCATCATGAAGAACTCTGTGTATCTGCACAAAGCCACTGCTCGCCGAATTAAAAGCTTCCGCTTTCAGAGACATGCTGCCAGGCAACACTGGCGTGAGTGAACACAACCGCAAATCACAGCACACACACACACACACACACACACATGATGACACTGTAGCTTAACTGGGATTCTAAAGGGACATTTCATTTCGACCTGCAGTGGGACTATACAACGAGCGTTCAAGTCAAACCGGGACTTGTGATGAAATTTCTGGTGAATGAAGACTTTAAGCAAGTGATGAGACTCTTAGCCGCAGTGAAACATTTGAACGGTGCAAACATTATAAAGAAGCTCATACGTCCGTAAATTACGATCCCGGTTGAGACCCCGCTGCAATAACATTAAACCAGTGGAACGCCTGACCTTTAAAAATCGACGGATATCTTGTCACCAACTTTTGGAAGAGACACATCTGTCTGTGTGATCTGTACACACAATCGTTCACCAACACCACTTCTGTCACGTTCAACACCACTTGCACGTGACAGAAACTCGGCTGGGAGTTATTGCCACTCCCCCGTACAGTCCTGATGTTTGGGTTATTAAAGGAGTTCCTGGGAGGCCAGCGTTTCAGACGTGAATCAGATAGGAAGTCTGATCGTGACTCCGGCTTACTGAGAAACTTGGTATCCAAGCACTAGTGAAACGCGAGGGTAAGTGCATTACTGTAGCAGGGGATTATATAGAGAAATGAAATGAGTTTTTACTCTCAGAACTGTGTTCTCTACAAAGTCCCGGTTTGAATTAAACGCCCCTCGTCTAGCATTATCGTTTGAATACATTTCTGATGATGCACTATAATCATTATTTACATTTTTTTTACATGTACAGTGCCTTCTTATTCTCCTTGCTTTCTGTGAAACGCAGGGAAACACTCCCAGTCTTTTGCTGGAACACATGGCGGCGAGACGGCCAGTCTGGAGGACCTGAAAGAGAGCACTCAGCATCTCACCTCGGACAGCTGCTTTAGACAGCACAGCAAGACTTACAAGGCCATCAGCAGACAGGCCACAGTGCAACCTGAGGACTGAGACCAGTGTCGGGTATCGACACCAACCTGGTCTGAGTAAAGATTGGCACACGTTTCTGACAATTTGAACAAAAAGTTATGAGTGACTGATGTTAGGAGGGTTAGAGATTGGATCATTTCTTTTTGTGAGAAATCTCTTGCACTAATTATGGGGTTGTTCGATAGACAGAAAATCCTGACATCTTTATACAGCCGCTTTCTCGGTTCTAATAACGTATTATTCATTCTATTATATATAATATTATATTGGACAGAGTTAATTCTGTTTCATCGCAAATGTATAATCTTCATGTACTTCCTCTGTGTTCATATTAATTCATTTGGTTCATTTACTTTATTATCTTTCCATCCTAAGTGTTTCTCAGCTCCATCACACTGTAAAAATGAATTATTAATATTTACAACATTCCTGCTGTTATATTGGTTTATCTTCACATTACACTGTACTATATGTTTACATAGAATGTGATACTGTATTTTTGCAGGGCAACATATGAATAATGGTATATTACTGTATATAAAAAACACACTTCTGCTCAAAACATCTTTGCCTAAAATATATCTTAAATAAATTTCTGATCAATGTGACCATAAGTGTTCGATTATGACTTTTTAGTTCGCAAAAAGAATTTTATTTTTAAACAAAATGTATAAAGGTGGCTCAGTGGCGCAGTGGTTCCTGCACCGCCAGGGTCATTATACAAATAATTTCTGAAATAAAAGTGAATCTTGGAAGTGTATACACTGGATATAAAATAGCAAATTAATCAAATTAATCAAATTACTTATGAACATCATACTAAAATAAGTAAGC
>JAOTRS010000002.1:20731321-20749724 GCA_028565755.1 Dinotopterus cunningtoni
TTCAATTTTATTTATATAGCGCTTTTAACAATGGTCATTGTCTCAAAGCAGCTTCACAAAAATGAAAGAAATTCTTTCTTTTTTTTTTTTTTTTTCAGAATTAAGCTACAAACAACAAATTGTTCCCTTGAAGTGGATGAATGGGACATGAACATGTCCTGTGTTGTTTCACAAGTGGACAAACATGACCCTTGTATCTCTGTGCTGACAGAAACGAGAACAGGGAAAAAAAAGATCTATCATGCCCTTAAGTCTTCCGATCATCAGCTTAAGTGGCACACCAAATGTTTGACTCTCATTTTCGCCATATTACGTTCATATTGATTATTATTAATATAATATTACTACCAATAAAATGAATTATCGTCAAACATTTTTTTTTTTTTGTCCAGTCATCATTTTTAAAAGCAGAACACAATATAGTATTTCTAAATTTTTGGATAACATAAGGGTTGAACGTCCAATAGCCACATGTGTTCTCTGTTTTATTATTTTTCAAATCCTAAGAGACGTTTTCTCAACACTATCTTGAGAAGCACCCAGCTGTAAAATGAATAAAATGTGAATAAAAACAAGATCTATAGCATTTGAGTTGGACTATGTGCATGCATCTGAAAATCCAATCAGAGCAAAGACTCCAGTCGACTGAATTTAGACAGGATCTGGTATTTTGTCTGTGTAGGTAGAAAGCTTTGTGTTTGGCAGCAGGAGAGTGACAGATTCGAAAAACACTTAATATATGAGTTAAAGGTATACTGCATCATATATCTATATCATATATATGTATATTGGATTAATATGGCACTGCTTAACTAGAACCGGTTTCGACAGAAATGGAATAGATGAATAGATAAATGTGTTAAACTGAATTACACAAAGAATAGGAATGTATTCAAATATGAATATTTTTTGGGGGGTAAAAAGATATAGAGTGTTGTGAGTGAGCTGCCTTAGTTACGGCCCGGTCAGGGATGCAGTGGTTTAAATTCGGCTACTAGTGTTTAAATATGTGAGAAATATTAATTGTTTTTATGTTTTGGAAAATTTATTCTAAATTATGGGATGCAGGTGGAAATGAAGCAGCAACTACCCTAATGGGAGTTTAAAAAAATAGTTCCTCACATGTCTAGTAAAAATCTTGCAGTAGTTACAATCTTGAGTGATGTAGGTGAGGTTAATAAAGTGACCGAAGAAGGAATGTTAATTGTATCATAAACCATATCACAATATTTATGTTAACTTCATAGATAAGTTATTTTAACTTATTTAGTTTATCTGGGGCCACAGTGGGAGGGTATTTTAATTACAGTGAAACCTCGGATTGCGAGTAACGCGGATTGCGAGTGTTCCGCAAAACGAGCAAAGATTTTTAATAAATTTTGACTTGAAAAACGAGCAAGTCTTGGTTTACGAGTACCGAGTATCATGTATCACGCATCCGCTTCTTGTTTTGACGCTGAGCGTCACGTGATCACAACTGAGCCAATGTTTTTTCTCTCTCTTGCGCTGCGGAATTGTGGGTAATCGACTCCCCTGCTGGGTCTTAGTGTGCGTCTCTTACTGGTATAATCAACATCCTTGCGCACGTGTGCTGTTTACTATAACACTGTGACCACGTGTGTGTGTGTGTGTGTGTGTGTAAAAAACATATTTTATTTTGTGTTTGTAAGCGCATGTGTACAGCGTCCGTGTACTGTTTCTTATAACACATGTGTGCGCGTGTGTAAAGCAAAAGAAAGTCTCAATAGAAGGTTAAAAATCCATTTTCTCCCTCAGCCTGTCATTATGTGTGTGCGCGTAATTTGACACTGTGCCCCTTCACACTCTCTCTTTCTCTCTCTCTCTCTCTCTTTCTCGCCTTTAAAGTGTGTGTGTGTGTGTGTTTGTGAACCAGCACGGTGTCAAATTACGCGCGCACAGTGCCTGCGCACATAAACGGAAACACATCTGTTGGGATTTATTTTTTCTTTTTTTTAAAGGTAAAGTTCAGGTTAATTTTTTTTATTTTTACTTTATATTTTGTGTTAATTATTTTTATGTATTTATTTTTTTGAACGAATAATTTGAGAATACGAGCCCGCTTCCGGAACGAATTATGCCCGTAATCCAAGGTTCCACTGTAATAATAATAATAATAATAATAATAATAATAACAACAACAACAACAACAACTATTGCTTCAGGCCATATTTTATTCAGTTTTTAAAATAGATACAGGTGTAGTAAACAAATACAGCTACAGTGAAATTGAGTTATACATATACAGTAGTAAAGAGGGATATTATATCAAGGATTTATTGCATAAATAATTCATTAGACAAAGATGATTGAAATTTCAATGATGCGAAACCCAGTGCAGTTGATTGATTTGAATCACTTGCATTTATTTACATTCTGGAAAAGTGAGTACATCAAGAGAAAAGAACTGATGAGAATACAGTAAAGAGATGTATTGACTCTGTAATACTGTATGTAACGCGTATGGCATTATGTAGTGCGTGAAAAAGTGAAATTTTTCATGCACTACAAAATTTATATTGAATAGAATAAAACTAGAATGTCTATGATTAGATTCATGCCATGGTTTTCTATTCACGGGTGTGCCTTGGCAAGAGAACATTTGTGACATTTCATTACAATTAAAATAAAAGAGAAAAATATTAAATAAGAAGGTGTGTCCAAACTTTTGACTGGTACTGATACATACATACATACATACATACATACACACACACACAATTAAACCCATTATTAAAGTCACTTGTATATAGATGAAGGAAAACCTTTCTGATGGTGAAGTCCACATACCTTCATTTTATGTTTTTGTTTTAGCTTCTTACTTGAAGTGTTTAATGTGCTGCATGCTAATATTCTCAATGTTTAGATTAATAAAGGCCCCTTTTTGAACACCTTTGGCTTTTCAGTAGTGTCACCAACGTAATAGCATCATCGTCATAAAGAAACGCTCTGAGCTTTAGGATGTATTACAGAATTCTGAAATAAACCAGTTAAGCAGTTCATTAGTCCGCGTCATGCTGAACATTTCTGTGGATCGCAAACATTAAACAGACAACCTGACCAGAGACCTTTTTGTTGATCGGTTTTGCTGTGTGGCCGGTCTTAATCCAGACAACTTGGGTCTCGCACATGTGTCTGTGTGGGTGTGTGTTTAACTGATTTGTGCTCTCCCTTGTACTTGATTTTTTGGGCCAAAACTTTAAATGTCGGTTCCTTGAACGGTTCTGCGCTTGGACTGCATTCTGCTTCATTTAGACATTGCTTTGGATAAATACACTTGCCAGATGAATAAATGCAAAGGTGAATATAACTATCCTGGTAAGTGCTGTAGTAGATGCCAGTGGGGTGAACTGAATACCCTAAAGAAACAAAAAAATAAATCCTGGCAAGTGAAATTGACTTAAATACATTCAGTACAGTTGTGAAATATTCTGTTTTAATTTAGAGACTATTGATTTCTAATTTGAAGCATTAATTTCAAGAAAGAAACAAAATAATCTGTGAAAAGGAATAAGACAATTTAAAGCTCACGAAAAACTATTCAGTTTGAAGAACATTGTTTGCGTAACAGTAAATCTCTCGAAAATAAATCTTAAATGAATGTTCCCATATTTAATATATTTTCACTCAATGCGATATCAAGACATCATGAAAAAAACAAAGCAAGAACATCTGGGCATTTGGCTGTATTACAACGAAATATGATCATATGTTTCAGAGCAAACATTGAAAACCAAAAGATTCTACTTGTGATTTCATCTCCATAGTATAATTTAATCCTGGCCACTGGTTTGTAAAAAGCTCCACAAGAACAGATTCACATCTGTGATAGATGCTCGAATATGTTCTGTTCTTTAAAGTCAGTTTAGCGTGTAAAATTTTCCATGACAAACCCCTGAATAATTCATTTTTTACTCAAATCTGACTCAAAACAATGTTACGGATTCCCAGCCTTGTGATTCCCAGGCCTTAAAAAAAAAAAAAAAAAAAAAGCAAACGAACGATGTTTTCATCAATCTGTTTCACGTTGTTTTAAATGGAGGTCGCGCATTTGTTTAAGCACCCATTAGAGAAAGCTCACATCGGGGTCATAAAAACTAACGTGTAAATTACTGATGAGCTCAGACGCCGGGACTCCGGCATACCTGTGTAAGTGCATCACCGAAAGCCTTGTAAAGCTGTACGGAGAACAAACGCAGACAGGCAAGTGTGTGTGTGTGTGTGTGTGTGTGTGTGTGCCACGAGTGCATTCTCCTAGTCTTACAGATACCGAGTGCAACTCTCCTCGTTTCCCACCTCTCTTTTTAATTAGCGCACTTCAAAAAACACCCAAGCTGCAAATGCACCATGTGTGTGTGTGTATGTGTGTGTGATAGGGAGAAAGATTGAGTACGTTCTTGTACATGTAGTTTAACTTTTTACAGCCTGCTTTTAACAGTGTCTTCTCTTGTGTGACTTACTGACTCTTTCCACCAAAAGACAGAAGGCAGACAGCTCTGTTGGACCGAGTCTCTGAAAAAGAGTGAAAGACTGAATGATGGAGAAGGTGTGTGTGTGAGCGCGCGAGCAAGAGAGAGAAAGAGAGACAGAGAAAGAGAGAGAAAAAGAGAGAGAGGATAGAAGGCTGTCTGTGTACTCGATACACAATGAAAGACAGCTGGGATTTGGATCAGGGAGGCTTTTTGACACAGAGAATGTGTTCTGGGTCAGTGCTAAGGCATTTTGCTGTAGAGAGATAGCAGTGGGTATCAGCTGAGTGATATGGCACACTGTGGGAAACGCCGGCGAGATTGCCAGCCTCCCAGAGCCTTCTATTACAACAGGATAAAGCACGCCGTCCGCGCCCCCCCCCAAGAAGTGTATCATTGCAAAATCTGTTTTTTTTTTTTCCTGCCACATTTGTTATTTGTTAAGCCTCATTACATTTTATGAAACACGACAAGATATAGGAAGCCAGGGGTTCACTACAGCAACCTGACCTTACGCGACGTGTGCAGGAATTATAAGGGAAAATTGTGATGGATGCCTGGATGGATGTGAGAAAAGCTATGGCTGATAACTTTTAATGATTTAATCTTCTGGGTCTGTGTAAATATTTTAGTAATGCGAGCATATTTCATCGAACTTTTCATACAAGCGTACTTGTGGGAAGTCTTGCACATTTTCAGACATTTCTTTTCGTCAGGTCTTAGCCTTTTCTTGGTGAGAAAAGTGAAGAAAAAGAAGCAAAGACAGAGGATTTAAGAAAATGTTTTTTTAGGGGTGACATGAAAAATTTACCCCATTTGCTCAAACTGCTCTCAGACACTACAATAAACATACTTTGTGCATAATAAGCATGCATGTTTCCTTGATCTAGAGGACTTTTTTTTTTTTTTATCTCCTCTCCTCTTGATGCTCTGACCCGATTTTTAAGTAATAACGGACTTTAATGGGTTTCAGGGTCACCAACAGCAGACATGAGATCAGGGAATCAAACAGACAGTTATGGAGATGTTGGAAATTAATACAATGGTTATAAAAGCAGAAAAAACAGAAGATATGCAATATAATGTGTCAATTTATTGTTCCATAGTGCTGCAGTTTTTTTTTCTTTTCTCAGTTGTATAAATCCATTTCTCAAAACTTTACACACAAAGCACTTTTGCCAAAACTGCACAAATCTCATGCAGAATGTGTTCATCCATTCCAAACCATGTTCTTTCTTCTCAAAACTGATTTTTCCATCAAAATGATTAACACAGGCGTCACATGAATAGGATTTATTGAGGACTGATTTCACCGATAAAATTGAAAACACAAGAATCAAAAGACTGTACAGTATGTATGTTCAAATGTAAAAAATTGTGTAAAAACAGTTATTTATTTATTTGTAAAGTTTTGGTGTGTTGGCATCTTGCACCTCTTTGATTCCCAGCCATGTTGGAGTTTGGGGGTTCCTGCGGTTTTCCAGTTTCCTCCCACCATGCAGATTAGACTAACTTGCGTTCTCAAATTGCCCATAGTGTGTGAATGAGTGTGTGCCCTACAATGGATTGGCACCTCATCCAGGGTGTATCCCGCCTTATGTGCTACAGTAAGTCTCCTGGAATAGGCTCCAGCCCCTCTCCCCCGGGTCCCTGTATGCAGGGTTAAGCGGTACAGAAGATGATGAGTGAGAGTTTCGGCATTCTTTCCTTTTTCAAGTGGTCTTACAGCATTCCACATCAATGATAGCTACCAACCAGGGAGAGCGTAGCCAAACGTATGCTTTCACCGAGGCACATGAAGCCGCTGACTGCATCTTTTCGACCTGTTAGGGTTCGTTATTCCACATTTGGAGGAAAACGCTATCCGCCCTTTCTGCTTGCATGAGCTCATAATTTACCCGTGATTGGATAGCCGTATAAGGGTGCAAATTTACAGTCGATATAAAGGTTGTTGCCATGATACAATACAGTACTTTGTCTTATATACAAAAGCAACAATTCAATTCCTACCTCTGATCCCAATCAGGCCAGACAACTTCATGCACATGAAGAAGAAGAAATATTTTTCCTGGCCATACAGTGGGGGAAAAATGACCAGTGAATGACAGATCCAGACCTGGAAGGCAACTGCACCAATATCACCACATGGCACTTCCATTACCTGGAGTAGGATCATAGGCTCATTGGTTTTGACCAAATCTATACTCAAACACCTTCCAGTGGCACTCTGAAAAAAAAAAAAATTCTATGCTATTAAAAGTGGGGAATGTGGTGCCAAATAACGGACTGAAAAGCATGGGTGGATACCGAACTTGTTGTGGACCTGAGCATTGTGGTGGAAACTTACACTTTCCCAACCGACACTGGTCTAGGCTCGGTACTTCTAGGGGGGGTGTTGAGGAATATAAGCAAATACGCTGTAATATTGAGACCATAGCTGACACCACCTTGAGTTATGGCTCCACACATGGGCCTATTTCTCCCATACAGGCCAGGGAAATCAATGCAGTGACCAAAGATGTTATTTTCTCTCTGGCTGGTCTTGAGATTGAATCACACCTCATCAATGAAGATATGCTTGTATGGGTCATCAAGAACATTCTGCGAGTAAAAACATACAGGAACACTGAACTGCATAGTGAACATACAGTATACAGAGTACTGCGAGAATGCACTGAATCACTCATCGATAGTGTAGCTTCTTTACTCGGGCAGGGTTCATCTCAAATGGGACATGAAAGAGTTGCTCCATTTGTTTTGGCATAGGACACGATTAGTGGTGGTAAGGCTGACCCAGTTACCTTTGTGGCCTTGGGTGTGTTGTGTAGGATGACTCATATTTGAAGTTCCTGCACATGTCGTAGGCTAGACATAAATGTAAGACACTAAAAAATATTACTATATACTGTGCATTTCAGTAGTATACTGTAATTACTGATATTTATACTGTACATACTGTACAGTATATTAAAACTGTAAAGTTGATGTTTCTGTATTGCGGGAAAAAATAATAATTTGGGGGACCGTACAGTAAGATGAGTAATAAAACACATCAAGATGGTTTTTGGTATTTTTGTTTGTCTGTTTGTTTGTGCACACATCCCCTAAAAAACTACTGAACGAATTTTAATGGGTTTTTACAGGTGTATTTGGCAGAGCTTGAGGTAACATATAGGCCTTGTTTCATCGCAATCGGCCCACGGGAAGAGAAGATATGCTACTTTGAAATGGAAAACGCCATTATATCATAAAAAAATCGACCTTGAAACGAGGTCATTATTACTGTACATCTCAAAATTCAACAGATGGCGCTGTGATGGCGCTTATGAGTGTGTAATTTGAATCTACTTAATAAACACGATCTCACACCTTCTTTCCGTGCACTTCACGGTAACACGTAAATATTTTAGTTAATTCCAGAATTCAACAGACAGCACTATACTTTTTTTTTTTTTATGTGCTTATGAGTGTGCAATTAAATTCCACGCAAAGAAATTTACAGGCACATCTACTGATACATTACTGTAGACAATATAGAAAACTACTCAAGTGGTTACACATTTACTCTCATCTTTAAGGCCTTGTTTAGACTGCAGACAAATCTGATTTATTTCATAAATCTTATCTTTAGTGAGTGTCCACACTGTTATTTGAAAGCCATCAGATCAGATTTGGCTCTGTTCAGACTGGCAGCCCAAATCTGCATGAGATACTGCGTAACAATGGCAGAGGCTTGCATGCAGAGAGATATTTCCTCATATATCGCCCTGTTCCTAGACGTTCCCTTCAGCTTTGTCTGTACTCAAACATCCACCTCAAAGTGTTATGACACACTTCAGTTTATCCTCTGTCCAGGAACTATTGTTCTCCATTTCCACACTGTGGTTCAGCCAGATGCTCTTCTGAAATCCTGGGTAATTAAGACGCATTTTCACATACTTTCCAAAAGCAGAAAAACTTCTGAAACATAGCAAGTTAAGTTTCTTTAAAAAAAAAAGTTGATGACACATGAGCATATGAGCACATGATTGTGTGGAAATGTTGGATTTGCAAAAATCCAAACTTCTGGATGCAAAAAAATTGGGTTTGAAATGATTCAATAGGTCTTTTTTTTGTCTTTAGACTACATAAAAGCAATTTGATTCTGATCTGGAGATGCCAAAAATATTGGGTTTGCCCTGGCACAGTGAATCTCCGCCCAGCTCCAGACATGGTCACCAGTTGATTACGTATTTCAAAATATTAGCTGATCTCCCTTGTCCACCTCATACATGTGCACGCACACACACACACACACACACACACACACACACACACACACACACACACACACACACACAGCTCCTTCTCTTACTCTATTGTTCTCCATCACAGTAGAGGTCACCTGAGGTCTCTTTTGTGCTTTGACAGATAATTTAAACGTTCTGAACAAGCAAAGCTTGATAATGAAAATTGTCTTAAATTATGGGATTTTGTGTGTAGGCGTGTGGAAAAAGTGATTTCAAATTGCTCCTTGATTGGAACAAAGGAATTGTGTTGAGGGTTTTGTTGTTAGCCCATGAGTTTATTCAAGGTTTCGCCATTACGTGCATAGTTCCAGTTTTAGTGTGTTAACATTAGAGAAAAACCGCAAGACTGTAAGTTTATTTAAATTCTTCTGTGTGTTAATGTGAATAAGCTATCAAAACTAATTTATGTTGGCAAAAGTGGCCAGACAGATACATTCCTCACCTTGATTTGCTCAAACCCTACTAAGATCGGGCACATGGTCAAGTTTTTTTCCGAAAGGCAAAGCTCCAGTTTCAGATTAGTTCTGTCTGAGACGGAGTCCAATAGAAACTTACTGCAGAACTTATTTAATTATTGATCAGAACTCATCACTATTCGTGGACATCATAACTTATGACTTGTTGATTGTTTGATATGATATGTTGATTGATGGGTTTTTACTAGGATTCATGTGTAGGCTCAAAGTCCATTCACGTATTTAGTGTATCATTTTTCCTCCGTACTTGGTCCCCTGGCGATCCTCACGCCCCATCATAAAGTACGAGAGCTGCCAGCTGGAGAGGGTAAGGTCTAGCAAATACTTCCTTCAAAACACTAATTCCTGCCTTAAAAAAAAAGTCTTCTGCTGTCTCTTTCTATTAGTAAACTTTAGAGGCTTTGTGTGTTGCTTCATATTTTCCCAAATCCCCTTCTCTCAGATGGCCTGACTCCTTCCTGTTTTCTGGGTGGCCTCATCATTATCAAGATCTCTATTGTTTCTCTCTAACTAAACTAATACGACTTGAGTGTAACATTGTGTGGTGTTTAATTAGCACAATATGGAAGTCTGCTGCTCTGTCCTCCTGTGGCCCAGAAACTAGAACTGAAAACTTAAACTTAAGTCAGATGTAGAGGTGATGAAGTATGAATGAAAGTACAATCAATCAAAGTATGTATGGGACACACACACACACACACACACACACACACACACACACACACACACACACACACACCAATTTATGTGTCTGCTCAGTTGCAAATTTGACTGCAGATCTTTTTAAATAAAGAAAGAACAAACCTGCTATAGCCATCCATCCAACTAGGGATCGTGGAGGCCAATGGTGACCACTGTGTTTATTCCCTTTTTTACAACCATAGTATAAAACTCCTGTAAAAACATTCACACTCAGATATGTGCAATTTGGGAACGCCAATCAGCCTGTTCTGCATGTTTATGGACTGTGGGAGGAAACCGGAGTACCCGGAGGAAACCCACCAAGCACAAGGAGAACATGCAAACTCCTTGCACACCAAACCCGAGGTGGGAATCGGACCCTGGATGTACAAGGCCACAGTGTACTTAATAGTGCTTAGATTAAATAGTGCTACGCATTAAGTCACCATGCCAGCATATAGCCAAAAGTATTGGCTCGCCTTCACAAGCATATGAACTTGAGTAACATCCAATTCTTAATCCATAGGGTTTATTTGAGTTGGCCCTTTTGCAGCTATGACAGCTTCAACTCTTCTGGGAAGGCCTATGTAGGGTGCCTACAGAGTGAGCGAGGAGCACGTCCATCACAGGTGCACGCCGTAACACACTCAAACAGATTACAGTTCACCTCCATTACAGGGTGGACTGCGATCGTCTGGTAGTTCCTCACTAGTGGACTGCAGAGGGAGTTCAGCTATGTAGATATACTGTAGATTCCAAACCACAGGGAGCAAAATGTCTCAGTCCAAAGGGAAATGTGAAGACTGCAGGAAAGTCAACTGGTTCATTATTACTTCAATGGAAGTAAACAGGCAAAGTTACTCATCAGTCATTGCACATTTTGTTTTTCACACTTGTATTTCCACAGTTACATCAACAGGTATGTGAGGTGTTTATGTTACCAAGGCAACACAGGGTAGGACGTGATGTTTGCGTTGGTGGCACTGCAGGGTGTTCCAAATGGAGAAATTTTGTCAGGGAAGCCAGTTTAACCGAAATGAACAGGGAATAGGGAGTAATGTTCATGTACTGTACACTAGAAAATGAAACGCAGCTTCACACTCTCTCACTCTGACCCCCACCCAACTACTGATTGTGCACACCTGTCCTCAATCACGCACACACACACGCACACACACACGTACTCTCGCTTTCACATTTGTGCCAGTTGGCTTGATATCTGTTATTGTTCTCATTATATTACCTTGTTTTTAACATCTTAGTCTCGCATTATATTTCCTTAGCTTTAATCCCTGCTTCACCCTGATGATGATTCTGGTTTATTTTGTTTGTCTAGATTGATAAAATCGTGTCACCCTGCACTGTTTTTTCGTCCTCACCTGGATTCCTGCAGATATAATGTCACATTATATTTTGGCTTTACTAATTTTATTTCAGCGTATCAAGCTTTACTTTGACTTTTCAAGTCCATCAAAAGTATTGTTTTATATGGCAGTGACATTTCTTTTTTTTTGTTTGTTTTTAGTTGATTCATGGCTCCATCATATTTATAACTTTTTTACAAACTCATAAATCTCAAACAAAAATATAGAGGTTTAACAGGAGACCTGACATTTTAAACATTTTAGATGCATTTAGGCAAATTTGTAGCCTGCGGTTGAATTTACTTAATGATTTCCCAGCAGGAAATTACCATTATACTAAGGCTGGAAAAAAAAAACAGTCCATTCTTTCAATTTAAGTTTGTTGTGTTTGAGGTTGACGATGCTGACGTGTGTTTTTGATGTTTTAAAGCACTGCACTCCCTCCTTCAATATAAATGCGCGGTTATTATGTTGGTAAATACGCTATAAACATTTTTACGTTTTGTTGAAAATGCCATCCAAAATGTGATCTTATTCAGCAGGAGTGAAATCCATGGTAATTTCATGATCATACAACTCTATGCTATAAGAGCTATTGAGATGGTTGGACTCGTGCAGATGGAACACAGTTTCTGGAAAGGATTTGTTTTGAAATCTTGCATTTTAGACTCAATGTGTGGACGTATCTTAATCTTATAATTGTGTATTTAGAAAAGAAAATACAAGAAAGATACTGTCTTACATTCTAAAGTATTATGTATTTTTATAACTAATTTGTTACATTAAAAAAGTTTTAGTTAGATTAGCATGTCTGTCTTAAAAAACTTTTGATTTCATTGGTGTCGTGGAAGGATTCAGGAATTTCTTAAATGTGTTCTTTTATTTACTATATATGGCATAAGGTGTGTGGACATCTCACCACCATTCTCATATGTGCTTTTTAAAGATTTCATTTTATTGTTTAAATCAGTGGCCCCCAACTTTTTTCACGCCAGAGACTGATTTTATGTAAAACAATATTTTCACCAGCATAGAAATTGCCTTGTTGTCAATATCAGTAGACTCATCTAACACAGTGACTCGTTAATCCTCTCCAGCAACTGCGTCTCAATGTCCTTTGCTATATCCTTAATTTGCCGAGTGACGGTGCTAGCCGAAAGAGGAATCTTTTTAACTGCAGCCTCTCCTAGAAGTTCACGGCAAAGGTCCTTAGGGGCGAGCAGGATAAATTCCTCACCGATAATAAAGGCGGGCCAAGCAGAGCAGGTTGGTTACCTGTAGTGAAAAAACCATATTTTTAGTAGGACTCCTGATTTTGTCATTTAAATGCAGCTTTTTTTTCTTGGAAGTCGTAGGCTCTTTTTTCCCGTCTCCTTATTCCAAAGAAGCTTTCCAAAGACATTTGTTTGTTACTCATTTTTGCTAGCTTGTGGACTTAATTTTGTACTATATCACGTGGCCGAGATGAGCGTTTTTTTTTTCTAAATTAAAAAAGTTTTTTAGAAAAAATATTTTTTATCAGTACCAAATGACCCACGGACCGGTAGTAGTTTGTGGGCCAGTGGTTGGGGACCACTGGTTTAGATGGCTGCGGGGACTTGTCCATTAAGCATGATCACATGAGAGCGAGTGCTGTTATGTTGAATATCAGCAATATACAACTTTTATACAACAATTCAACAAACACCATAAATTACCAAGAGATCATGATTTGTTTGTTTATTTAACCAGTTATTTTGCTCCGCCAGCACATATCCTTCTGCAACTGGTGGAACTGACTAACCGCGACTGGCGGAGCTGGCGACCCGACAGTTAGCGACAGACAGTTATTGTAATTAACAGGGGTGAAAGTACATAGTACATACATGCATTCTTACCAGAACTATGTAGCCACAAGGTGAGGAGAATAAAACATGTAAGTGGTGGACGTTCTTGTAAATCTTGTGAGTTTTTCTTTATATTTACAATTATTACACTTTAGAATATCAGCTAACTTTTGGGTTCTGGGGTTAAAACCCAAATAGCCTGAAATGGAAAGCTAGTGATCTAAGTAGGGTGTACAGTCCCTTGTTTCACACACCAAGTAGTGCCCTTGATCAAGGGCCTGAGAAGAGTGATTTGGAATTCAGCCTTGTGTTAGAAGCTAATTATCTTTGTAGCTATAAATAAAAGTATACTGATGGTTCAGAGGTGATTTGGAACAACTTAGAAGCGACTACTAAGCTGACAGAATGTTGTTTAAGATGAGATAACGTTATCAGATGTGTGTTGTTGCTGAAAGTGCTTCTGTGACTGGTTGTGAATGTGGGTTTTGGCAGGCAGCTGCTCTCTCCTCAGTACTGCCGATCGTACTTTTCCCCATCCTGTGACCCACAGTTAGTGGAATTAATGACTGTAGGGCACCTGTGATGTGGTGTGTGTGTGTGGGGGGGGGGTTTGGGGTTAAATATACTGATGGGTAAGGAGTGGAACAGGAAGTTTGTGTGGTCTGAAAAAAGGGCTGCAAATCAAACAAAGAGAAAGGGCGGGGCCAGGAACAGGGAGGTTGTGGCCTGAAAATAAGTAGACAGCAACATGGTGAAGGTATATAAACTCATAAGTGAGTGTAAACGAAAGTAAACGAATCTGACAGAACATAGAAAGACATCTTATACAATTTTGGTCTGAAGACATACATATCATGTCCAGAAATATTTGCCATATAGAGTACCCCAAAACTTACAGTAGAAACATTTTTTAAATTCCATTGATGATTTACTGGACTTGGGTCCTAGCTAATGTGATTAAAACTTTTACTGAGACCTTGGATTTGGACTTCTTTATTCCCCTCCGAGCCCCAGATTCTGCTACTTGACCTTGACTGTACATGTGGTTTGCATGACCTTCACGTTCATGTTTAAGTTTTAGGAAGTCCCCAGTGATTAACTTAGAACATGTATCACTACTGTATGTATACATACTGTACTATGCTACTGTACAATGCTTAACAGTAAATTTTATTTCTAGTAAAGTTTTTTAGCAGGTCTTGATACATCTTGGTGTGTGACTTTAAATTTTATAACCTTTAGGATTGCTGTTATTCAGTACTGTCTTAATGTCTCTCACAAATTCCTTGGTCCAAAAAAGTCCCTGGCACTGTGAGTGCCCATTAGATATTGCTTAGATTGCCGTGTGTCTTTGGTGTGTGTGTCTGTGCTGTCATTGGTTTGTTATACTAATAAGTTCATCTATCCTATACTTTGTACTTTCTTGATTAGTTTTTGGATTTACACCCTGTTATTTCTTTGTCTCTTGTATTGTTAGCTAAGTTCTGTGGTTTGTCCTGGTCGTTCTGCCTCTTGTGCGTTTTGTTTTGTGATCATGGAATACCCTTGCATAATGTTGCCTGCCTGTATTCTGACCCCTGCCATGGACTTTGACATAGATATTTAGATTTGCTTTAATAAAGCTAACACCAAGGGTGAGGTTTCCTGATATTGTCATGGAATAGCCCTGACAATTTGACAAGGTTAAGGTTTTTAAGGTATTGTGTGAACCTTCCCATGCCTTTGTGCCCATAAAACAACCCCCCTCATTGCGCTTCCTGATTCCTTATATGGTAACACTTCCTACAGCCCGTATCCAGACGAATATACTTACAAATAGCTCATGTCCGCTGGAACCTTTTTGTCTAATCGGAAAATGCTAATGTGTTTCCTATCGTCTGTCTGTCTCACGGACTCTGTGTGACTTCCATTACTGCATTGGGCCTGCCCTTAACAAAACACTTTTATATTAGTTGAAAATAACTTATATAGGGAGGAAAGATTTGCCATAAAGGTATGGCAGGTACACCATGGTACTGCTACTGAATACATCATTATCATGGAATAAAAATATTATTTATTACACAAATAATACAATTTCTACAACAGCAAAGTTGAGTTTTGAATCTGATTGGTCAGAAGATGTTGATTTATTTTCTATACCAACAGCTTAAACTAGTCCTAACACTTTATCCTACACAGGGACTTTATATTTATCAAATACAAATGTAAAACATAACTTTTTTGAAGGAGTTTTCAGTACCGGTTTCCATCCCTGAGTTTTGAAACAGTCAGAGGTAAAGAGGGTAAAAGAATGACTGCTGCATGAAGATTATTGAACTAGCAGGAATGTCAAGTAATAAATATAAAATACTATCATTGGGAAATATTAAAAAAGCAATAATCAATCCATGACACTGTTGTTGATTACTGTTCTATAACAGCTGCTTCGTTGTGTTTGAAATTCATTAATATAACAAATACAAGTGCCGTTCAAGTCAAACTGGGACTTATTATGAAATCTCTTGTTAATGAAGACGTAAAACATTCAGCACAGTACAGTGATGAGACTTTTAGCCTCATTAAAATATTTAAATGCTGCAAAAGTTTTAAAAGTCAATGATGATCCAGGATAAAGTGACTGAATGAAACGCCTGATCCATGAAAATCAAAGAATAACTCCGAAGAATAATATTGACGATGAGACGCAGTAAAATATTTGAATGGTGCAAACATTTTAAAGATGGCCGCACGTCCCTGAATAAAAATCCTGGCCGAGGTGGCTCGGAGCCCACTACAGTCGTTCACATGAACATTCAGACAACTGGAACGCCTGCTCCTTGAAAAAAATCGAGAGATAACTTGACACCAACTTGCGGAAGAGACTCTGTGGGAACTGTACTGTACATACAATCATTTACCAACACCACGTGCACATTACAGGAACTCTGCTGGGAGTTATTGCCACATCCCCCGTACAGTCCTGACCTCGCTCCAAACCATTTCCACACGGAGTTCCTGGGAGGCCAGGATTTCAGATGGAAAGCAGTCCCCGGTGTACTGAGAAAACTTCCTACCTTGATGGTGGCACTAGTAAAACACTGGGATAAGTGCATTAGTGTAGCAGAAGATTATATAGAGAAATAAAGAACAGGGTGTTAAAAGTTCTGGTTTGACTTGAACGCCCTGTGTATAAATAAGTCAAATATCATCTTGCATAAGAATGGCATAAAGCACAGAATATGGAGAAAGGAAAGAATTTCCCATGATCCAAAGCAAACCATCTAATGTACAGTACAGCTGACCGTGGAACTGGTAATCAGTTGTGTTATCTGCAGAGCAGAAACTGTTAGGTTTTACATTATGCCGATTTCTTGTGTTACGGTTTATCTTGGTTATCTAATATTATGCGTAGTTGTAAGGTAAATATAGGGTAAAGAGATTATTTTACACGCTTAAAGTAGATGGATTGAATCCCGTGCTTCTGTCTATTTAGCCTTGTCATGACTGGAGACATACAAAGACATACAAAGACATCTGCTCTTCTTCCGCAATTTAGCAGTCTGCATTAACATTTAAAGCTGTCTTATGAGTTTGCATCTTCCTCTGGAGTTCTCCCACTGGTGACTTTTAAACTAGCGCCGTGGCATTTGAGAATTCTTTTACAACGTGTGATTTTGTCTGTAGGGCTGGAGGAAAAATGCAGCGTAAAATCCAGCTTAAAAGTTCAAATGGCTACATCTATTTCTCAGTAAGGCAAGGGCATAATGTTCAGTATGAACTGCGAATGATTCAGCAAGTACAGTGAAGCTAATAGAAGAGGTATGTAGTTACAAGAGTGACGAATGTAAACCCAGACCCACCAAGAGCTTAAGCAATTTGCTTTTTTCATTCCGAGGAATGCAGTATCGCCGAAGAGCGATGTCAGGTCAGCTGTTTTTAATCAAGCCGCGTGTCTTAGTGTAACTCAAGCCTCGAGTCGGAGTTAAACCCCTGCTGATCGACTAGCCACCGGACAGCAAAACAACAAAAAATGAATTTGGTGTTAAGCACAGCCCGTCGTGAGGATCTCTCACTCTTCACATGACATTAAGGATTTATTTAACTGGAGGATTAGATGCTGAAGTATGAACTGTTTGGATGTTTGAGGGATCTGTGGGAGAAGAATAATTTGTGGTCATTACTCCCAGAACAACAGCCCTAACTGTGTCTAATTCGGGGCAAAGGGAAGCGCCATTATTGTTGTCTGCTTGCTGATTTACAGCCTCTGTTCTGCTGAGTTATGCTCATCTGGGAGAAATTTCATGAATGTTCGGTTTGTGTGAAACATATGACGCGGCATCTGTAGTTATCTACATGGTCTGAATAGATCCATCTGACTGCCTATTAATTCTTCTCTTTTATTTGGATAATGTTCAGTACGTCACTAGTAATAGCACTTTCAGCTATTTGGATTCAGCTTTTCCAGACACATGATTCATCTAAATGGTAGCAGCACAGATGGGATCAGGGTGCTCTCTTTTTTTGTCTCATAGTGAAACTCTTTATATTTCTGGTATATGTAGTATGTTTGGAGATTCATCTAATGGTGTCAAATATCTTGTGTGTGTGTGTGTGTGTGTGTGTGTGTGTGTGTGTGTGTGTAGTGGTTGATTGGGGATAGAGACAGTCACTGTTCTGTTAGCTGCTCGAAGACTCCAGCTAAACCGGTGTGTGGCTCAGATGGACGCAGTTACGATACAACCTGTGACCTACAGAGGGCAAAATGCAAGGATGGAACGCTGACATTAGCCTACAGGGGCCGGTGCAAAGGTCAGTATATAAGGGGTAACTTACGTCTTCACTCAACTTTTTCGATTTGTGTATAGGTTTCAGGTAATATTATATTATATTATATTATATTATATTATATAAAAGAAAAAAAAACTGAGAAAAGAGAAAACTGAAAAGAAAAAGTGAAAAGAAAAAAAGAGAATATCTTTGTTCTATATGTTTGTCTTTGTTTCATTAGTAATTTTGTGTTTCACTTAATAAACCCACGTTGTCTCCGAACAGGAAAAGCCTCCCGTAAGTCACAGAGATCCATGATGTTAACAGAAAGAATGATAAAGAGTTTGTAGAAATAGTTAAAAGGTTTAAAGCTAAAAACAATCTGATGATCTTTAATGTAATGAGTAATATTATTATTATTGCAGGTTGAAGCCCACATGTCTGTTTGTCGTTGTGTACAGCAGAACTCTCTGTCTAACTTATTAATACAAAGAAATCCCATTCTGTAAGGTTGAGTATCTTACGCCTTGT
>JAOTRS010000002.1:20763642-20777555 GCA_028565755.1 Dinotopterus cunningtoni
GTGAGCTTCTAGAATGGGGTACATTTAGCTACCTCAACTAATTGCAGTTTAAATCATGACCTTGTGTGTGACCCACCCTCCTACACCAGCTGATTATTGCATTAGCATGACTCCCTTGCATGTGCTCGATGGGGCCCAAAATGCAGAGGGCTGAATGCAATGCCACAAATCTGGGTAAGTACTGTAGGACACTACAGTCATGATACTGCTTAATATGTATACTGTATAACTAGATGATAGAGAAACCAACAGTTTTAAAGTATTACTAATATTCTTTCATTGTAATATTTCTCTCTATCTATTCTTTCTGTACCTCTTACTTTGAATTCTTTCTGTACCCTGTGCTCTTGGCCGGGCCATGTGCAAATCCCAACCATTCAACAGTTCTGGAGAGTAGATTGTATTAACCTCAATAATGGTAGTCTCTTTCCGGTTCTTTCTCACCCTAAACCCAGATGATGGCTCCAAACCCACACCCACAATGGAGACGTACATCGTCCCCGATGGTGAAGGTAGGTCGACTTCAGAAATTAGGATTATAATACTTTAAGTGTTATCTTGGATTATTTATGTGAGATCTCCTGTTTTTCACAGAGATCACGGCACCCACACTGCGAGGTAAGCAGGTGCTCTACAACAAAGACAAGCAGAACCGCTCCACCAGCAGCAGAAAGCCAGGTGGGAGTACACACTTTGTTTCAAGCATTGTTATACAACGGTTAGTTCCGACCAAGTAATCTGCTGGGACGAGAGGCATCCCGTAGCCGGTTTCACTGTTAGGCAAATATAACGTCAGACGCACAACAACATATAACTTTTTTCACCATGCAATTATTTATTTACCAAAAATTAAGCCAAAAAAAAACATAATAATAAATTGCAGGCAATATTATAAAATAATATAATTAAAAAGTCCCTCATGATTCAATAGCTTGTAGATCTACAGCTGCGATAAGTTGAAGTAATCGTTTCTGTATGACTTTATATCAGTCCCTCACTTCACTTTGGTCCATTCTTCTTTAGAGCTTAAATTCATTGATGTTTTTAATCATTCGCTTATGCACAGCCCTCTCAAGGTCCTGCCACAGTGCGGTTGAGGTCTGAACATCAATTAGGCCATTTCAATACCTTGATTCTTTTATTTTTTAGCCATTCTGATGTAGATTTGTTGGTGTGCCTTGGATCATTGTCCTGTTTTGATCAAGCTTTAGCTGGTGGTCTGATGGCCTCACACTTGCCTCTAGAACACTCTGGTAGAATCATTTTCACTGTAGAACGTTGAACGTTGAATGTACAGCAACAATTGCTTCTCTAAGACCATTGCTTATGTCTGGCCCAGTATTTTCAGAACGTTTTAAGATGGTGAAGGCGCTGTAGTGTGTCCCCAGTTCAAGTCAATGACTGGTCTCTTGCCAGTTAACATTTAACATAACATTTACGGCATTTGGCAGACGCCCTTATCTAGAGCGACTTACAATTTATCTCATTAAACCTTTGAGCAGTTGAGGGCTAGGGGGCCTTGCTCAAGGGCTCAACAGTGGTAGCTTGGTGGAGGTGGGGACCTTCTGGTCAGCGGTCCAATGTTAAAAAATAATTAAATACATGACAATCATGCTTAAAAATGCTTAAAAATTCAACTGGAACACCTTAAGGTTACAGACAGCCTGTCATTGAGCTTTCTCATTGATAAGCTGGAGAGATAGAGTACGATAAAAAACAATCACCACCTACAGACCCAGGTTGACAATGTTCAACACAATAGTCACTCTGGCTGTTTTATGCTTTAGAATCAAGGACAAGAATTTGTGAAGCTACATGCTAAACTCACCATATTGTGCTATCTTTCTCTAGCAATAATTGCCTGCATGAATCCATACCCCAGCTTCCCATGAAATCCCAATGGAGAGAGCTTGTTTACAAGTGGGAAGAAAATCACTCCAATTCAAGAACTGAAAGCTCTTTTTAACATAACTGATAGACAGGCAATATTAAGAGGATCCAGAGGCAGGACTCCAACACATGGCCAACACACTTTGTTTTTCATTATGTATTATAACACAGAGTTGTTGCACATCATCAAGAAAAGAAATATCACAGTTGAGGAAATGTTTGAAAGCATTAAGCATGCAGCTTCAATTATATCTGATGTATCCAGGGGCCCTGATGGGTGTCTTCTGTGGCAAGCAGGCAAAACTCCTCTTACTGAAACAAGCAGAAGAGTTTCTTCACTCTGTTTTAAATTCCAGTGGCAGAACGAAAAACTGTGTACCCAACACCACTGGATTTTAGGGCACCTGTGTAGTTCATTTGCTTTTTGATTAGTAACATGAATAGATAGGCAGTTCAATGTTTTGTTAGCAAAAGAATATAATTAACCGACATCTTTAAACTCCAATCAATTTAACTAAATTTATCAAATCTGATCATTTTGATTCATACATATTTTCTCACACATTTCCATAATTTTCTTTTGATTTTGTAAAGCTTCTTTGTGACAACAATTATTGTTCAAATTTGCTATACAATTAAAATTTTAATTTTTAAATTTTCTTATTCATTTTAAATGTACAGTATAAATAGGGCATGTGCTGAACCATGGCTCTGAAACACAATGGATAGACTTTCCATTCCTTATTGTATCAGTGTAATTCTAATGTTACTGGAACTTGCATTTTCTGGAATAGCGGTAAAATCTGAAAATTTTGGGAAAGTACAGTGTATCATCAGTATTGCCAGAAAAAATTTAGGGGAAAAAGTCTTGTCTATTTTTATTATGTGGTGACAGATCATTTACTTTCATACCTACACAGAAGGAGGTAGAATTCACTGGCCTAATGTCAGCAGAAAATACTTTTCCTTACTTGGGCTTTGTCCCATTTATCCTAGGGGGTCACCACATTGGATCATTTGATCCACATAGTTTTGGCACAGGTTTTACACCAGATGCTCTTCTTGTCACAACGTTCCCACTTCCTCACCGGGATTGGGACTGGCACTGCATGCAGTGGTGGGACTCGAACCCCTGACCCTCTGCTCATCAACCCAAAGCCTCAATGTTTTATTAAGGTGGAAATCTAACTAGAAATGGCTTTAATTTTATTAGGATTAGTATCATTAGAACAAACCACAGATATGATGAGACCAAATCGGTCATGGTAATGACAGGGACAAGGGGACAGGGGTAATGACAGGGACTGCCTTGATTCTGAAAGGCATAACCAGTGACTACTGAAATGAACTTTGTAACTTACCCTGTATGCTTTATCTTTTTATTTTTCCCATTTTATTAAAATAAGTAAAAAAAAAAAAATTTTTAATGATTTCTTTAAACATGTTTTTTGTCAGTATTATCATTAGCAAGGCATGTGAACCTTTTGCTCAAAAATCATGATCTATGAACCTCTACCTTGTATAGAAAGATGGATTTCCAAGCATTTTATATTAATGTATTTTTTGCCAGTGTATTCAAGTGACGCCGGTTACACAATGTCTTGTTTTAGATTCAGTGTAAAACATTTCCAGGAGTGGGAAACCTAACTCCACTTGAACTATGGCGCCTGTCTTTCTCTTTCTCATGGCTCTCCTCGGAGTAATTTGTTTAGTACGTCTTTTCTGCAGTTTCCTTCAGATGAATACGGCCGCCTGTGGGCATGCCTAGTCAGCTCCACGAGGCCGGGGGAGTTTCACGCCTTGGCAGGGGAAGCGCATAAGAGTGGATTGGATTATAGTCTGGGAGATTCATGATTAAGAGCAGAAGTGTATAGACATTATTGATGCATGTGTGTGTGAGTAAAGTATTTGCATGGGTTATTCCAGTAGCACGTTAAAACTGTTTTGAGACATGGCTGTGGGATAACTGTGTTTTTTCGCACACATCACTTACAGATGGGAAAAAAACGTTGTTTATCCTCTCGTCTGCTATGAAACACTTTGTGGCATTTTGTGGTACAGCAAACACTCTGTGGGTGTAGGATAAAAACTGATTCGTGTTGACAGCTGTTTGGGATCATTTCAAGGATCCTCCTGTTTCTGATTAGCATTTGATGTTTTGAGAAGATGAGTAAACCATCGGTCCTCTCTCTGGCAATGTGGTGGTAGTTTTGGGGCAGTTGACAGAGGCTGTTGAGCTGGCTTAAACATCTAGCTTTTTTATACTTGACAGCCCAGGGCCATGTTGCGGTTCACAAGAGAGACAGTAATGTTGGAACTGATATTCCATCTACATGAAACAATTATCAAGCCATGAGATGTGTACTTAGAAAGGTCCAGTTTTGAATTGCAAATAATGTGCAATGTATTTTTGTATTGTGCTCTTACTGTATTACAGTACAAATTAGGAACGACAATGTATTTTCTATAAATACATTGTCATTTAAAGCCCTCTACACATTGTGGATTTTTTTAAATGTAATGAATCACTATATTTTGTAATTTTTTCAAGTTTCAATAAATAATAATTCTGTCTTTTTATGAGGGGCAGACATTAAACCAAGGCCTGTGATGGAATTTCCTGTAAACGAATACGAAAAACAAGTTGACAATTAATGAACACTTCAAGCACAGTACATTGATAAGACTCTTAGCCGCATAAAACATTGAATGGTGTAAATGATTTAAAGAAGGCCGTATGTGAGAAACCCGTGGAACGCCTGATCTTTAAAAGTTGATTCACAACTTGTGGCCATCTTGCGGAAGAGACAAATCTGTTTGTGGGAAATGAACACACCAGGAACTCATTATTGTGAGTTATTGCCACACAGTCCTGACTTCGCTCCTTGCTTGATTTCCACATGGTATAGGAGTTCCTGGGGGGCCAGAGCTTCAGACGTGAAGCAGGCAGTCGGATCATGGCTCCGTCATACTGAGAAAACTTTCTACATTAATGGTGGACAAAAGCAAATGATTGAGTTCAGAAATCTGTATTGTAGTTTATTTGCAGCTTTCCTTAATTATTGTAGAATTGACGTAAGTAAAAGACATAAATTATCACATATGTTTATAGTTTTATACACATAGTAATCTCACATTGCATACATCCTGGCAACTTTGTCCTGCCCTATTGTGAGGACTGACACTTATTTTCTAATGAGTGAGAACTACTGTCTGTCAGAGCAGAGGCTTGGGCAGAGGCAATTGCAGATTAGCATTTGATTTAAAAAAACTTAAACGGTTCAAATATATGCAATGACCAGTAGGTAATCAAAAGTCAAAAACGGGCAAAAGTCAGGGAATGAGCAAACAAGAGGATCAAAAAAGATCCAAAGGGCAAAAACCAGAAAAGAGACAAAGACCAAGAAGACAGAGTGACAGAAAGATGACTTAGTAACATAGTGTATGTTTTGGGTGACTTAAGCCCCATTCATACAGCTCTTTCAGTGCAGGAATATTGCACTATTGCTGTATCTTGGTGTTCTGTATGAAAGGAATAAAAGCAGAAGCATGGGTCATTGTTGACTCGCTTTTAATTCAGGCGTAGCGGTAGTGACAGAGGCGCCGATAATGTCCCCCCATTATGGAACAGGGGTCTGACATAATGAGGAGTGTACGGGTGCGACACGCCATCCGGAGGTCTCAACAACCGTAAAATGTTACCTCCTAACCCGCATATACCTTTAATTAGATCAGACCACAGATATCTTTTATTAAGTAGATCAGATCACAGATATCATCTATTGAGTAGATCAGATATACCCCATCCACTCAATTAGTGTCACTGAACAGAAATATCTGTTTCAGAATACATTTGGCAGCACTGGGCTGATTCTAGTCTAGTAAGATGTAAAAATAACCCTTATTTCCGACTAATCTCGACGTTTGCGTTGTGATTGCTTGCAAGAATTTGGCTTCATCTATGATTGGTTAGGTCACCAAAGCTCTGAAATATGAGCCAATCCAAGAGCGCAAAGGCATGACTAAAAGGCAGCTCAGTAAAGTGCCTGTTCATTAAAAAATGTCACTAAATTGGGGAGACAATGAGCTCTGAGAAGAGTGCTGCATATCTTAAATGTGCATGGATAGCACCTTAACACTTAGTTCACCCATCCTTGTTGTTTTAAATGGTATGTGCTGTATGTCTGACACATGTGGTAAACGTCACACTAGATGCCAACAAGCTTGTGGTAAAAGCTATTCCTCTCTGATAGCGGAAAGGTATGTGCTGCTTAAAAGCAAACCAAGAGGTGGCTTTGCGCAGAATTCGTGGATTCTGTTTTGATATTATCGATTTTACGGTGCAATTTCTGTGTGAAAAGGGCTATAGTTTTTAATGGCAATGCTTATACAGTAATATTTCAAAGTACGTACTGTACACCGTTTTTAATTCTACTGTATGTGTTTTTGTGTAAAATCAATAAAAAAAAATCATCTGATTATAACAGGTCTTAGTATTAGGCAAATACAACCTCAGATGAATAACAACATATATCTGTAACTTTTTTCTCAGTGCCAATATTTATTTTACAAAAATGAAACCAAAAAGTGGGAAAAAACATGCGGGCAATACTAAGTGCCCCCATGATTCAATAGCTTGTAGATCCACCGTTAGCAACAATACCTGGAAGTAATCATTTCCTGTATGACTTTATCAGTCTTTCACATCATTGTGGGGAAATTTTGACCTATTCTTCTTTAGTTTATTGCTTTAGTTCAATGAGGTTTTTGATAACTAAAACACTTATGTACAGCTCTCTTAAGGTCCAACCACAAAATTTCAGGTGCTTTGAGATCTGGACATTGACTAGACCATTCTAAAACTTTAATTCTTTTTTATTTCAGCCATTCTGATGTAGATTTATTGGTGACCCTCAGATCATTTACCTGTTACTGATTCCCAATTTCGACCAAGCTTTAGCTGTCGGACAGATGGCCTCATATTTGCCTTTAGAATACATTAGCATACCGAGGAGTTCATGGTTGACTTAATTACTGCAAGGTGCCCAGGTGCTGTGGCTGCAAAACATGCCTAAAAAATTAAAGCAATTTCCCTCTGGGATTAATAACATTCTTTGAATCTTGAATCTAAATCATCACACTTCCACCTCTGTACTTGGCAGTGGGTATGAGGTGTTTCTGCTGAAATGTTGTTTGGTTTTCTCCAAACATGGCTCTGGGCATTAAGGCCAAACAACTCCACATTGGTTTTAAAATTTTTTTCACTGTGGAATGTTGAACTCCAAATTCTTTGGAAATGGTTTTATAACCCTTGCCAGATTGATGAAGCAGCAGCAACTGCTTTTCTAAGAGCATTTCTTATGTCTTTCCCTCTTGTCATTGTGTTAATGCACACCTAAATGCTCCGAACCAGCAAACTGCCAAAACGTTTGTATTTATAGAGCTCTGCACATATGCTGACCATTTAATCAAGGGCTGATGATGAGCTGCACCTGGCTGGAACTTACTCTCTCAAATCCTGTGCGAGCAGTAAGGTGTACTTAGTATTACCCACATATGCTTTTCTCTTTGGCTTTTTTTTTTGTTTGTTAAATAAATAATTGCACTCTGATTGAACAAGTTATATGTTGTTGTTTGTCTGAGGTTATATTTGCCTAATGCTAAGACACGTTATGATCAGATGATTCCATGGTAAGCACTGGCTGTGAATTGACAGAAGTCGCTGATGCGACAGAACCCCCAACCCTATTGAGGTTATTCTGCGAGCTGACCTCTTTTTAGGCCCACCTCTCGGATGGGGACTGGTGCCTTCAGGGTGACTAACATGACATTTCTGGCAAAACATGGAACGGTCTCAGCAGGAATCCAAGAAGGATCCTCAGGGTTATAGCCCTCCCACTTGTTCTTTATATGTCAAGAGTCAAAACTCCTTCTTGCTTGGGCTGGTTGCCTCTCAGTGATGAGGAGATCAAGAGAGATCTTGAGTCGTGAGGCATAAAAGGAAGGACAAGACAACGATGCCAGTGTAGTTCATGTTTATAAGTTATCTAATTTATACTTTTGAGACTTGTGTATGGGTCGATATGCTTTGGATTCAAATTTTACACCCTGGTCTGTTGTGAAAGTCCTGTGTGGACAGCCACACTCAGGTTCTGCTTGTATCTCCTCACTACCTGTTTTTGGCTCTGGTGTGTTCTTTCCCACACCTGTTCACTTCATCAGAACCATATCAACAGCGGAGGAGGCTATGGGGCTTTTGTTCCACGGAAATGGCTGAATTGGTAGCAAAGGACTCATTTGAATACAATGGAGTGATGGAGTGGTGTAATGAGTTCTGGACATATTTTACCCACAGAAGGTTCTCTGAGCAGAAAGCTCTCAGAAATACACCCACTTCCTGGTTAGCTCACTCAACCTGCTTGTTAGATTAAGAGTGAAAGCCAGATGCAAGGCTCATCGTAATCTCAGTTTCTCCATGAAGCTCGACCAGACCTGGAACAGAAACTATGTGCCCTGATCACTGACCTAATTTTTCAGGGATGCTAAAATAATAGAATACATGGTTAACCAAGAGCTCAGCAATCTGGAATGATGTGGGAAGACCAGGTAGCTGGACAAAGTGCAGTGATTTGGAAAAATCAATCTTATATAAAGTTAATATTGGTATTACCTTGTGACTTTGGGAGATCAGTTATGAAATCATGGCTAAATGTAATCAAGGGCACTGTGGTGAAGGAGAGGCATAAGTTCTGGAAAAAAAGTGTATGCTTGCAAGCAAGTACCTTGCCTTGAGAAAATGCTATGTGGTTACTGATGTCATAGTATCCACTGGTAAAGTGGATACTCCACTGGTAAGAGTTCCCTAAAAAATTATGATATTGATTAAAAATTAATACATTATTTTTTGTGACAACCTATCCAGGCAGTGCCCCACCTCATGCCTTAAGGGGATGGGCTCTAGGTTCTAGGCTTCCCATGACCCTGTACAGAAAATTAATTAATGAATGGATGAATGAATTAATGATTTTTTGTGACAATATAGGCCCAACTCCTATCTTGGGTGCATCTCCACTATAAAAACCTGTGATGGGTCAGGATATTTTGAAAAGGAATCCATCCATATTCAGGATGAGTGATGTGGTCAAAGCCATTTTTTATCTTTGATATGCAAATACAGCATCTGGATTTTAGGTCAGTGGTTTAGCACTCGTCTCTTACAATGATCATACATGTAACTGAACCTCCCTATTAATGTTTTATAAAAGTTTCCAAATCCCCAAAATCATTGCAATTATTCCTTAGCTGTTTTTGGAGTAGGCTGTTTTGTGACTGCAGTAGTTTTTCTTGATTCATTTTTTGAAGCCTAATAACATAACTAAGGAAAGAAATGGTGCTCACATGGAATTTGCCTTTCTCTAGATTTAAATAGAGTTGATTCCGAGAAGGTGGGATATAGTTTTGTAGGCACTTGGGCAGACAGGACAGTGGCATTGTCCTGCTGCCAGGTGTTTGGATTATTCCTCTTAGTTCCAGTGAGGGAGAACTCTAATTATACTGTACATTGACCAAATGTATCCTATACAAGTGTGTGCATCTATGTTCGTGGAAACTGTTTGAAGAAGGAATACTGTGGTGTGATGGTCAGGTGTCCACATAGTTTTAGTTATATAATGTATAATTTGATATTTAATCCTTAACTGAAGTTCTACTGTGGATCATATGAGTTTCTAATGTTATAGACAAACTCAGAATTTTTATTCACTAAAATAACGACTTGCACCATGAGCAACCATAACATTGAGACCACCTGCCTAACATTGTGCTGTCAAAACAGCACTGACCCTTTGACATGTGGACTCTACACCTTGAACTCATTGTCACGTTACTCAAACTATTCTTGAACGATTTTTTGCAGTCTGAATTATTCTACTGAAAGAAGCTACTGACATTTGGGAATAGAGCTACCACAAAGGAATATATAGTACAGGGGTTGAGGTGGTAGGTGGTACATGTCAAAAGAACATCCATATAAATGTCAGGGACCAAAGTTTTCCATTAGAATGTTACCCAGAGCATCACACTGTTTCTGCCAACTTACCTTCTTTCTATTGTGCATCCTGGTGCCATCTCTTCCTCAGATAAGTGAGGAAATGTCAGCTGGTATGGTACAGTAAAAGAAATAGATTGTAAAAGAAACCTTCTTCCCATGCTCCATGGTGCAATTCTGATGCCCACAGTAGGCATTTATGAGAGTGAGCAAAGGTCAGCATGGGCACTCCGTCCTGTCTGTGGCTACACTGCTCCATACACGGAATAGCCAATATAAACTTTTTTTTTTTATAATTTGTGCTACAATAGCTCTTCTGTGGGATCACACCAGACTGGCAAGCTGTTGCTCCCAATACACATTAATGAGCCTTGGGCACCTCTAACCCTGTCACTGGTTCAACGGTTGTTGTTCCTTAAAAGACTTATTAATACACTGACCATGGCATACCTGGAACACTCCTCAAGATCTTTTTTTGGAGATAGACTCACAATTTGGCCCATGTTAAAGTTACTAAGATCCTTGGACTTAAATATTTTCCTGCCTCCATAACAACATGAGGACTCCATAGCTGCCTAATATATCCCACTGTATAACAATCATTAGATAATTCAGTTTATTTGCTGTTTTAATGTTATAGCTGATTACAAGTGTATAACTTCTCTACATTTAGTTACCGCATTTTTTCTAGGCAGTTCATGTGATATTTATACAGTAACAAACAGCAGTAGATTAACATGCTGTGTCTCTTGCTCAGACACCTCTAGTACCGGAGGTCATTCTGGTATCAGAGACAAGTGTGCACAGGTCTAAAAATATTTGATAGATGCACTTGAAGTGTAAGTGTGCAAGTGTCAATGAAATAATTTGCACCAGATTGGAATGAATATGTTTGTGTTATGACACTATCATGATGAACTCGTGGTTATCTCTGAGTTCTCGGTTACCTTTCACATTAGAGAAACATGCCGGTAGGTGTGCGAGTTTGTGAGTTTAGTGTGTACATGTTGTCTGGTCTGGTGGCGACGGTTTGCGGGGTAGCCTCCAGATACATAACAACCCTAACCAAGATAAAGTGGCTACTGAAGAAGTGTAAATCAGTGAAGCAATAAAAATAAATAGTGAACATTTACAGAATAGTTGTATATAGAGCTTGGCTATTGAAATTATAGCTCTTAACTAAAAGCTCACTTTTACTAGTCTATTAATCAAAACAAACAGAAATGAATCTTACAGAGAATTGTAGTGATAATAAAATTCTTTGCACAAGTGAGTCCCATGAGTCTTTTGTTTTCTACAGAAATTGCTTGTCCTTGTTTTTTCTCTCTCTCTTTTTTTGTGTGTGTGTATAAAAGGAGGAGAAAAAAACTGTTTACTTGGGAATCGTAGCTGCCTGGCGCCTGTATACCCCCACTATAGTAAACAGTGCTAAATAATTTCATTATGAACAGCCTTGGATAGGATCGAGAGCGACTCATGGCAGCTCAGAGCTCTTAATCACGAAGACTTGACTCGCACTCATGCTCCGATGGCAACTACTTGCTGGAAACAGGTCCCGTTCCAAACTTCCCCACTCCCTGCCCTCACCCCTATCCCACAAGCACACATACAGTACACACCCCTCCGCCCTTCAAGCCAGGTCCCACTTAAATTGCCCCAGGACCGTTCCAGAGCATGTCAGTACTGTCAGGCTGTGTACCAGAACTGTTTGCAAAGGACACAAAAACAAAAACACCAGTATTATGTTACAGCCAAAGAGGCTATATATCATGCTTTCCAATCAGTTTTAGACATCCCTTTGGCTTCTGCAGCCTTTTCCTTATCCACGGCATGGTCTACCACTTAAAATCCCACAGTTCCTTCTTTATTCGAGAAATTCTCTTACCCACAACATAAACTTAGAAAGTAACATGATGCCATAAAAGATGACTAAGGTCATTACATTACATTAGATTTATTTGGGGATGGGATTTAAACATTGGCGTGTTTAAGTGGAACGGTCTTGGATGAGAATTCGGTGTGTGTATTTGTACATGTACAGTATGTGTGTGTGGGTGTGTGCGTATCCACTACACAAAGACCCTGTTAGTTTTATCGGTCCACCTGTTTTACCGATTGAATAAGACCTTTAACATGATAAGGAAAGTGGCAGTTTTTGAGACACTCATCAATATACACTCCGTTAGAAAAGGACACAACCGACGTTACTAAAAAAGCCCTTGTCTGAACAGAGCTAACTGGATTAGCTTCAACATGTTTTACAGCACTGTTGTACTTGGCCTCCACGCAGGCAGCAACGTGCTAAATGGATCTTAACATAAATAGAGATTTATGAGACAAGGCGTTAAAACATTTAAACAAACATCTGTTAAGTGTTCATGGTGTTAATAATGTGAGGTGTGTGTGTGTGTGTGTGTGTGTGTGTGTGCATGTGTGTGAAGTTTTAGGCCTCAGAGAAAGGTCAGGGATGAGAGAATACCTCGAGAATATTTCCATCACTAGACTTCTGCATGTGCTAATTTAAACAAGCACTTCCACTTTCCATCCCCTGCCTGGATTTCGTCTGGCGGAATCACAACCTGGAGAGCCGACAACATTGTCAGCAGTTCCTCTTAGGGCGCTGAGCTTTTTTTCTCTAAAAAAAAAACATAAGTGTATATGCATAAGTGTATCTGTTTAGTTCCTTATTAGTTTGTCTATTTGTATCTTTATGTTTTTTTTTTTTGTCATTCTGCGATTTGCATTTCCAAACAGTTGCCTAGCACCTTAGGTCTAGTCTTACTTCCTGGTTTTGACCCTCTGTCTGTATCTTTTGACCACTTTGGACTTCAAGTCAAGTCAAGTAGGCTTTTATTGTCATTTCCACCATATACAGTTCAGGACACAGTGAAACGTTCCTGCAGAGCGTTCCTCCAGGACAGAAGTGTTACATACATACATAAAAGAAATAACTAGCTGACTAAAACACCTAATTAGCTGACTATCTAAGACAAACCTAATAAATTAACAAAACTATCTACTGTATCTAAGTGTAATGCAAAAGACAACATGAAGTGCAAATGTGCAAAGAAGAGCAACAAGACAACACAACACAATGCAATATGCTTTGGGAGCTGAGGTGGGGCAAATAAATGACATGATGGATAAAAACACATTTTTTTCGTAAAAGTAGCAGGAAAGAGTTCTTATTCAAATAACAGTTCATAAATATTAGTATTGTGTAAAAAAAAAAAAGCTCTGATTGATGTGTGAAATTGCTGGATGGTTGTAGATCAGTGTTTTTGCAAGTGTGTATTGTGTTGTACAGTATTGAGGTGATTGTTTATTTGAGTGTGTGTGTGTTTGTGTGGCAGACTTGCTGTTGATTATTGGTTTTCCTGTAATAAACATGTGGATTTTAAATGTACATTTTATTTTACATTCGTCTTACAGATATAGTTTGTACATCTCTTTTCTTTTTTTTCACATTTTAAGTGACATCTAGAGTGTGTTGTATGGTCTTGCACCGGGCTGAGGTGGGCAAATCATTAAAAGCGCTATGCAAATAAAATTGTAAACTTTTTTGTAAACAGATTTTATATGACGATAAATCCGGAATTTATTGGCATTATACTGTATGGCATAAATGTACACAAAATAGCCAATAATATTTATGTCGGGGAAAAATCATCAATATAGTTTACAACATAATTCACAAACATAAAACTATACAACCATCTTATGTGACACCTGAATGTAATTAATCTGTGCAATAAATTAGTATAATATGATCGCAATATAAACACACCTGTTCAAAATTGATACAAAATGTTGGAAAGTAAAATTTGTATGCAACGCCCTGTGTATGTGCATTTTCAACTTCCACTTAATTCTGTGCTACTGAAGATGTGCTCAATTTTAAACAAAATTCTGTTTCTTACAAGATGCGGATTTTCGTACCTGTTCTGTTTTTTTTTCATTATTCTCTTCACTTATA